>JASXTE010000013.1:10925000-11525000 GCA_030280995.1 Hemileia vastatrix
CCAATGACCTTTGGTTGTATAACAGGTAATCATGATAAAATTTATTTGTTTCATGGGGTTCCTCTTGCCTATACCTGTGAAAAGTCCCAAACTTTTGTTTCTAGACTTGGTCTGCATTTTGGCTTGAGGAATTGTCATTAATTTAAACTAGGGAAATTGATATATATTAGATATTTATTTAATTATTTATGTAATAATATTAAATTTAGATGACTTCCACCCCTTACTTCAATAACATTCAGGGGGGGTATTACCAAATTTTCAAATCTGACATGTGAAATTGATGACTTAGAAAAATTTTGGTGATACCCACCCCTTGCTTCAACAAAATGCAGGGGAGAGTATTGGCAATTTTATATAACAGATATAGAATTTTTTGACTTGTAAATATTTTGGTGATACCCGTCCCTTACTTCAATAGAATCAATGGGGGGTTTTGCCAAAATTTCTTATAAGACTTGTGAAATTCATGACATGTAAGAATTTTGGGGATACCGGTAAAATTCAGGGGGTAGTAAAGCCAAAGTCTCATATAAGACATTCAATATTCATGAAATGAAAGAATTTTGGTTATACCCACCCCTTACTTCAAAGAAATCCAGGGAAGGGGGATCGTCAAATTTACAAAGGAGACATGAAAATTTTAATTAAAAAAAGAATATTTAACATTAAAATACAAAAATTCAAGTAATGATTGATAGAGTAATGAAATACAGGAAATTATTGTAAATTTTATGTACAAATAAATATGAACAGTTGAAGTGTGAGAGAAATAAAACAAACTAGTCATCCGACAATTTCTTTAAACATTCAACTTCCTCACCAGATTTATTAGCTTTAACACATTTCATCAAGAAATCTTTCTTTTTAGAATTTTCTTCATGATCAAACTTATATTTCATCTGCTCTAATAGGTTTTGATGTTCGAGTGTTTTCTCCTCTTTTTTTGATTTTTCAATACTTAGAGTTAACTCAAACTTCTTCTCCTCCAAATCTTGGGCCCAACCATCCTTCTGTAAAGAGAGCTCATACTGCCTCTCCTCCAAATTTTGGGCCAGATCATCCTTCCATAAAAAGAGCTCCTACTTCCTCTCTTCCAAATCTTGTAGCCTATCATCCCTCCTTAAAGAGAGCTTGTATTTCTTCTTTTCAAATCTTAGAGTCTCTTTAGCAATTTCTAATTGTTCTAGAGTGATAATAAAAATTAATATAAAGTAGAAGAAAAGTAGAGTAAAGTAATAAGAGGTATGGTATCACTTACAAGCATCACGTTTCTCTAAAAATTTTTCCATAGACAAAAAAGGGGTTTTTGATGAAGTATAAATTTTTTATCTTCTTTGGGAGTAGAAATTTAGACTACATGAAGCCCTACGCTTCTTTTTCAAGGTCATATTTTCCTCCTCATCATTTTCACAACCTGCAGACTCAGTTGATTGAGGATCCTGGGTTTGTTCGTCAGCCATTTGAGAAATAAGAAAAAGATAAGTAAATAAAAAATAGAATTGATAAGATAAAAGAAAAAAGAAACAGACCTGAGTTAGATTTAGTTTGGTTAAATCACCAATAGGATCTACAGAAAAGCTATCTAGATTTGTCTCATTCAAATGAGGGGAGGCTTGAGTGGAGGAAGAGGATGGAAAAAGATTTGCTTCAACATCATGTTCGGAGATAGGATCTTCTCCATCCAACATGTTTACAGGATTAACATTGGCTTTCTCTCCGAAAATTGCATCCATCTCTTTAAATTAAGGACATAAAGATTCAAGTTTATTGTCTATGGATTTGATACCCTTAGTTATATCAATTCCAATAACCCCAAAACCAGTGGAAGATGAAAGAGCCTTTGCCTTCTTGTATTTGGCTTGGTAATGCTTGAAGCATTCAGACATCTGTTTAGGCAAAAGATCAATCCTTCCCTTTGTCTTATTCCGTAATTCATTTGCCATTAAAAGATAGCCATTAACTTTTGATTCTGGGGGCCGTTGTGGTACACGCCTCGCAGGTAGCATAATTTTAGACCAATCAGCGCGCGTAGTCCATGAAGGACAAAGGGAGTTAGAGCAGTAGGTAGTGCTAAAATATAATATGTATTTGTGTGTTTCAAAGAACAAAGGAAATGGAAGCGCGGAAAAGGATTAAGGGTCGGTGCGCTCGGATTTTTCAGCGAGATGTGCCGCACAATGGGGAATTGTGTGTTATTGATTTAGGACTGTAAAGCGCTAAACAATATGGAATTGGACTTTCCAATAACTATGTGTTATGCATTAAGGAAGGAGTTATGGCTTAAGGACAACTCAAGTGCATAGTATACTGTACCGCTGTGGTCTTCCAACATTGGCAGGGGCCTTTGTTGTGTGATTTGGCGCTGTTTGTGCATGTCTTAATTGACATCTGTTAAGGAATTTGGTATTTTTCTGGTTTTATCCCGTGGATATTGGGTCTGCGGGTATGTGGGTACTATCATTGGATAGCCCTGGTTTTTCTCTATATTGTATGTCTTGTAGACATTTTTCATATTCTGAGTTTTAAGGGGTCATTTCCTCATTTTTCATTTATAAACGATTGCTGTTTAATTTTGTTTTTCGTGTTTTATGGGCTAACCTTAAGTCTTAGGGTTAAGTGCTTAGTACCATTGGATAGAGCTAATTTTTCTCTATATTTCATGTCTCAATGTTGTTATAGTGAAATTCCGTGTTTTAAAGGTTTTACTAGTTGTAGCTAATTTTTCTAAGTAGATTAGTGGTTTTTATTGGTTTTCTGGCTTCAGGGAGGCCGGGCCGCTTCAGGCGGCATCTCCGATGTTGGGAGGCCTGCCCGCCTCTGTTTTAGGAGGTTGGGGAGCGCTCCAGGAGGGTTTTTTATGCAATTTGGCGGGTACAGGCGCCAGATTGGTGGGTGCGCATGGGCTCTTAGTTAGTGGTCTGTGTGTACATAGTGAATATGACAGTTTGGGGCAACCTTAATCATCATACAACCATCCGGAGGTGATATCATTGTTCCTCACTCAGTTTTCACTGTTTTCTGGCCACAATTGGCTGTGTTTGTTGCAAGTAAGTTCTTCATTTAACTTAACTTTGGCAACTGTTTTCTCTGTTATAGTCTTGCAAGCTATAGCAAGTATTATTGCTGTCTCTGGTGTGGATTTGCAGCCTACATCAAGTATCATTGCTGTCTCTGGTGTGGACTTTGTTCTACATTTCAGTTCTTTGGTCTGGTAGTCTATCTGGGGACTACTTTCTTGGCTCATCAAGCAGTCAAGTGTGTTGAAAAAGGAGCTTTAGCAAAACAGGAACCAACTTACTTTAGCAAGTAAATCTCACTCTATTTTTCTAAAGGGACAGGGGATTTTCTCTCTGGTTTTTCTCCAACTCCCTTGGTCAAGACCTATAGCTAGTACTATAGGATTGTCTACATCGCGGCTAGTTGGGTAAACTTACCAAAACAGGTAATAAAGGAGGCTAACTAGTTAAGTGAATCGTCAGAACTATGAACTTAGTATTGAAGAAAGGAGAGTGGGGACTCAATCACAAAACTACCCAAGAGTCAAGGCGACTAGGATTGGCATTAGAATGGGTCAAACCTGAAAGTAGCGCTGAAACATAACAAAGGTATAGTCAAAAGTGCATATGTGGAGTATGAGTGAAACAAGTTAATACTAGTGTTAGTAATCATAGGGTATGTTTTAGGCGCTGTAGTTTCTACAAGCAGTGTACGTAGTTTACTAATAGATTATTTATTGTTTTACTAATGTGGCGCTAGAGCCAGCACTGGAGATCCACTAGGCAACTGTGTCTTGAGTACTTGAAAAATATTAAAGGAGGACTATTTGATAGAGATAGGAGAGTCTTTTTGTAAGTAGAATATAAGAGAAATAGAATAAGTTAATTAGAGATATTTTCTGAGTCTTTTATCATTTGTGCGTCTGTGTGTGTATTTCATATAGTATAGTGAAAAGAGCGTAACATAGAAAGAATATATAGATTTAGTAGGATTGACTATTATTAGAGTTATTTTATTGCTATAATAAGGCATATTCAAAGAGAGCGCTTCAAGAGGGAGTAGCTGTGGATATTAGTGCTTGTTAAGAATAGAAGTATCCAGATAGTAATACTTGTTTTTCCTGATCTATAAAACTCATCTCACAACTTATAAATTTTCTAATCAAATATTAGTGTTACACATTATTGCGCTGTCTTTAAAAATAAGATTGGCAGGGCCTTCTTTTTAGAAATTGAAGAGGAGAACCAATCCATCTTGCATTGTGTCTACTGCTTAGTACTTTAGAACAGTCTACAATTGGTGTCCCAACAGTGGAATAATTGTAACTAGTATTTTTTGATTAGATTGTTTTGTTTTTCAGGGTTTCATCAAGAGGATGTAATCAAGCCGGCGCTCCAGCGGAAGAGTTGTAGAGTCTACAACAAGTGGATCAATAGCCGTTATCAGAGGATAGCCTAGGGCTGTATAATGAATATAGTCAGGTTTAATTACCAAGTGTGTGTTTTGTGATCTCTGTTTCAATTTTATATTTTGGGAATGGATCCTACTGCGACTACATCTAGGGGATGTCAGGAGAGGGTTAAATCTCCCAATTTTTTGGCATTGTTGCCAAAGACGGTAACTACAAACATTAGGTGTAAAGATTAAAGCTTGCATTTTTCAGGCATTAATACCAAGAAGTTTTTATGCAGGTTTGAACAAGCAGCTGAAGTTCATGGAGCAACCGAATATGATATGGTGTGTCAAGTACTATTCTTTTTAACTAATGATTGAAAAGACAATTTAGAGGATCTAAAGGGGCATGAAGAGCGAAATTGTTCAGCACTAAAAGAACAGATGCTCAAGAGATAGCCAAAGGTTACCAAGGAAACTAGGTATACAATGAAGGACCTGGATATCTTGGTAAATAGGGTCAAAGCTAAAGGGGGTGTTTGAGACCCTAAGGAGTTTAAAAGTTTTAGGGAAGACTTCGACCAAATAGTGGAATATTTAGTTAGTAATGAAGATTTTAGTGATGCTAATGTGTCTTTACCTTGGTTTTGTGAAGTGTTAGTGCCAGAAGTTGAAGACTGGGAAAAAAGGCACTTGGATAACGAAGGAAAGCTGGTTTAAAAAATTGACAGAAATTATAAGTACCCTGGATTAGATGAAGTAGAAATGGCAGTGGAAGCTGAAATAAAGTTGCGTTGAGTTGAGCGTCTTGCAGCTAGGGTTGCTTTGGATAATGAGGAGATGAATAAAGATGCGTCTGGCGTACAATCACCTCCTCAGATTTTGTCTCGTTAATTCAAAGTTTTCACTAAGGAGCCAGATTCAGTTATAAGAAGAATTGATGAGTTGGAGAAAAAGATATTTGAAGCGGCAAAGGCAAAAGAATCGTTTAGGCCCAAGAGTTCTCCTCAACCTTTGCATTTTTATGCTATGGTGTGCTATTATTGAAATAAAGAGGGGCATACTAGGATGAGGTGTAATGCGCTTCAAAAGGATAGAGAAGAAGAGGTAGTTTACAAGGACGGGACTATGCTTATTTTGGAAGACGGCACTAAGCTTGTTAAAGAGAAGGATCCAGGGATGCGAGCCATGGTCATCAATCATCTTAATAGAAAGTCTATTGAAGGCAGGTCAAGCAAGGGAAAAGAGCCTGAAATTAAAGAGAAAGGCAAGGATGCGAAGTCAGTCAACTTTGCAGTTACTTGCGCAGTGCTGGATTTAAAAGTAACAGAGGGAGCAGTTGCAGCGCCACTTACAGCAGCACATTTGGAGATTTTCGCAGCAAAGCACAAGAAAATGGCCCCACCTACAATTACTAGGCCAAGAAGGACTGGCACTAAGTATGCAAATCCAGAGGATATGGAGGAAGTAGGGTATACTACTAGAGAGAATACACCTGCACCTATCAAGGATGTTGAAATGGATGGTATGGAACCAGGTGGTTATTATGTGGATAATCAGGTAGAATATCAAATGGAAATATTGGAGGAGTCAGAGGTAGTACAGCAAAGAGCGGTACCTGCTGAAGGAATGCCAGGAGCAAAACATAATACTCCAAAGAACCCACCTGGAAGAGCGAAAGCTGGTGGGAAGGCGACTCAACCTAAATGAAGAATGCAGCGCCTGGTTCACTCTGATTTTCCTAAAGCGGCTGAGGATTTAGTTGCGCAATGTTTGAAGACTACAGTCTCTGTTCCATTGGGGATGCTGACAGCAGTAGCGCCGGATGTAGAGAATGGAATTGTGGATAAGTGCAGGAAGCAAAGGATTGCTAATTGCGCTGAGTTTGATGTTGAACAGCAGTCATTTCAGCTGGTAGTTGAATTACCTAGGCTAGGGTGCCACATTATGCAGGACCCTTAGATTATTTAACAATTACTGTAAATGGTAAGCAAATTAAAGCATTAGTGGATACAGGTTCACAAATCAACGTGGTGTCAGTGGATGATGCAGTGGAGTTAGTTCTTCCTGTTAAAGAGGGTGAAGGCACTGTCGCAGGAATTGGTGGAGGTAGGTTACCTGTTATAGGTGTAGCAGAGTATGTACGCACTATAGTTGCGGGAGCAACAAGGAATATACATTTTTATGTTCCAATGGGTGTAGTTAAACCAGTTTTAGGCATGCCATTTTTAATGGATTATTCTGCAACTATAGATTATTGTTTGAATAAGACTATTGGAATAAGGGTTATGGGTGATGATGGTGTTCCAGTAACAGCAGTCTTAGTAGCGCCCAAGGATGGTGGCTGGGAAACTAAGTACTCTGGAGCTGCGCGGTTAGAGAGAGAAAGAGAATTTCATTAAGAAGTCTCAGATGACGAGATAGGGCCACCTCCAGGAAGGCGCCAACATTTTCATTAGGGACTGGCATTTTAGGTGTTACTATCTCCCAGGATGAGAGGAACCCGGATAGTGACCAGTCAGTCCAACAAGAAGGGATACGTAAAGCGGTACTTCATAGGTGTCTTGGGAATACTACTGTAGAATGTATTATACCTAAGCTTTTTAATCTCTTTGATTATGGATATTTTTATACTTATATTAAAAAGAAAAGACAAAAACAAGATTTAGGTGCAACCCGTAGTTATTTTAGAAAGGGTTGGATTTTAATTAATGAAGGAAGCAGCAAGAGCTGTTTTGCATCAAAGTATAAACCAGTAGCCATTAAAGTTAAACCAGTGAATGTGGCAATTCCTGATTTGAATCCTCCTTTTCAGAGGCCGGCGCTGTCCAGAAATCCTTATGATACTCCTTTAATGAAGTTTCCGCCTGATTTTGCACCTACTAATAATATTAAGATGGAAAGGCTTCAGATGGTTAATTTTGGACCAGAGGATTGGTTATCACAGGAAGAAAAGAATTTGTTGTTACATGTTATGGTTCTTAGGCAAAATGCTATTGCGTTTTCAGAAGAGGAAAGAGGTTTGTTGAAACACTCTTATGGTAAACCTTATATTGTTCCAGTTATACCTCATGCGCCGTGGCAGAAGAAGGCTTTTCCAATACCAGTCACTATAAGAGAAGAGTATACGGAATCAATTAGGGGAAGGTTAAAGTCTGGCTTGTATGAACAGTCTATTTCTAGTTATTCAAGTCCAGTGTTTTGTGTTGTTAAACATAATGGTAAATTAAGGGTTGTTCATGATCTTAGGGAGATGAACAAGGTTACAGTAAAGGACGCAGGGATGCCACCAATGCCAGAGGAGTTTGTGGATTCTTTTGCGGGACGTGCATGTTATGGATTAGGTGATATTATGGGAGGATACAATGAGCACAAATTGGATGAATCATCCAGACCCATGACAACGTTTGAAACACCACTTGGGCACTTCAGGTTGACAAGTTTACCGCAAGGCGCAACAAATTCTGTGGTGGTATATCAAGCACAGATGATGTGGATATTGCAGGATGAAATTCCAGAACATGTGGGAATTTTCATTGATGATGGCGGTATAAGAGGACCAGCTAGTGATTATGATGGGGAAGTGTTAGAAGAGAATCGGTATATTAGAAAGTTTTTTTGGGATTATGCCATTACTCTGGAAAGAGTGCTATTTAGGATAGTGGAGGCAGGATTAACGATTTCTGGGTCCAAATTTGCTTGTTGTGTTCCAGCGCTAGATATAGTGGGACATGTGGTATGCAAGGAAGGGAGAATAGTTGCTGAAAAACAGAGGAATAAGGTACTTACATGGCCAGGACCAAGAAATACTAAGGAAGTTAGAGGGTTTTTAGGCATCTGCACCTATGTAAGAATGTTTATTCGAGATTTTGCTTTGTTGTCTTCACCTTTATGCCGCTTAATAAGAAAAAATGTTGTATGGCATCGGACGGAGGAATGCGAGGAGTCATTCGAGTTATTGAAAAGGATTTTAGGGAAAGATATTCTTTTGAAGAAATTGGAGTATGCACCAGGCGCTGGGAAAATTACTCTAGCGGTGGATTCTAGTGTGTCCACGGTGGGCGCCGTTTTGATGCAGGAGGATGAGGAAGGTAATGATAGACCTGTCCTTTATGAGTCTGAGACTTTTACTAAAGTGGAGTCCAGGTACTCTCAGTCCAGGGTGGAGTTATGCAGAGTAGCAAAAATTCTTAAGAAGCTACAATGGATGCTTTGGGGGCAACATTTTGAGCTTCAGGTTGATGTGCTATCATTGGTGAAAATGATTAGTAGCCCGAGTTTACCAGATGCGCCCATGACGAGGTGGGTAGCACAGATTATTTTGTTTTCTTTTGATTTAGTCCATAAGCCGGGAAAATCATTCACTATGCCGGTATGGTAAGGTAAACTCTTACAGTTGCCTTGCTGTAAGCAGAATCCGGAGGAGATATGTGGATTTAGCTGAAAACCCCGTCCTTCCAATAAAAATAACAAAATGGGAATTCTAAATCACTAAGCTAACCAATCTACTTGGATCTGATTAATAAAAATAATGAAACTCTAAAATAATTAACGCTTATTGAGATTTAAAGAAAGTGGCTGTTGATAAAAGAAATACTGATAACAACAATTAAGGTGTACCAGTGAAAGATCTGAAAAGATTGACTTTTATGTTTTTATAATAATTTAAATTTATATGAGACAGCAATAATCAAGTCCCAGCGATGAAGACCTTTCTAAAGATACCCTATATGAAGTGTGATTTAAATTGTTGAATTGTATTTCTAAAATGTTATGTAAAAATAATAAATGTTATAAGGGTATTATAACTTATTTAATTTGTTGAGTAATAAAAAATGAGACCGTGGTGGTTAATGATTAAGCTGTATGATGTGTCCCCCCCCCTCAATTTCGAGTTTGAGAAGCGCTTAAGTATTCCTAGTCACGTGCCTAAGTTTTCCCCTCCAGAGCTCTTCCAGAGTCAATCCGGAGTCCGTACGGAGTCCGTACGGAGTCCGTACGGAGTCAAAGCGGAGTCCGTGCGGAGTCTGTACGGAGTCGAAACGGAGTCCGTCCGGACTTCCGGACTCAATTAGAACCTTAAAACTATAATAAAAAATCTAGAAAAATTACACACAATAAAGCTACTTCCCTTTTACATACCAAACTAATTTTCGTAGTCTGCGCAGCTCTAATTACCCCGTGAAAATTCATCGAAGTTAAGTAATTTCTGAAAACGTAAATATTTCTATAAAACTTTAAAATTCATTTAAAAATATAAGAAAAATAGTAAAAATTCTGGGAAAATTTCCCAAGGTTCTTGAGTGACTTGACTTGATACTTATAATTTTTTTAGACCGTAAAAATAAGTTTTCTCCGTAAAATAAATTGTTTTTGTGTAGGCATTTGCTTGTGACCAATTTCTTCATATTTAAAACTCAAATAAATTAAATAAAACCCTTTTATATATAAAAAAATAATAACGCCAATCTTGCACGCCGTAATAACTCCATTTACGTACTTAGGTGCCGTACTAAACTTTAGGCTACCACATCCTCCCTCCAATCGAGAATGTCCCCATTCTTAAAACTTTGCATAAGTGGTCGAACACAATATTCATCTTTAACCTTCAACCACCATCTTCTTTAATCAACTATAAAATTCATCTTCATCAATATGTCTTCCAAAGAACTTGTCGCTCCATGTGAACTCTGCGCTCGATACCAGGTACCTTGTTTAATGTCCAACCCTAATCTTCCTGGCAGAACAGCTTGCGACTTATGCCGTGTGAAAAAAGTCAAATGCAACCGGCCAATAGTTCCTTCTAAAACAAACATATATTTAGGACAAGCAGCTCTCCCTGATCCCTCAACTTCTAAAAAGCGATCCAATATTCCTGTCTTCTTAAAACAAATAAGATCAAAAGCAGCTTCAAAAGTTCAATCTTCATCAGCGGATCCCGGCTTTATTTTGCCTTCACAAGATCCTAATCCTATAACGCCAGTGCCCCTAACCAACTTTGCTGAGACTATGTTTCCTGGCTCTAAATGTAAGACCCTATTATCTTACTAAAAAAAACTTTTAATCAAAATTGACTAAACCTATGACTTAATAACATATTTGAACTTCTAGCTGTCGAAATAACCAACACTGATGATGTTGGTAGAGTGAAGACGGACTATATCAATCATTACCCAAATTTTCATCGCTATCTTTTTCTTGACTTTACTAATGAGTTGAAACGAAAAATGCTGGCCTATTTTCAAGAAACTCCAGCTAATAACCATGAAGACCTCATGAAAAGAAGAATTTTAATGCAAAGCTTTGATAATGATGTTGAACAATTTCAAAGAAATTATCTTTTCTAACAGTATAACTTGATAAAATTTTGTTTTTGCTTGGTCTTCTTAAACTTTCAACATAAATGATGTTTTCTTTCTTCTCTGGCTTGATATAACATAAAATAAAATAATATAAATCTTGTGATGATTCCACTACTGAGAGCAAGGTTTGAATCCCTTCAGACTCCCATATACCAGTCTTCCTTCTTGTCACAGCATTGAGAGAGTGGATCTTCCTATGAGCCAAATACTCCTGATTCCAACCTCATAGGGCCCCCCACTGAGCCGAATTCTATGATTCCAATCTCGCCATAAGGTCCTCCAAGCTTCACACCAAAAAAAAATGGCCTAACTATGAGGCACTAAAAAAAATCATTCCCTAAAATCCAACTACCATCCTAACTTCTGATTCCTTCATCACAATTTTCAAACTTTGCTATACAGCAAACCCATAAAATACTTTTGCCAGGCTTCCAATAATAATATTAACTTTAGACCATGTTAAAGCGCCACAAATTTCACCTAAATAACCATTATGCTTTCCTTAGCATCATCACCACCTAAAATTTTAACCTCCTAAAGCTATCAGCACCCAATTCCAGAAATAATTGAATAACCAGTTTAGAGTCTTAGTGGACAGTGATAAATTAAAAGATTGAATTGAGTTATCCAAACAAGATTGACATTCCAATTTAAGGTCTTGGTAGACCAGACATATAATCGATTGCCAGTTTATGGTCTTGGTGGACCAAAGATCGTTTAAGTGCATAAATATCTTGATATATTCCTAAGTAAGGCCTAGGCTTGACCAAAGATTGAATAAATTTGATAATCCAGTTTAATGTCATAGTGGACCAAACATTTGATCGACAAGTCATCCAGTATAAGGCCATAGTGGTCCAATGAATGTTGAATTATCCTGCAGATATTAATTTTCCAGTTTAAAGTCATAGTGGACTAAACAATGAATGAACTACCAGTTTAAAGTCATGGTGGACCAAACATTTAATCGATAAGAAATCCAGTTTAAGGTCATGGTGGACCCAACAGCTTGATAACAGTCCAGTTTAAGGTCTTGGTGGACCTAACATTTGATTTATATAAAAGAAATACGTCTCCGAAAATATCCATAAAATCTTGATTATCCTTGAAATTCAGTTTAAAGTCTTGAAGGACTAACAGCTCCAATATAAAATCTTTAATTACAGTCTTGAAAATTAGCCAGTTTAAAGTCTTGGAGGACTAAACAGCTCCAAAATTTGTATAAAACCCTTAAGGAAAGTCTTGAAGAGTAGCCAGTTTAAAGTCTTGGAGGACTAACAGATCCAAAATATGTATAAAAAACCTTAAAGAACGTCTTGAACAGTAGCCAGTTTAAAGTCTTGGAGGACTAACAGATGTCTTGAAGTAAAATCCCATTGGTATTGAGTTCTCCTAGACCCTGTTTCCTGTCTAAACTAAATGAATAAAGCTAAAAAGAATGAAAACTAAAAAAAATAAAACTTAGAAATATAATAATAATTTTGATTTAATTAATTAATTTTAATTTTAATTTTTTTTTTTTATTATTATTATTATTTTTTTTTATTATTATTTATTTTATTATTTATTTTATTTTTATTTTAATTTTTATTATTATTTTTATTTTTATTTTTATTTATTTTTTTTTTTAATTTTAATTTTTTTCTTTTTTTTAATTTAAAATAAAAGATTTGAGTAAAGATAGTTTTGAAATAAAAGTTAAAATTTAATTTTTAAAGAAAGATAAACAAATGTGAAAAGAAAGATAAAAAAAGTAATAATAATAAAAAATTTCAAAATAAAATTTTTAAAAGATGCCCCCCGGCCATTTGATGAGCCGTACCCTCGACATCATACCCACATCCAAGGGCAACTTGATGTGGTTACACAATTTTGAGAAATTGAAAAGAAAATAAAATAAATGAAAGTTTTTAGAAGATAATTTTTATAATGATGATCACTGGGTGGGCTCCCTCCAATTTATAAAAATGATTAGAGACCACCAGTGAGCATCACCTTTACATTAATTCATAAAATATATTAAGGAAAAGAAATCACAATCTAACATAAAAAATCAAAAACAAAATAAAAAAATCTTGAATCCGGCGTTGAGAGCGGTGTCTCTTGATTCGTTCCAGTTTATAGTCTTAGTGGACTTCCTAAAATTAAAAGACAAAGCCAGGATTCAACTAGAAACAGGGAAAATTTTGGAAACGAACATTATGGGGTAATTGTGTATAGAGCAGCCAGCCCATCAATTACCCCCACACTTGCCAATATTAAATTAAGAAGGTTCCCCTGTGAAAACTTCTTCCAATAAATTTTAAAAAATTTTCCAACACTATCTTCACCCATATTTTAAGAATTTTAAGTTTTCAAAAATTTCAAAGAAGGTCTTCTTGCATTTTGTTAAGTTTCATCATAGTTTCGTCGACCATATACAGTGTAACGATAGTAAAGTATTTGATAAAAAAAAGATAGTTTATCCTCGTTGCCGAGGTATCCATAAAATTTGGTAGATATCATAGTTTATCCTCATTGCAGAGGAATCCATAAAATTTCATCAATATCATAGTTTATCCTCATTTCGGAGGTATAAAATTTGATAAATGTCATTAAAATTGTAGTTTATCCTCATTTCAGAGTTATCCATATAATTTCATAAATGTCATAGTTTATCCTCATTGTGGAGGAATCCATAAAATTTGATAAATGTCATTAAAATTGTAGTTTATCCTCATTTCGGAGTTATCCATAAAATTTCATAAATGTCATAGTTTATCCTCATTGCGGAGGAAGACTTCGGCACTCCTGGTGCCTCTAGGATAGAACCGTTTCACTTGATCGGCCGCTACCCTCTTCTTTAATACTACTCCATCCAACTCTTCTAGCACGTATGAACCGCCGGAAACTTGCTCCTTGATTTTATACGGTCCATTCCACCAGTCTGCAAACATCTTTCCCCATTGACTTTCCAAACTCCTATTATACACCAGGACCATATCTCCTGGGTTCAAAGGTTTCCTTAATCAATGTGCCAACCGCTCATCCCAATATCTGACTGATTGATTTCGGATCTTCATCATCCGCGAATATGCCTTTTCTAAATATTCTTCTTTCTTTTCTAGCTGCATCATTCTTGCACACAATAATTCTTCAGTAGTTTTGACCGTGTCCCAGTCAACTCCAAGATATGATTCAGCTTCTAAATCAACCGGTAAAACTGCTTTCTGTCCAAAAACAAGTTCATAAGGTGAAAACCCGGTCGTCCTTTTGGCAGTGATTCGATCAGCAAATAAAACTAAGGGTAAATAGTGCCTCCACTTTTCGGCACTTGTCCCACACATTTTAACTAAAGCATCCTTAATAACTTGATGCCCTCTTTCAACCATGCCTTCAGCTTCAGGATAATATGGGGTTGCTACCCTAACCTTTGATCCAACTTTCAATACGGCCTCTTTAAACTCTGTCCCAAATTCAGGACCTCCATCTACCATTACCAACTTCATCACCCCATACCTATATACCCAATTATTCAAAAAAAATTCTGCCACATTTTTGGCAGTTAAATTAATAAGAGGCGCTGCCTCTACCCAACCAGATAAATCATCTCTGGCCACAATTAAATATTTATACCGTCCCTCTTTTATATGAACGGCATCTAAACTAACTCTCCCAAAGAGCGTATATTCACTGGTCGCCCGTTCAGGTTCTTTCGGCCTTAAATAACTTCGTCTTTGACATTCTTCGCATGACTGAACCCACTGTTTAACAACCATCTTCATGCCAGGCCACCAAAATCAATCAGAAATTCTTCTAAATGTTTCTCCAACGCCTCTATGCCCGAGATCTTCATGCAGTGATTTCAAAACTAATTCTTGCCCCTTCTCTTGAGTTATAACTACTTGAGGATTTGGATACCTTCTCCTCATTAAACGTCGACCAGATAGGTAAAACGTAGATGACTTCCTCTTGATAGCCACCCATTCATCGTCTTCACAATCTTCTGGCCTCTCTAAAGTCAACAAATATTTGACTAACAAAAAATAAAAACCAGTCTGACCCCAGACTTCATCTTGAAAATTGATTAATATAACATCAATAGGGACTTCTCTATCACCAATATCACCTGCACATGAATGAGCCAATAATCGTTGACCCCTAAATAAATTTTTAATCGAGCTATGTCGACGTTTTTCTTCTGAACCTTTGGATCCTTCGAAAACCGTATTCAAAAATACCTCTTTCTCTTTATCCACCCTTTTATTTAAATTCTCTAATTCTCCAACATATACACCATTCCTTAATTTACTACTATCCCACACTACCAATCCATCTTCCTCTACATACACCACATCTTCTTCTACCTCCTCTCTGCCGAATTTATCTACACCTTTATTAACATAAAAACTATTTTCCAGTTTATCCTCTTGGTGGAGGTCATCATCATCATAATCTAAACACAATAGTCCTGCCAGTTTAACCTCATGGGGGAGGTATGGAAAGTCTTCAGCTCCTTTAGTGCTGGCTTTGATAATAGGTATATCTTCATCGAACTCTTCTGAGTCTGAATCTTCTTCAGTGGGTGGTCTCCTTGATAAACCATCTGTCATAGTAAAAGTTTTGCCAGGATTATGAACTAAATCAAACGAAAAATGTTGAATAAAAGCTACCCATCTCATCATGGGTGCGTTCGGTAAACTTGGGGAATTAATCATCTGGATTAATGATTTCGCATCCACTTGCAACTCAAAATGTTGCCCCCACAAAATATGCTGAAGTTTCTTCAGTATTTTTGCCACACCACATAATTCCAATTTTGGTTGAGAATATCTTGATTTGACCTCAGTAAATACTACAGATTCATACCTAACTGGCCTGATGTAACCAGCTTTATCCATCTGAGACAAAACCGCCCCAGCTGCAACCTGACTTGAATCAACTGCTAAATAAATTCTGCCAGCATCTTTTCCATAATCCAACTTGTGCAGGACTAAATCCTTCCCTACAACTTCCTTCAACTTCACAAACGCCTTCTCACACTCTTCATCCCACTCCCAGTCTGCATCCTTTCTCGTTAACTGTCTCAATGGAGCTGCCAATGAAGAAAAGTCCTTAATAAACATTCTAACATATACACAAACGCCTAAAAACCCTCTAACTTCGGTCGTATTCCTGGGTCTTGGCCAGGACTGAATTTTGTTAACTTTCTTCTTGGACATAATCCTACCCTCTCTACATACCACATGGCCTAATATTTCTAAGGCTGGAACACAACAGGAAAATTTTGAACCTGAAATAGTTAAACCAGCCTCTTCAATTCGAAACAAGATTCTTTCTAAAGTAATTGCAAACTCCCAAATGAATTTGCGTATCCCGTGATTCTCTTCCAACACCTGGTTATCATAGTCGGTTGTTGGTCCCTTAATTCCTCCATCATCTATAAAGATTCCAGCATATTGTGGAATTTCATCTTGAAGGATCCAAGCCATCTGAGCTTGATAAACTGCAACCGAATTTGTTGCTCCTTGAGGTAATCTTGTTAACTGTAAACGTCCTAGTGGCGTATCGAATGTAGTGAGAGGCCTTGAGTCTGGATGTAACTCTCTCTCATCATATCCACCCATAATATCTCCCAAACCATAACACACTCTCCCTGCAAACGCTTCAACAAACTCCTCAGCACTAGGCGGTATCCCAGCATCCTTTATTGTAACCCTATTTAATTCCCTAAGATCATGAACAACTCTAAGCTTGCCATTCGGTTTCTTGATACAAAATACCGGACTAGAATAACTTGACGTTGATTGCTCATACAGTCCAGTGCGTATCCGTTCTCTGACAACTTCTATATAAGCTTCTTTCAATGCAGCCGGAATAGGAATCGGTTTCTGCTGCCACGGTTCATGACATACCACAGGAATCTTGTAAGGCTCCCCATAGGAATGCTTCAACACACCCCTCTCCTCTTCTACAAAAGCCATGGCCTTCTCTCGCTTGACCATCACATCCAACAACAACTTCTTCTCTTCTCCAGACAACCAACCATCAGGTCCAAAATTAACAACACCCAGTCTCTCAAAAGTGATTCTTGACGTCTCAGAAAATTCAGGCGGATTCTTTACCAAGGGACTTTCATAAGGATCTCTTGATAACCTTGGTCTTCTCAAACGTGGATTTAATTCAGCAGGTAGCGGTTCATTAATAGGTCGAACTTTATTTGCTACTTTCTTATATTTGGCTGCGTCCACATCTAAATTAACTTGAGGTAAAACATTTTCTTTTGTATCGCCATTAAAACTTTCATCAATTGAATCTTCTTCATCGCCAGAATCGGAATAAGAAAAATTAGAAAAATATTTTATTTCATTGTTAAATTTTACCCTTTTCTCCTTTCCCTCGTCTAATTTATAAACAGATTTTCCAACACCTTTGCTTCCCTTATCCAACAGTAAATCGCCCGTAAAGAAAGTTGGCAGTTTAACCTCTTGCTGGAGGACCGGAATTGAATTTTCACAAAAATTATTTCTTTGTGTTTTAATTATACTGAGATTTTTTATCGGATTTTGATGTGATATTTGCAGTTTACCCTCTTGCTTGAGGTCCAAAATAGAAGGAGATAATTGCAGTTTAACCTCTTGCTGGAGGTCCATAATAGAATTTTCACAAAAATTATTTTTTTGTGTTTTAATTATACTGAGATTTTTTATTGGATTTTGATAAGATTTTCGCAGTTTACCCTCTTGCTGGAGGTCCAAAATAGAAGGAGATAATTGCAGTTTAACCTCTTGCTGGAGGCCCAAAATAGAAGGAGATAATTGCAGTTTAACCTCTTGCTGGAGGCCCATAATAGAATTTTCACAAAAATTATTTTTTTGTGTTTTAATTATACCGAGATTTTTTATCAGATTTTGATATGATTTTTGCAGTTTACCCTCTTGATGGAGGTCATAAAACATACCCTTCCAATTTTTATCCAACCTAATTTGGCCCATTTTGCCTTTTTTACCATTTTTAAATTTAATAGAAAAACCGGGTAAATCCAATAAACATATAGAAAAGTCCAAAACGTATTTGCACTCCAAAGTAATATTAACAGAAAATAATTGAGAATCCACTTGAATTATCTCCAAGTGAGCTGACCTATTGCAATCCGGGATCTCATCCTGAGGAGAGATTACAACATTAGAGTGATCAGCCCCTGCTACCCCAAAAAATGAGGGCAACCATAATAATTTGAATCCTGAATAAATTGAAGACATAACAATAAAAAAAAATTTCAGCCGAGTTTAGGTAGTTTATCCTCATTTCGGAGGAATTAAATTCTTGATATCCCCTGGAGATAATCCATAATTTTGCCCCAAGGGCTTATCCACCGATTCCATAAAACCCAAAAATAAACCCCCATAATAGGGGGTGTCAGTTCTGGCAAATCCGCACTTACAAATCCGCACTTAAATAAGTGCGGATTTCCAAAACACACTAGCCCCAATACTGGTGGATTTCAAAATGAAATAAGTCACTTATTTCACTCAAATCCGCACTTTCTCAACCAAAAGTGCTGATTGCACCATCAAGTCCCATTTCACTGATTTGTCAGCATCATCCCATTCATACGCAGCACTCCGCAGAATAACACTTCATAACTCAAAACATCGTACATCACTTACATCTTCATATCATATCATATAAGAGTCATGCCTTCCTCACTTTCAAATCGTGATAAATTACATAAAGCAATGACTTTCATGGCGCTTGAACTGCTCTTGGACTCTGATTCCGATTCTGATCTAGAAGAAGATTTTGTCGTTTTATCAAAAATGGCCAGGAAACGTTACCTTCTTCCCAGAAAGCCTCAAGTACTTCATACCCCCAAGTACACCATCCAAACACTTCTTAAACTATCTACACCCAGTTTTAGATGGCTGTTCAGGACTTCTCAGGAATGTTTCCTTAAATTGCTTGAGCTTATTCAGGATCATCCCATATTTCACAATAATTTTCAAAAAGAACAACAACATCCTTCAATTCAATTGGCCATCACACTATGTCGTTTGGGTTCAAATGGTAATGGAGCCGCTTTGAAACGTTTAGAAAATGTCTTTGATTTAGGGTATGGTTAAGTTAACACTTATACCAAACGATGTATCACTGCCATCAACTCCTTGGAATCTCAACTTCTCACCTGGCCAACAAAAGAAGAGCGACTTGAATCATCTCAGGTTATGCAAGCAGAGGGCTTTCCAGGATGTATTGGTTTTGTTGATGGTACTACTATTCCTTTGAGCCAGAAACCTGCTCAAGGTGGAAACAATTACTTTGACCGTAAAAAGAGGTAGATTATTTTTAACTCCTTTCATCCTCCTTGAAACTAACACAAACAAATATATCTTCTCTATAGATATTCAATTTCTGTTCAGCTTATATGTGATGCAAACAAAAAATTTATATCTTTCTTTTCTGCCTATCCCGTTTCATGTTATGACTCTTATATCCTCCAAAGAATTAAAATTTCAAAAAAAACAGAATTTTTTTTTGATGAAGATAAGTGTATTCTGGTAGATTCTACTTATGTGAATGGAAAGTATGTAATTCCTACTTCTCAGGAAGCAGCTTCAGAAGACAGTCAAAATTATAAGTTCAACCATCATTTGGCAAAGTCAAGAGTACATATTGAACACTCTATTGGAGTCTTGAAAGGTCCCTTTTCAAGTTTAAGAAAATTAAGAATTCCTCTTAGAAATTAATCTGAAATGGAGGCAGTGATCAACTGATTTCTGTGTTGCACTATACTTCATAACCTACTTGCTGACCTCAAAGATCAATGGTTAGAGCTGTATGAAGATGAACAAGTTGATTCACCTCCGACTATATCCAACACTTCTATTTCTCAATCAACTAGTATAAGGGCGAAAATCCTTCCAATAACACTCCAACATTTTTCAACGCAATTTTAATTTTTTTCTCTTTCTCTTCAAATTATCAATTTGCATGTATTATTCACTGAGAATGGTAAATTTTTTTGCATATTTTTTTGGTTTTTGAATTTGCTGTTAAAGTCTTATTTTTTTTCTCTCTGTGTTTTCTTTCATCAACTCAACATGAAATCGCATATTTTCAGCAAACGCATATTTTTTCAGTCACTCAAAGGTTGGGAAAGAGTTGGAAGGGAAGATTAAGGGTTCCGAGGCATTTTAAATGAAGAAAAGGGTCTGGGAGAGGTTGAGAGGGGTGAAATGGGGATCAAAAGAGGATGGCATACAATGGGGCTGGGAGGATAGCAAAAGGCATGGGGAGGGAAGACAAGCATGTGTTGATAGAATTGAAAGGGATGGAGATTGGTGCAAACAGAGTGTGAAAATAGGAGGATGAACTCTGTTCTTCGGGCGAAGAACAGAGTTCACTTCCATAAAATATTAGCTGAAACATAGTTTTCAATTCTGTAAAAACAGTTGTAAGTAATAGAAAAAGTCACTGATTTTTTTTATATGTAATCCTTGCTTTACGAGGAGACTTTTGTGACGAAGCAGATTTTTGAGTTACCCTTTGAGATTTGGAATGTCTGGGAGGCATTATGAAACTGGCACATAACAAGAAAAAAGATTAAAAAGTAGAAGAAATAAGTAAAAAAGAATGTAAACATGCCTGGTCAAAATATTGAAAATGTTGGAGATTGGTGCAAACAGAATGTGAAAATAGGAGGATGAACTCTGTTCTTCAGGCAAAGAACAGAGTTCACTTCCATAAAATATTAGCTGAAACATAGTTTTCAATTCTGTAAAAACAGTTGTAAGTAATAGAGAAAGTCACTGATTGTTTTTATATGTAATCCTTGCTTTACGAGGAGACTTTTGTGACGAAGCAGATTTTTGAGTTACCCTTTGAGATTTGGAATGTCTGGGAGGCATTATGAAACTGGCACATAACAAGAAAAAAGATTAAAAAGTAGAAGAAATAATTAAAAAAGAATGTAAACATGCCTGGTCAAAATATTGAAAATGTTGGAGATTGGTGCAAACAGAATGTGAAAATAGGAGGATGAACTCTGTTCTTCGGGCGAAGAACAGAGTTCACTTCCATAAAATATTAGCTGAAACATAGTTTTCAATTCTGTAAAAACAGTTGTAAGTAATAGAAAAAGTCACTGATTTTTTTTATATGTAATCCTTGCTTTACGAGGAGACTTTTGTGACGAAGCAGATTTTTGAGTTACCTTTTGAGATTTGGAATGTCTGGGAGGAATTATGAAACTGGCACATAACAAGAAAAAAGATTAAAAAGTAGAAGAAATAAGTAAAAAAGAATGTAAACATGCCTGGTCAAAATATTGAAAATGTCAGGAAGGGGTGTGTGCCGAGGATTGATGGGTAGGTAGCGAGGAAGGTCAGTGTGTCACATGTGACAGGGATGGGGTAAGAAAGGAAGGGATGTTTTGTGGCCAAAATGTGGTTGTGAAAAAAAAACGGGAAAAAAGTGCTGATTTGAGGTCATAACTGACACCCTTTTTTGAAATAAGTGACTTTTTTGCAAAATTTAAGTGCTGATTTGTAAGTGCTGATTTGGTTTGAAATCCGCACTTAATTTAAGTGCGGATCTGCCAGAACTGACACCCCCTAATTTGTCCTACCATTGGACATAAAAAATAAACAGCCCTTTTCCAAAACATGAGTGCATCCAATTTATGCACTCTATTATCAAATGCCACTACACTCTTTATTAGTGCAGGGAAAACCATATCCTACATAAAAATCTCTTCCTGAGATTGAAACAAATCCACCATACATATACCAGATTCATAAACCATATCCACATCTGAATTGCAGACAGTCTCCACTTTTGAAGACAAAACCTGAGGTAAATATTCCTCTAAATCAAATTCCAAATTATCCAAAACAAAATTATCCCCAACATCCAAATTTTCTTCATCAGTGACAATAATATCTTCATCTTCAGAAACCTCTTCTTTCCAAACAGAAGAGTCAACAAAAATAATATCTTCAGGCTGGACAAAATCTTCAGGAATGGCTGAATCCGAAATTTCATCAGTAACTAGTTCTTTTACACCATCCTCTTCTATCTCTTGAGCGACCTCATTGTCTTCTCCAGAGTCCAAATCAACAGAGTTATGAGTATCCAGATGTTCCAAAATAACCTTCTTTAGCACCTCCATACCAGGAATCCTAGTTTCTCCATCTGGAAGATCCTTCATTAAATTTGCTTTAATAAACACCATCAAAACATCTTTCTTAACCTTTTCCCCCATAGCATCCCAAAAAACATACTTTGATGCATTATCATGAAATAAAATTTCATACTCCAACAAATAATCCAGAACCACCTGAAATTCAACCATAAACTGATGATACTGATGCAGAGATGTTACACCACCTTTTGATTCCCATTTCCTAGCTATATCCTTTAGATCCTCCAATGAATAAACTTTTGGCCACCTTTTTTCCATTTCCATCTTGAGCTTTCTCCAATCTTGATCTTTATAACCATCCATAGAAATAACCTCCTTTTCCACCTCTCTGTCCAAAATAAAGAACCTAATCTGCTTCACCATATCCAAAGGTAAAGCACCATCAAACGCAGCTGCAGTTTCATACCTATGTAAAAATCCTTCTAAATCATCTCCAGAAAACTTGGGCCCAACCCAAGATACAATCCTTACTGATGCCCTAACAGGTACACCAGTAGCCAACACAGCAGTTCCACTAGTAGAAGACATCCCAAAACATAAGAAAAGCGTTAACAACCGTTAAAATAACAAGCCTCTTGCAGGCCAATAACAAAATCCAATTAGAGTTCCAGAGAATAAGCCTCTTGCAGGCTAAGAAAGTCCTAGATCCAAGTAAGTCCTAGAAAAAGCTAGAGATTTTGCACCCCACGTTGGGCGCCAACTATGGTAAGGTAAACTCTTACAGTCGCCTTGCTGTAAGCAGAATCCAGAGGAGATATGTGGATTTAGCTGAAAACCCCGTCCTTCCAATAAAAATAACAAAATGGGAATTCTAAATCACTAAGCTAACCAATCTACTTGGATCTGATTAATAAAAATAATGAAACTCTAAAATAATTAACGCTTATTGAGATTTAAAGAAAGTGGCTGTTGATAAAAGAAATACTGATAACAACAATTAAGGTGTACCAGTGAAAGATCTGAAAAGATTGACTTTTATGTTTTTATAATAATTTAAATTTATATGAGACAGCAATAATCAAGTCCCAGCGATGAAGACCTTTCTAAAGATACCCTATATGAAGTGTGATTTAAATTGTTGAATTGTATTTCTAAAATGTTATGTAAAAATAATAAATGTTATAAGGGTATTATAACTTATTTAATTTGTTGAGTAATAAAAAATGAGACCGTGGTGGTTAATGATTAAGCTGTATGATGTGTCCCCCCCTCAATTTTGAGTTTGAGAAGCGCTTAAGTATTCCTAGTCACGTGCCTAAGTTTTCCCCTCCAGAGCTCTTCCAGAGTCAATCCGGAGCCCGTACGGAGTCCGTACGGAGTCAAAGCGGAGTCCGTGCGGAGTCTGTACGGAGTCGAAACGGAGTCCGTCCGGACTTCCGGACTCAATTAGAACCTTAAAACTATAATAAAAATCTAGAAAAATTACACATAATAGAGCTACTTCCCCTTTACATACCAAACTAATTTTCGTAGTCTGCGCAGCTCTAATTACCCCGTGAAAATTCATCGAAGTTAAGTAATTTCTGAAAACGTAAATATTTCTATAAAACTTTAAAATTCATTTAAAAATATAAGAAAAATAGTAAAAATGCTGGGAAAATTTTTCAAGGTTCTTGAGTGACTTGACTTGATACTTATAATTTTTTTAGACCGTAAAAATAAGTTTTCTCCGTAAAATAAATTGTTTTTGTGTAGGCATTTTCTCGTGACCAATTTCTTCATATTTAAAACTCAAATAAATTAAATAAAACCCTTTTATATATAAAAAAATAATAACGCCAATCTTGCACGCCGTAATAACTCCATTTAAGTACTTAGGTGCCGTACTAAACTTTAGGCTACCACACAGGATTCATTGTCAAGAAGACCGCTGTGTGAAGAGGACTCGGAAGCAGAAGAATTTGAAGAAGATAAGAGATGGGTAAATGGGATAGATTATTGTTATGAAAGATTTGATAGTAACGTCCACAACGACAATAAACTAGCAGGCAGTATCTTCGGCAATGACAATAAACTAGTAATGTTGAATGTCCGTAAAAATCTAAAAATAGATATTGATGATGCAAAGAATATTTGTAGCAAGTGTAGTCTGCAACTGGATTTAGGGGACGCTGAAGCTAAAGAGGCGACAAGAAGTGCACAAGGCGAGGTAGTGGAAGAGTCAGATGATGAATATGATTCAAGGGGAAGTAATGACAGTGGTAATCATCTCAAAGAGGGGGAGTATTTTGAAGACAACACATCTACTGATGAGGGAGTAGAGTTGTTAAGGTTATATTTGGAAGGTATTAGTCAACCAGATTTTTGCAAAAAAAAGTTTTGGTGCAATATTAAGAAGTGTGCTAAGCGTTAATTTATTAAAAATGAGAAGTTATGGAAGAATCAAGCTTCATCTCCTCAGTTAGTTGTTCAAACTAGGGAAGGGAAGGAGAAGATACTCAGGGAGTTGCATGAGAATTTAGGACATAGAGGTCAAGATGAGACATATCACAGAGTTAGGGAAAGATTCTGGTGGCCCAATATGAAGAATGAAGTAAGAGATTGGGTTAAATCTTGTCCTGAATGTCAGCGCAGGAGTTACAGAAAGACAAAAGAGAAAGGTAGAGCAACGGGTGAATATACTGTTTTTGGTAGGGTCAGTTTAGATGCAGTTCATATAAAAGAAGGACACTTTAAATACTTGGTAGTGGCCAGGGATGATCTATCAGGATGGGTTGAAGCAGCGCCGTTGGTAAATCTTAAGGCAAGTAATGTAGATGAATTTTTGAAGAAAGAATGGATTTACAGGTATGGGGTAATGAAGATGGTAACCTTAGATGGTGGCGCTGAATTTGCTGGAGAATTCCAAGACGTAGTAAAAGGTATTGGCGCAAAGTTAGGAGTTACAACACCATATTATCCTGAAGAAGAGGGAATGTTATAAAGAGGGCATCAAGTTATAAAGTATGCGCTAGTTAAATTATGTGTAAATAATGGGGCAAAGTGGAAGAACTACTTTCCATTAATTTTGTTTGCGGACAGGATTTCAGTTAAAAGAACAACAGGGATTTCACTGTATGAACTGATGTTTGGTCAAAGGGCGGTATTACCTATTGATCTGGAGGCTGGATCTTTTCTAGGATGTGACTGGGATCAAGTGCGCTCAACTGAAGATTTGATTCTAGCGAGGGTAGCGCAGCTTGAAAGGAAAGACAAGTTTGTGGAGAAGCCATATGAAAGAATGATGCAGATCTGGGACAAGTCAGTTAAATATTGGGATGAGTGCTTAGCGCATAGGTTAAGAAAGCCATTGAACCCAGGAGATTTGGTCTTGTTTTATAATAGAAGCTTAGAAAGCCAATGGGGAAAGATGTTTTCTGACAGATGAAATGGTCCTTATAGGTTAAGAAAGCAATTTAACCCAGGATATTTGGTCTTGGTTTATAATAGAAGTTTAGAAAGCCAATGGGGAAAGATTTTTTCTGACAGATGGAATGGTCCTTATAGGATAAGAAAGCAGATAAATGGAGGGTCTTACTTACTGGAGGAATTGGATGGTACTGAGTGGAAGCAAAGTGTGGCTGCAGATCAGATCAAAAGATTCTGCCCAAGGGGTGTTCCAGTGATACAAGATAACTTCCTGAATGAGAAAAAACTACCAGAATAATACCTCTGGGAAGAGGCTAAACTATCAATGATTTTTTATGTTTTTATGCTACCTCCGGGAAGAGTTTAAACTAACAAGTTATTTTAAGTTTTGTTTTTCTAAGAGGACTCATAGGAGGCTTTGACACAGTTGTGACAGATAGAGGGCGCTAACTGGAAGTTAAGTGGACTATGGCTGAACAGGCAACTGGCATAAGCGCTTAGATGAGGGCATATAGGAAAATGAAATCTTATATATTTTCATCGTTAGAGGGGATATGACCAAATAGGCAATTAGATTAAAGGAGATGTGTACCATGTAAACGCAAAAGACACTGAGAATTTAGCTAATCGGTTATCTAACCAGGAGTGGAAAAGCAATTTATAGATGGGGCGCGCTACAGTTCAATTCTTATTTTACATTGTATATTGCTGTATCTCAGTAAAGGTGGTAACGTTTTATGATATAAATGTTTATTTATGAATTTTTTTTAGGGTTTACAGTTTTTTAAAGAAAGTAGAGGGAGCAAAGTTAGGCGCTCTATAGTATGGAAGACAGGTGTAATAAAATAGCGCCATGTCTAAAAAGATTATTTGAAGGCATAGCATGAAAAATTTATGAAGACCATGTACAGGGAGAATGGACAGAGGAGGCTCATAAGGAGAAGCGCTAGTAGGCTATTCAGTATCAGGGTGAAAGCTAATAGGATATCCTTTCCAGTCTTTAGGCATGACAAAGTAAGGGGGATTGGTGGGGAATCCAAGAATAGTTGATGAGCTGATTTCATTTATTAGTAGACCTATCATTTCTATATGGGTATAGAGAGCTTCAAGTTCAGCGTCAGAAAAATCTGGTGCATTAGAATAGGATAGAGACATAGCATCATATATAAGACAAAGTCTGGAAAAAATTCACATGGAATGGACAAAGGTTAAAGGAATAGGAACCCATCCCAGGGAGATGATTTCATTGAAGCCTGACAAGAAGTCAGTGGGCAAGGGGAGCATAAGTATAATGAAGGATAATTACTTGCTAATAACTTTTGTGGGCGTGCTCATGGCAAAGTAATAGTAACTGCGTCAGGAGAAGCTGCAGTGGAGCCTGAGCGCATAGAAGCATTAGAGCTTGGAGTGGAAGAAGGTGTAGCGCTAGGCTGAATTGATATTTTGCGCCTGGGAAAACTAGGAAGCGATGATGATTCATAAGGAATATTATTATTAGTGGAAATAGTGGGACTAATGGTGGTAACTCTGGGAGTGCTACTAGTAGAGCTAGGTGGAAAGCGAATATAACCAGTAGGCTGAGGAGTATTCTGGTTTAGAGAGATATTGCAAGTCTTGTGGTATTTAAAGAAATTGTCACAGGCAGGTCTAAAGGAGGCATACCCCCAAGGTTTAGAAAATGTACAATGAAAGTTGCCGCGCTTACAAAACAAGCACGCTTGATCTTTGGGAACTGTACAATATTGAGTCATGATATTTGGATGAAAAAGATCTAGGTTATTATAAGGGCTATTTATAAGATAACAATGGAATTATAGAGAAGTCATCAGTTGCACCATGTCTGACTTGAGTGCTGGATGGTTTCTAAGAAGATTGTGAAAAATTTTCCGTCATAATGAAGGACCCAAGGAAAGGCAAATCTGTCACAGTCAAGGGAAAGTCATATATTTCAAAGATCTGAAGATTAAAAGAGAGCGCATGCATATACAATTCAGGGGAAGTATTTGCTGCTATAGAAAGTAGAAACAATCTCAAGTTGTTATTTTTTGTCGTTTCATCATTCATAGGCACTTAGTAGAAGGGTGTGCGGTTAGAAAAGAATGATTTTTTTTTGAAGGCAACTCATCTTGTAGTTGTAGAATTCTCACAGGAAAATTAAGGGAAAGTAAAATTACAGTTTTTTTACAAGGCTATATACAATTTACAGGGAATATATACAAGTAAGATTTTTAGTATTCTGCATCATCAAAGATTGGAACGCAGAAAGCCCAGTTGTTAACAGCCTCTTGCATATTTTTTTGCAAGGTGGTTATTAGCTGTTTTGTTTATTATACTCGGTGCGAGTATAAACCAGGACCACCTCGAGGAATACTTTGACGGCAATTAACATGTTTTTCATATGACGCATGGTCGCATCATATGGAGCGCAGGCTATTTGCTCTGCGAATTCCCAGTTTTGAGCCATGGCAGGCTCTTCATCATTGACGTCCGGAAATTTTTGATGGGCCATTTGTCCGGGATGATGGTATCAAAAACTGGCTGCATAGTTTTCCAGTCAGGAGTGGGTATACAAGGAGTAAACTCTGGAATAGGTTCAGTATCCCAGATGGGATCTTCTTCCAAGGCTGGAAGGAATAGAGGAACATTAGGAGGTGGAGGCATTTCAGCGTAAGGTGTGCCTGGCGCATTCTAAAAGAGGAAAATAAGAGAATGTTAGAATTAGAAAAGTAAGAAGTAGGAAAAGAAGACTTACTGTACTCTCCTCTGAAAAGAGAGATCTTGGGATAGAAGCAACACTACTGGGTGTAGGTTTGCAGTAACCAACCTTGGCTCATTTTTTGCCAGGTGGGGTAGTAGGAGCAGGCGCCGGGCGCTTGATGGTAATTTGATTCATCATATTAGTTGTGGAAGCGTTAGGGTCTAGGCATGCAACGGTTGGCGGCCCATCGTAACTACACTTCTTTTTGCGTTTCTTGCAGTAATCCCATGACTAAAAAAAAGGGGGAAGAAATGAAAGGTTAGTAACAATAAGGAAGGAAAGTGAAGATAACTTACAGTAAAAAAATTATTGCCATGGCGGGCTTTTGAGAAACGACAGGGAGTTATGCCATTCTCAATAAAGAGGGTGCATCTTGTCCTACCCATCAGTGTAGTTATGGGCGTTGTTGGTAGAGCAGCAGGGGGCTGAGTGCGCATGAACTGTCGAATTGCATCCACGAGATTGGCGGTATTTTTAGTGTTTGGATTGGTTCTTCTAGTATTCATTGAAAGATATAAAGAAAAATAAGAGAAGAAGATAGAAGATTGATGTAGGAAACACTGTGAGACGCAGGTATTTATGGGCTCCTGGGGACAGTCGCAAGTAGAGAGAGGATGTGGTACACGCCTTGCAGGTAGCATAATTTTAGACCAATCAGTGTGCATAGTCCAGGAAGGACAAAGGGATTTAGCGCAGTAGGTAGTGCTAAAATATAATTTGTATTTGTGTGTTTCAAAGAACAAAGGAAATGGAAGCGCAGAAAAGGATTAAGGGTTAGTGCGCTCGGATTTTGCAGCAAGATGTGCCGCACAATGGGGAATTGTGTGTTATTGATTTAGGACTGTAAAGCACTATACAATATGGATTTGGACTTTCCAATAACTATGTGTTACGCATTAAGGAAGGAGTATTGGCTTAAGGACAACTCAAGTGCATAGTATACTGCACCACGGCTAGTTGGGTAAACTTACTGAAACAGGTAATAAAGGAGGTTAACAAGTTAAGTGAATTTTTAGGACTATGAACTTAGTATTAAAGAAAGGAGAGTGCGAACTCAATCACAAAACTACCCAAGAGTAAAGGCGACTAGGATTGGCGTTAGAATGGGTCAAACCTGAAAGTAGCGCTGAAACATAACAAAGGTATAGTCAAAAGCGCATATGTGGAGTATGAGTGAAACAAGTTAATACTAGTGTTAGTAATCATAGGGTATGTTTTAGGCGCTGTAGTTGCTACAAGAAGTGTACGTAATTTACTAATAGATTAGTTATTGTTTTACTAATGTGGCGCTAGAGCCAGTGCTGGAGATCCACTAGGGAACTGTGTCTTGAGTACTGGAAAAATATAAAAGGAGGACTCTTTGATAGAGATAGGAGAGTCTTTTTGTAAGTAAAATATAAGAGGAATAGAATAAGTGAATTAGAGATATTTTATGAGTCTTTTATCATTTGTGTGTCTGTGTGTGTATTTCATATAGTATAGTGAAAAGAGCGCAACATAGAAAGAATATATAGATTTGGTAGGATTGACTATTATTAGAGTTATTTTATTGCTATAATAAGGCATATTAAAAGAGAGCGCTTCAAGAGGGAGTAAATGTGGATATTAGCACTTGTTAAGAATAGAAATATCCAGATATTAATACTTGTTTTTCCTGATCTCTAAAACTCATCTCACAACTTATAAATTTTCTAATCAAATATTAGTGTTACACATTATTCCGCTGTCTTTAAAAATAAGAGTGGAAGGTGCTTCTTTTTATAAATTTAAGAGGAGAACCAAACAATCTCAAATTGTGCCTACTACTTAGTACTTTAGAACAGTCTACACCATCCTACTTTAGTTGCATACTCAGTACCAAAACAAGAATCATAGTTAGATTTGGTTTTCAGCCAGTTGATAAGAATGAGATGATCATCTTTTTTTAATTGACAAGTTTTAGATTTCTCAGATGAGCAGGGGAAAAAGGGAGTAGTGAGATTTGAAGAACAACTGGGTTATGGCTGCCTTTAAAAAGATCTAGGACGACGAGCCATGTTAAAATATAAATGAAGATGAAAAGGAGCAGAAACAATCAGATGAGATGGTGAGGGGTTCTGAGTGGATAGAATGGACAGGATAAGATGAGAATGTGAGTGTTCTGCAAGGTAGAAGGTATATCCAGAGAGTTTCCAAGATGTGGTTATGGCAGAAAGTAGGTCAAGATGTGGTTATGACAGAAAGTTGTCCATGATGTGGTTATGAGAAATTGAGTAAAAAAATGTTGGATAAGAGGTGAACATTGACACGTAAAGTATCTAATAACCCAATTATTAGCAAAAATAATTGCAGAAGATAATTGGGGTATGCATATTTTTTTCAGCAATTAATTTAATTGCGGATTGGTCAACATTGATACCCCCTATTAGGGGGTATCAACGTTCAGGGATCCACAATTAGAGATCAGAAATTTTTTATCCCAGGATCAGACATTATTAATTGCGGAAGATTCTTATCGACTAGCCCCAGAGATAGTGGATAAGGAGTTCATCATAATGCATTATCCTGCCTCTTATACCCCAATTTCCATTCCTACTTCCTGATCCCAAACTCATCACATCCATGATGGATTTTAAGAAAGTCCCATGACTTATAATTGCTGATGCCATCCTTAAGTCTCTCCTCACTCTATGCTACTTAATTTTGGTGGAAAACACTTAAGTTTTTTTTCTATCTACACACCCCAACTGCACATTTGGTGGCAAATTTCCATTTCCCACTCATCACCTAAACCTTTTACTCACACCTATACTACTGAAAATAATGAAGCACATCTCTACTAGAAGGCTACTTCACTCCACTATTAATGCTATCACTTTACTTTTAGTTCTCTACTATGAATCTGACTCCGATTTGGAAGATGCTTTAGCCTATTTTTGTTTTATTTCCAAAAAGTGTTACCTCATTTCTAGGGTGTCAAATCTTTATCATGATCCCCGATATGATCTCAGCTCCATTCTCAACATTCCCCAACTAATCTTCACTCAGCTATTTAAAACTTCACACAATTCTTTCTTCAAAATTTATCAACTAATCTCTGAACATACTTTCTTTCATAACAATTCCCATAACAAACAGCATAATCCTGCCATTCAACTTGCTGTTGCACTATGTTGCCTTGGCTCAAATGGAAATGGTGCTGCTGTAAGATTTTTAGATAATCTCTTTAACATAACATATGGTACCGTGATATTATACACCAAGCGCTGTATGATTGCTATCCTTTCCCTCAAGTCTCAAACACTTGCTTGGCCAACTCCAGAACAGCAACTTGAATCCTCTCAAGTAATTCAAGCTGAAGGTTTCCCTGGCTGTGTAGGATTTGTTGATGGCACAACTACACCTTTGAGTCAAAAGCCTGCTCATGATGGGAACCATTATTTTGATCACAAAAAAAGGTTTGTTCAAAATCTTCTCCAATTTCTCATCATTCATGAACTAACTTTTTATCTTCCTTCTAGATACTCTATTGCCGTTCAACTTATATCTGATGTCAATAAAAAATTTATTGCTTTTCAAAGTGGCTGCCCTGGATCATGTCATGACTCTTCCGTCTTCCAAAGAATGAGGATTTCTCAAACCCCAGACTCATACTTTGACAAATCTCAGTACCTCCTTGCAGACTCAGCATATGCAAGTGGAAAGTACATTACACCTGCTTTACGTGGTGCAATTATGGAAAATGACCCCAAAACAACCTTTAATTATCACCTTTCCCAATCAAGAGTACGGATTGAAAATGCTATAGGTATTTTAAAGAGACAATTTTTAAGTCTTTGGGAGCTCTGAATCCAATTTCAAAAAAAAATGGAGATAAAAACTGTGAATCATTGGATCATGACTTGCGTTATAATACACAATATCCTAGCTGATTTAAAGGATGAGTGGAATGATCTTCATGAAGAAGAGGATCCTGAACCAGCACCAGCTCTCCCCTCCCTTGAATCACCAAAAATTCAATCAAATGGCATACCATCCATTATAATGCCAATCACTCTCCAACCTTTCACTTCAAAACACTATCAAAATTTTATTTTGGTGCTCCCCACATGTCCACTTTAAGTACTTTATTCACTTGGCTTGATATTTTTGTTTGATGAAATTCATTTTTTTTGAATTTATGGTGTGGTCTTCCAACATTGGCAGAAATCTTTTTTGCTCTGTTTGGCCTTGTTTTGGTATGTCTTAATTGGCATTGTTTGAATAATTGAGTGTTTTTCTGGTTTTATTCAGTGAATATTGGGACTACAGGTATGTGGGTACTACCATTTGATAGCCCTGGTTTTTCTCTATATTTGATGTCCCATTGATATTTTTCATATTCCAACTTTTAAGAGGTCATTTACTCTTTTTTCATTTCTAAAAGATAGCTGTTTAATTTTGTTTTGTGTTTTAAGGGCTAACCTTAAGTCTTAGGGTTAAGCTCTTAGTACCATTAAGTAGAGGTTATTTGGCTCTATATTTTATGTCTCAATGTTTTCATAGCCTAATTATGTGTTTTAAGGGTTTTAGTAGCTGTGGTAGATTTTTCTAAGTATTTTGGGCTTTTTTGGAGGTTTTTGGTGGTTTTCTGGCTTTAGGGTGTTCCAGCTGCCTCTAGGCCGGCCTCCAGACATTGGGGGGACCCCCTGCCTTGATTCTAGAAAGCTGGAAAGCGCTTCTCTTTTTTTTGGATGGCTCATTGGTTTTCTTTCACCAGCTCAACATGAAATTGCATATTTTGTCAGTGTTTTTTTTTTTCATTAATCACTCATATCCTTTTCAACCTCTCCTCAAACATCAGTCAAATATTTTCAATTCCTGTATTTCATTCCTCTATTTCTCATCTCATGTCTCCAGCTATGTCATTTAATTTCTTATTTATGGTTTTTTTTACTTTCTAATAATTCATTTTTTCTCTTTTTTTTTATCCTTTTTTCTTTATTTTTTTTCTCCAGTAAGTGCTTTTTTTTGGTTTTCAAGGTTAGACTAATTTTGTTTTTTTGTTTTATTTTTTATTTATTTATTTTTATTTTTTTTCACCCTCCATCATCTCCCTTTCCCCTCTCCTTGTCTGCCTCCATACCCTCCTTTCTCCCCTTCTTGGCCACCTCAAGTCCCCCCTTTCCCCCCTCCTTGTCTTCCTCCATACCACCCTTTCTCACCTTCTTGGCCACCTCAACTCCCTCCTATAATCCCTCCTTTCCCACCTCAACCCCCCCTTCACCCCCTCCTTGCCTACCTCAAACTCCCCCACTTTTCCCCCTTTAACACCTCCTTGACTGTCAGATAGGCTACTAGACTTACCCAGTAAAAGAACAAATTATTCACTGGATGAAGCCACACCTTATTAATTTTATTATTTAATTAAATTAGTTACATTAAAATTATCTGTAATAAATTAACTAATTACAGAATGGTAAAATTAAATATAAAATGTCCCTTATATTTTATTCTCTAACACCATGCTCATTGACAGGTTAGAAGAAATAAAATTTTATATTAAAAAATAGATTTTTAAATTAAAATAAAATTTTAATATTCAAATATAAGTAAATATGTACAAAAAATTCAAATTTCCTATTTAGAATTGACTTCTACAGTAAATATTAAATAAATTTATGTATTTCTGACATACTCTGTAAATAGATCTTTAAAATAAATCTTTTTGATGCCTTTTTTTAGAACAACTTTGTTATTTGAAATAATCCTTCTGGAATACTCTTTTTTCTCTCTCTCTCATACTACTGGTTTTAGAACTTCATTGTCATGTTTTGTCCCTCCTTTGCCTTTATAAGGCCTCTCTCTTGGTTGTTTTTTGATTCATTCATTTTACTTACTTATTTTATTACAACTACTTACAATCCTTTTATTACTATTTATTGTTGCCTTAGTATTTACATCAAAGCGTAATTCTAATCCATTAATTTTTATAATAAATCCAACTCTTTACCTTCTATTATTTGAGTAATTAATATTTAAGATAGAAAAATACATACCTGAGTTTGAAACCCTTAAAAAACCGTCATTACCTCCATTGGACCTCCCTAAAAAATCTTCTAGACTTGAAAGACCCCTTGGCAGTTGGGAATCTTTCCAAATCTTTGATGGAACATCATTATCTATAGGATCGGAGACTGTGGGACCATTGCCATCGAGGTACCTATAAAGATGAGTGGACAACAAAAAGGACAAACGTCATATATCATGTTACTTATTTTTTGCTACGAACGGGAATCAAACCGGGCTCCAAAACTTAGGCTTATATACTAACTAATAGTTATATATTTTGTGGTAATTATTGATTACTATTCGTGGGTCACTTTGCACTCTTCATACTCTATGTATTTCCTTTTACTCAGCACTCTGTAAGTGGCATTAATTTGCTCATTTTACAGGGGGAGGTGTCTGGTAAATTGAAATTATTTTTTTTAAAATTTATTTTCCTAGTTGACAAAGATAGAGCAATTGTTTTCTTAGTCTTAGAAGTAATAAATTTTTATTTTTTTTTAAAATTAATTGTAATTTTCAGTTGACTTTGTCCTGATAAATTAAAATATTTTTTTTGTTCCAGTTGACAAATTGTCCTGACAATAAAAATTTTAATTAATAAAAAAAAACTATACTAAATTATTTCAGTTGACATTGAGTCCTGGTAATTAAATATCCGTCAGTTTATTTAAATCCTGATAATCATCAAAAATTTATTTGTTAAATTAAAAAATTATTTTTATTTCTTCAGTTGATTTCTTGTAAATCCTGGTTATAAGATTTGTTTGAGTAATAAATAATTGATTATAATTTTCAGTTAATTTTTATCCTGAAGAGTTTTATATTCTTTTTTTATTTATTTTTCTTTTATAAAGCAAAAATAAAACTGATTTATCTTATTGTTTCTTTCCCTCACCTTAGGTTAGATTTAAAACAATGACCGACAAAGGTTTTTCTGCTGCACGTGAAGATGAACTGAATCTGATTGATTATGATGAGGCTACTTCTGTGAGTTCTCCTTTAACCACACATTTAGCTCAAATTAATAAATCATTGAACCAATAAGGATGTGGAAATGGAGGAAGTGGAGATTCTGGTAGAGACTAATTCCCAGGAACACAAACCTTCAATAATACCCCCAGAAGAGCTTCCCAAAGTCTTCAAGATAAAAATGATGCCCTTAAACCAGCAGGTAAAAAGTCTCTCTACTCACATCAAGGAGTTGAGGACAGAAAACCTCAAGCTGAGGTCAAGGATAGACTGTCTAGATGACAAGGTAAGAAACATAGAGTCTTTTCTTCAAGAGAAGAAGAAAACTCCTCCTCCAAAAGCCCTTCCACAACTGGCATTCCAGCAACAAGAAAAGGTGGAAGTCTCAAAGTGGCAGTGGGATTGGCTGAACACCCAGTGTAATTATCTGTCGCAACAGCAACAGCACCAAGTACCTCAGGCAGGTACTTCAAGAACAAATCAGTTCAATAAAATACCTCCTCATCCCTATCAAGGAGGAAGAAGGAGAAAGAACAACCACATCCAAGTCTTACCCAAGCCATGGTAATTCTGAAAGAGGAGATGAGACTGTGAGACCTGTAGAGGCTAAGAACAGTAGAAAAATTACTTAAATTTCAAATGTATCTAATCCTTTAGTTCTAATCACTACTTCAATGATAAATCCTGATATGGCTATTATTGATGAAACACTTGAGCCTGAGTTTTATGATAATCTGGAAAGTTACTCTGTTTCCTTATTGAGAAACACTCCAGATGTAGCTTACATTAATGATGAATATTTAAGGGATATTATTGCTAAACAAAATCATATAATGAAAAACATGCAATTGACTCAGAAATATAATAGTTTGTTAACTGAACAGGGTTATCAAGCATTGAGGAGTGAGTTACAGAGAGTTTCTGATGATTTGTTTCATTCCAAAGCAACGCATGAAAAGAAAGTTGCTTTATGGCAAAATATCAAAAATGATTTGTCTAAACTGAACAATACTGTATCTACCTGTTGCCTGGAGCTAGAGGTAGATAAGATGAAACTGAAAAGATTGAGTGATCATTATTTATCTTTTCAAAATAAAACCCAGGTATCTTTTGCAACAGTCAATGAGAGTTTATCTAGTCTTCCAAGAGTAAAAACCAGACTAACAACCATTGAAGAAAAATTGAATTCATTTTTTTATGATCAAAAATATTCTGAAAATTTTTTGAAGGAACTTATGGTACAGGATGCTCCAAGTTTACCTGTCGCTAGCTCATCTAAAGTAAAATTAGATTCAGAAATTCCTGTTGATACCACTGAGTTTCCATCAAAAATTGATGATGCACCAGGATTTCTACAGAATTATTAAACAATGAGATTACTGCCCAATTGGAGAAGTTACAGCTGCTTCTTACTCAGAAACAAGCTAATACTAAGGAGGCTCCTTCAAATCAAAAGATTTGACCAAAACTTGACCAGTACCCAACATTTGATGGTGATTCTTCTTCTGATTGGCAGCAATTCATTTGCAGAATTGATAACTTAAAAAATTCTTACAAACTCCCAGATGAGGAAATTGTGTCTAAGTTAATTTCTTTGTTTACAAATGTTGCCCTAATGTGGTATGAATCTGTTTTCCTAGATGGGAATGACTACTCATGGGAAGATTGGAAAAAATTTATTAAAGCACAATTTGGTGGCTCCAAGTTCAGAATGGCTCAACAAAGGCAGTATGAGGAAACTAGATATAGCTCTTCTACTGATAAACCTATTGAGTTCTTAATGAAACTTGTAAAAATCTTGAGGTCAATGGACCCAAATATGGAGATTGAGTTATGGAAGGACAGGATCCTTTATAAATTGCCAATGTCTTTGAGAGACTTGAAAGTGGCTAGGACTGAGTTCTCCAGAGAACCATCTTCTTTCATTAATACTTGCAATAAGATCCTTTTAAACAACAAGTATGATTCCAGAAGATTCATTCCTAGGACCCCTTTGGAGAAAGCCTCCACTTACCAACAGAAACCTCTGGAAAAAGTTGGTAAACATTCTACCCCTGTTTCACCAAAAAAGAATGCAACAAAAACTTGCTTCAAGTGCAACAAGCCTTGGAAGAAAGACCATGTTTGTGAAAAGAGGATAAATTTTGTTGAGAAAACTGAGGAGCAGGCTGTTGACATAATAGAATTGGATGATACTTCAAGTGATTGTGCCAGCAATATTTCATATGAATCTCAACCAAAAGATTTTGATGCTGGAAGAGGATATTCATTATTTAAATACTATTGATATTAATAATAATGATTCATCTACAGTTGAGGATTCTGAGATCATAAGGAACATTGAGGATAGCTCAAATGATATTGCCCCTCTCAAAGCACCAGTGTTGATCAATGGAACCAGCATTGAAGTTGTTATGGATTCCGGAGATGGAGGAAGTGTATTATCTGAAAAAGCACTTGCTTCAGAGGATCAAGACTATAAATCAAAAATGATTCCTATTATTTTTATAAATTGGAGAGGTTATGGCTCTGTTTTTTCCCTTATTGGTAAATACAAAGCCACAGTGTTTTTTAAATATAACCATGATTTTGTAAGAGCTATTTATGATTTTGTTGTCATTAAAAATGATAATTTAAGCAGTTGGTTTATCATAGGAAATGAAATTTTAACCAAATATTCCATAAAATTAGATATTTCAAATCAATGCTTCACAATGGGGATAAATGGGAAGAGAAAATTTAAGATTTCCTCCCCCAAAAAATTGTTAAAACCAGAATTGAACACATTTAATTCTGTGATTCATTATACAAAGAAATGCATGCTCTTATCTCTGAAATTGACAATGCTTCTTTTGGAGAACAACTTTCTGTCTGGTGAGGATGAAGATTCAATCATTAAATTGATTAAAATTTTTCCTATGGCCTTTTCTCATGAATCACATGAAGTAGGATTAGTTAAGGAAGAAATGAAACTTTCATTATCTTGTCCATTAACTGACATACCACCTAGTTTTAAGAAGAAGCCTTACCCTGCTTCTCCCACTAAGAGAAAAGATATTGAGGATAATATCTCTACCCTTTTGAAAATGAATATTTTTGAAAAGGTAGTTGAAACACCTAAATATCACTACGCAATATAGGGGGTGGACCTGCTAGCAAGTTCTCAACCTGAACTCAGATGGAACTCAGATGGAACTCAGACTGAACTCATACTGAACCCATACTGAACTCTACTTGAACACCCACCTAAAACTGTTCTACTGAGTGGTGTTCATCCCTGATTGTATGGTTCCTTTATCAATAGCTCAATGTGTGTTCAATCTATGGTGAGTTTGGGTCCAAGGTTGCGGACTTGCTAGCAAGTCCGCCCCCCATATTGTGTGGTGTATTGTGTTATCTCACCTGTCCTAATTTCTTATGAGAAAGATAAAGCCAGGTTATGTGGTGATTATAGAGCATTGAATACTTATACTTTTGATGACATCTACCCTTAACCTAGAATTAGCACTATACATGCTACCTTACAAGGTGCTAAATATATAAGCTGCTTTGATGGAAACAAGGGATATTACCAGGTACCTGTTGATAAGAATTCCCAGAAGTTTCTGATGATGGCTACTCATATGGGTATTTATAAGTATATTTGGATGCCATTTGGCCCTAAAAATGCCCCTTGAGTTTTTCAAAAAGTTATGAATAACACATTCCATCAGGAGATGATTGAAGGATGGCTGATGGTTTATATTGATGATATCATTATATTCTCAAAAACATTTGAGGACCATCTCAACCACCTGTATAAATTGTTTCACAAAGTGGATGAAATAAATATGACACTTGCTTTTAAGAAATGTAAATTTGGTTTTCATTCCTTAAAAGTGCTGGGTCCTGTTGTTTCAGGGTTACAGATATGTGTTGACCAAAATAAAGTGGCAGCTATACAGAAGGTGAAGGCTCCTACCACGGTTAGAGAGCTCCAGAGTTTTTTGGGAATGTGTGGATTCTATAGAAAGTATATTAAAAATTACCAAGTCATAGTTTTACCCCTTACCCAACTGACTAAAAAGGATGTTTCTTTTGTCTGGAATAGTAAAAGACAGAGAGCTTTTGACACTATGAATGACTGTTTGATGTCAGCACCAATTCTTGCTTTACCTGACTTTAATCAACCATTTGTTTTGTACACTGATGCCAGTTTTATTGGTCTTGGTGCTGCCCTCCATCAAAAACAAGTGATGAATGATAAAGTATCAGAAGTAGTAATTTGTTATATTTAAAGAACCTTGAGGAATAGTTAATTGAAATATGGTTCCACTCAGCTTGAATGTTTAGCCATAGTGTGGTCTCTAGAAAAGCTACATTATTACCTAGATGACCGGAAATTTAAACTTTTCACTGACTGCAGTGCAGTTAAATCCCCACTAAACTTGATAACACCTAACAGACATAATTTCACGCACCACGTGACACTCGAGGCAAAAGCAGCTCATTAAATAAATAATACAGAGGTCTAAATCTATACTCCAAGCGCAGAAAGCAATTGTACATAGCAACTGCGACTTTCCTTTGTGTACTCACTATTCAACCGCGCTAGTCAAAACTCTAAATTTAAATTAGTCTGTCTCTCAATAGTGTGTGTTAGTCTTTTCCTCAATAAGCAACGCACAGCGCAATAGTCAATGTAATAGATTGCTAAAAGGTTTATTAAGTATCTGTGTATTATTAAAAGGGGTAGTGAGCATGGACGGAATGGTTAGTGGAGGATTAAAGGGTTGACGGATGTTAGTGAGGAGGGTCCAGGTGTAACGGGTGTATTTTTAAATGGTCTGTGGTGTGCGGAATGACCAATGGGTATGAGGTCAATGCAAGGAGGAATAAAAGATATAAAAGGGGTTGGGTTTTAGTTTGGCATTCTTAAGAATTAAATTATAAAACATATATATAGGTAATAGTGGTAAAAGCTTCAGGTTAAATCATTATTATTGTATCTTTCCTTATTTTCTCAGTAATCATTTCTAAATCCTAAATCTTTGATTATTGAGTTTCCAACCCTTCGTGAGATCTTAAGAATGTTAATATTACCTTTAAATTATATTAGAATTCTTCTCAAACATATCTCAAAGCAGTAGCTCTTACTTCGAGTCATCTTCGAATCACTTCCTTGAACATTTCCTCTGTGCCTCAAAGAAGTTTCTAAACTCCTCCCTCCATTTCACTTCCAGGAACACCCTCGACCTTGTGCGTAGGTCTTCCGGTGACACATATGTTCAGATGGCAGTTAGCTTTTCAGGAATACAGAGGGAGAATGACAATTATTCATAGGGCTGGTATTGTTCACTCAAATGTGGATATGTTATCAAGGTTACCTTTACCAAATTATGAATCTAATCCTGCTTATGATCCTGAGGATGAAATTATTAATATTCATGGGATATATGTGGTTGATATGGAGGAAGAGTTATTACAGCTTATTCTGGATTCATATGATAAGGACACTGACATGAAAAAGTTATGCACCATATTAAATGATCCAAAGAATGCTTCAATACAAGCATTAATGAAAACCCTTCCAAGAAAATACCAAAAGGCTTTGGAGAAAGGTAAATTTTCAATTGATGAAGGATATCTATATTATAGAAGAGAGCTGAGTAATGTCATTTTTATTCCTCCTTCTATGAAAGAAATAATCTTGAAAATTTGTCATGATGACATATTAGCTGGACATTTTGATCTTGAAAAAACAATGATCAGAATTAAAAACACTGCTTGGTGGGTTAATATGTCTGAAGACACCAAATTATATGTTGAATCTTGTGACTCTTGCAAAAATTAAAAGCATTGACTGGTAAGAGAGCTGGATTAATGCAACATATTGAACCTCCTGATGCACCATGGCAGAAAATAAACATGGATTTTGTAACAGGATTACCTATTGCTGGAAAAGACAGTTATAACTCTTGTTGGGTTATTGTGGACAGATTCACTAAAATGTGTAAATTTATCCCTACTCACAAGGATGTTTCCACTAAAGAATTAGACTTCTTATGGTGGTCTCATATGTTTAATACTTCTGGTTTTCCTAAAGCCGTAATCTCTGACAGAGACCCTAAATTTACTTCAGAATTTTGGATGTCTCTGATGGATGTTTGTGGTTTTGCTCTGAAACTATCTAATGCCCATCACCCTCAGACTGATGGATTAGCTGAAAGAATGATTAAGACTCTAGAGGACATGATAAGAAGGTACTGTGCCTTTGGCCTTGAGTATAAAGACAATGACAGATTCACTCATGATTGGGTTACCTTACTGCCTGGGTTGGAATTTGCTTATAATAGAACTGTTCATTCTGTTACTTAAAGAAAGCCTTTTGAGCTCTGGCTTGGATATGTTCCAAATACTCCTGCCCAAATTATCAATAATAAAATACCTAAATTGGATTTACATCCTGGTGTAAAATCTTTTCTTCAAATGCAACAACTTTGCAGAAGTCATGCTCAAAAATGTATTGAAAAATCATTTGAATATGAGAAGAAGAGATGGGACAAATCCCATAAAGAATAAAATTTTAAAAAGGGTGATGAGGTGTTGATTTCTACAGTCCACTTCAATTTACAAGGTAATAAAAAATTGAAAGACCCATTTGTTGGTCCATTTGTTGTAAGAAGAATGGTTGGTGATAATGTAGTTGAACTTATTTTGTATTCTCCATATGACAGAAAACATCCTGTTTTTTCAATATCTCTTTCGAAACCTTATACAACCAATAGTTATTTATTTCCCAAAAGGAGGGGAAGACCAAAAAAGACCCCTAATGAAATCACTGAGACAGAGAAAATGAATAAGATTCTAAATGAAAGAATAGTTACTGCCAAAAAAGGTACAGAATACATATTGAAATTCAAGAATAAATCTTCTGAATATGATTCTTGTATACCTGGAAAGGAAATATCTAATCTTGCTACTCTTCTAAGGAAATATAAAAAGAAAAAATCATAACATTTTTTTATTGTTTTTTTTAGAGTGAGGGAGTGTCAGCCAGGCTACTAGACTTACCCAGTAAAAGAATAAATGATTTACTGGATGAAGCCACACCTTATTAATTTTATTATTTAATTAAATTAGTTACATTAAAACTACCTGTAATAAATTTACTAATTACAGAATAATAAAATTAAATAAATAATTAAAATTAAATATAAAATGTCCCTTATATTTTATTCTATAACACCCTGCTCATTGAAAGGTTAGAAGAAATAAAATTTTATATTAAAAAATAGATTTTTAAATTAAAATAAAATTTTAATATTCAAATATAAGTAAATATATACAAAAAATTCAAATTTCCTATTTAGAATTGACTTCTACAGTAAATATTAAATAAATTTATGTATTTCTGACATACTCTGTAAATACATCTTTAAAATAAATCTTTTTGATGCCTTCTTTTTAGAGCAACTTTGTTATTTGAAATACTCCTTCTGGAATACTCTTTTTTCTCTCTCTCTCATACTACTATTTTTAGAATTTTGTTGCTGTGGTTTGTCCCTCCTTTGCCTATATAAGGCCTCTCTCTTGGTTGTTTTTGATTCATTCATTTTACCTACTTATTTTTATTACAACTACTTACAATCCTTTTATTACTATTTATTGTTGCCTTAGTATTTACATCAAAGAGTAATTCTAATCCATTAAATTTTATAATAAATCCAACTCTTTACCTTCTATTATTTGAGTAATTAATATTTAAAATAGGAAAATACATACCTGAGTTTGAAACCCTTAAAAAACTGTTGTTACTGCCATTGGACCTTCCTATAAAATCTTCTAGACTTGAAAGACCCCTTGACATTGCCCCCCAAGCCCCACCCTTTACCCCCTCAATCCCCCCTCAAATCACCCCTCAAACCACCCCACCCCCCCCCCCCCCCCACCTAATTATCAAATCAGTAGCAATTCAATAAGAGTGAACAATCATCAGCTATTGTTCACTATCTTATCAAATCATTAGCAATTTGATAAGTTAATGATCTATTACTAATAATCATTTGATAAGTAAGGTGTAGGGGGGGGTTTGAGGTGGGTCTGAGCGGGTAATGGGGGGGCTTAAGGGGGTCAAGGAAGGGTTAAAGGGGGTGCTTGAGGGGGCCAAGGAGGTGGTAAGGGGGGTAAAGGGAGGGTAAAGAAGAGTTAAAAGGGGGTAAAGGGGGGGTAAAGGGAGGGTAAAGGGAGGGTAAAGGGAGGGTAAAGAAGGGTTAAAGGGGGGTAAAGGGAGGGTAAAAGGGGGGTTTGAGGCAGCTGAGGAGAGGTTAAAGGTGGGTAAGGGGGGGTTTGAGGAGGCTAAGGAGAGTTTAAAGCAGTGTAAAGAAGGGGTAAAGAAGGGGTAAAGAAGGGGTAAAGAAAGGATGAAGGGCGGGTAAAGGGAGGGTAAAGGGGGACTAAAGGGGGGTTTGAGGCAGGTAAGGAGGGGTTAAAGGGGGGTTGAGGTGGGAAAGGAGGGCATTTTGAAGAAAAAAAAGACTAATCTCTGCTTTTTAATTTTTTTACAGAATTTTTTTCTTTACCTTAGTTTCTGGACATTTCCCCCTGTTTCCAAAATAAATCAGGTAATTTAATTTTTTTATTTGTGTTTGTTTTTTAAAATAATTATTTATTCTGAAATTTACTGGAATCAATTTTTTTGAATTATATTTTAATAAATTGGAGTGAATGATATCAAGAAGTATTTCTAATAGCAGGTAAGTAATTTTTATTTATTCATTTATTTATTTTTTTTAAAATTAAATTTACTGAATTTATTTTAATTTTTTTTTATTTACTCATTTTTTTGGGTGATTTTGTTATTATCTTGTATTTTAATTATAATTCAGGTTTTTATTTTGAAATTAAATTTTTTTCAAAATTTTTTACTGATTTTTTTGCAACTAATTTTTTATGTGTTTTTTTACCATATTTTTTTTCTTTTCAATTATTTTACTGATAATTTCTTATTGTTGGGAGTTTTTTTAATATATTTATTTGTTTATTTGTTTATTTTTAATTTTTATGTTTTAGAATTTTTTTTTTCCAGGAATTTACTATGGAAAATTTAACTTGCTAATCTTCATTATCATCAATTTCTTCTAAATCATCTTTATCATCACTTTCTTTCTTGTCTTCAAATCTTGAAATCTCCAAGAATAATCATCAAATAGATTCAAATTCTTCTTCTTTATCTTTAATTTCTTCTATCTCTTCAATGTCTTTCAATTCTATTACTTCTCCCAATCAATCTGAGCTTTACTTACCAGAAAATTAAAAGCAAAAAATCATGGAACCAGCTAAAGAATCAAGCGATTCAAAGACAAAATTTTATCAAAATAGAAAATTGATTAGGATGAAGATATTTTGGAAAATCATCTTTTGAAATTTGGATGATCTCAAATTTTATAAGACTTTAATATTAAATGTTAAGAATTTTTTTTTTTACAAAAACATCAAAAACCTTACAGAAGGTGGTATAGATCTCATTGTTGCAGTTGTCAATAATGGATACAAACCTCAATTCATCTTAGAAGTTCATTCATTTAATGGGAAAAACGATGAAGTTTTTTGCCAGCTTTCTGATTTACTTTCTACTCTCTATCAAATGGCTTTGGCTCGACAACCCTTTTCAAATAAAAATCTGATTTCTGGTGCGATGAAAGGTTTTGTTTGGCAACCAGGATATGATCAAGGAGTTTCTTTTGGTATGTAAAAAAATTTTTATTCTAAGTAATTTTTAATTTTGTCATATATTTCAGAAATTAATTAATTATTGAAAAATTTGAAACTGGAGCGAATTGAAGAAGATCTTAAACAATGGGATTCTTCAGGATCATTTAATATTTTCTTGTCAAATCTATTTAAAAAATTATGTTTTCAAACTTTTCAAAAAAACCATCAACTTGCTTTAGAATCTGGTTTACCAAATTGGTCTTATCCTGAATGGGAAGAAGCAGTAAATGATTATGTTTTTTGTTCAAATGTTATCATCACTTATAATGGATTTTACAATCATTTTCATCTAGATAAACATGATAATAATTCTATAAAATATGGAATTTTCTCTTATATTAATCCAGAGACTGGTGTTCCTATTCCATCACCCTCTTCTGATGAGGGACATCTCCTTTATTTTCCTGACCATAAATGTATTATTGATTTTGGTAGTGCCAATGGAATAGTTGAGGATATATGGAATTCTTCTCAAAACCGGAATCAAACAACTAAAGCACCTCCAATTTTAGTTTCTTGTAAAGAATTTACCCATTTTTGCTGTTCATTCCAATTAAATGAAGGTCTCATTAATCTTATTGATAATCAAAAAAATTAGATAAAAAAATTGTTCTTATTAGATCTTTCAAGTATTGCAAAAGAAATATTATATTTTTTCTTTCATTAAATATTTTCTTCCAAAAATTTTTTCCTTTTTTTTTCTTTTATTAATTTTTTTATATATTTTAATTTAAATTATTTATTTTAAACTTCCCTTTTTATTTTCCTCTTTTTCAATTTTATTTATCCTTTTTAAATTTTTTCATTTAATTTTGGATTTATCTCTTCCCAATTATTTTTTAAAGTTACATCAAGATAGATTACTTTTTTATATAATGGTGCATCTGGCCTTAGGTTGCTCTAATGGCTATTATATAAAATAGGAAAACTTGATTGGGACTGGTGAAAATAATTGGTTGTAGAAATTTTCAATTTCAATTTTTTTCTTTTAATTTTAGATTTGTCTCTTCCAATTATTTCTTAAAGTTACATCAAGATAGATTACTTTTTTATATAATGGTGCATCTGATTCTAGGTCATTCTAATGGCTATTATATAAAATAGGAAAACTTGATTGGGACTGGTGAAAATAATTGGTTGTAGAAATTTTCAATTTCAATTTTTTTTCTTTTAATATTGGCTTTGTCTCTTCCAATTATTTTTTAAAGTTACATCAAGATAGATTACTGTTTTTATATAATGGTGCATTTGGATAATATATAAAATAGGAAAACTTGATTGGGACTGGTGAAAATAATTGGTTGTAGAAATTTTCAATTTTAATTTTTATCTTTTAATTTTGTATTTGTCTCTTCCAATTATTTTTTAAAGTTACATCAAGATAGATTACTCTTTTATATAATGGTGCATCTGGCCTTAGGTAATTTTAATGGCTATTATATAAAATAGGAAAACTTGATTGGGACTGGTGCAAATAATTGGTTGTAGAAATTTTCAATTTTCAATTTTTTTTCTATTTGATTGTTTGATTCAATAAATTGCAGGTGGGGGGGGGTATTGCCAAATTTTCATATCAGACTTTAAAAAAAAATTGACTTGAAAATTTTATGATACCCTTTCCTTAATTCAATAAAATACAGGGGGGGGGGTATTGCCAAATTTTTATTTCAGACTTTAAAAATAAGTGACTTGAAAATTTGATGATGCCCTTTTGTTAATTCAATAAAATACAGGGGGGGGGGTATTGCAAAATTTTATATCAGACTTAAAAGTAAATTTGACTTGAATTTTAGGTGATACCCATCTGTTACTTAAATAAAATGTAGGGGGGAGTATTTTCAAGATTTCATATAAGATTTGTGAAATTCTTTACTTGAAAGAATTTTGGTGACACCCAACCCTTAGTTCAATCAAATGCAGGGGTGGGATTAAGAAATTTTCAAATGTGACTTAAAAATTTAAACTTTAAAAGAATTTTGAAAATTAAAAATTCTTGAAAATTTTATTTAAAAGAGAATATATAACATTAAAGTATGAAAATTCAACTAATGATGGATAAAGTAGAAAAATAAAGGAAATTAAGATAAAATTTTATGTACAAATTATAAAAAGTTGAAGTGTGAGATAAATAAAAACAAACTAGTCATCAAACAATTACATGAAACATTGAATTTCCACAACAGATTTATTATCTTTAACACATTCTATCAAGAATTCTTTCTTTTTGGAATTTTCTTCACAATCAAGCTTATATTTCATCTTTTCAATGATGTTTTGATGCTCAAGTGTTCTCTCCTCTTTCTTTGATTTTTCAATACTAAGAGATAACTTGAATTTCTTCTTCTCCAAGTCTTGTGCCCTATCATCCTTCCGTAAAGAAATTTTGTACTTCCTCTCTTCCAAGTCTTGTGCCCTATCATCCTTCCATAAAAAAAGTTTGTACTTCCTCTCCTCCAAGTCTTGTGTCCTATCATCCTTCCGTGAAAAGAGTTAAAACTTCTTCTCTTTCAAATCATATACCCTGTCATCCCTCCTTAAAGAGAGCTTGTATTTTTGCTTTTCAAACTTTAGAGTCTCTTTAGCAACTTCCACTTGTTCTAGAGTGATAAGAAATATTAACAAAAAGTAGAAGAAAAGCAGAGTAAAGTATTAAGAGGTTTGGTATCCCTTACCAGAATCACATTTCTCCAAAAATTCTTTGATAGAAGAAAAAGGGGTTTTAAATGAAGTATCAATTTTTCTTCTTCTTTGAAAGTGGAAATTCAGACTACATGAAGCCCTTTGCTTTTTGTTCAAGGTCAACTTTTCCTCCTCTTCATTTTTTCTGGCTTCTGACTCAGTTGATTGTGGCTCCTGCATTAGTTCTTGAGACTATTTATAAATAAGAAAATGTAAATAAAAAAGAATTGGTAAGATAAAAGAAAAAAAACATTCTTGATTTAGATCAGGTTGGTTTATATCGCCATAAGGATCTATTGAAAAGATATCTTTATTTGTGGAAGTTAAATGAGGGGAGGCTTGAGTAGAAGAAGAAGAAAAAAGATTTCTTTTGACATCATGTTCTGAGATAGAATCTTCACCATCGAACATGTTTGTAGGATTAACATCAGCTTGCTCTCCAAAAATAGAATCCATCTCTTTAAAGTAAGGACATAAAGAATCAAGTTTATCGTCTATGTATTTGATGCCCTTACTGATATCGAGGTCAGTAATACCAAAACCAGTAGAAGATGAAAGAATCTTTGCCTTCTTGTACTTGGCTTGATAATTATTGAAGCATTCAGACATCTGTTTTGGTAAAAGATCTATCCTTCCCTTAGTCTTATTCCATAATTTGTTGGCCATTAGAGGATAAACATTAAGTTTAGATGCAGGGGGCCATCCTACTTTAGTCGCATACTCAGTACCAAAAAAAGAATCATAGTTAGATTTAACTTTTAGCCAGTTGGTAAGAATGAGATTATCATCTTTCTTTAGTTGAACAATTTTGGATTTCTCAGCAGAGCGGGGGAAAGAGGGAGTAGGGAATTTGAAGAACAACTGGGTGATGGCTGTCTTTGAGAATATCTATGATGACAAGGCATGTTAAGATAAATATGGATGAAAAGGAGCAGAAACAAGCAGATGTGATAGCAAGATAAAAAGGAGAAGAATAAAATAGATGAACTGAGGAGAAATTCTGAGCAGATAGGATGAACAGGATGGGATGAGAATGGGAGTACACAGAAAGGTAGAAGGCATATCCATAGAGTAGTCCAATATGTGGTTATGGCAGAAATTTGTGCAACATGTGGTTATGACAGAAAGTTGTCCATGATGTGGTTATGAAAAATTGAGTAGAAAAATGTCAGATAAGAGGTGAACATTGACACGTAAAGTGTCTAATAACCCACTCATTAGCAAAAATAATTGCAGAAGATAATTGGGGTATAAGTTTTTTTTCTGCAATTTATTTAATTGCAGATTGGTCAACATTGATACTCCCTATTTTGAGTTAATATTTAGTATAATCAGTTTATTGGTCTTCTCCTGAGTTTTAATCTAAAAATAATTTATTAATAAGTAGTAGAACAATTAATATTTAATATTTGATCATACTTACAAACTAGAATACACTGACAGTCCTATTCAATATCTACATGAAAGCCCCTAACCAAATTACCCAATTCCACCTCTAAAATGCATAAACACCATACCCAAGTGCTTCCCCACCTTCAATTTGAATATGCAGGCCTTCTGTGGCAGTCTAAAGTTTAGTATGGCACTGAAGTTTATTATCTAAGGATTTTTGGGAGATGGATATTGAGATTGGAAGTGACAATCTAAATTTTAAATGGCTATATTAAAGAAAATTGAGTATTAAAAGTGGTTAAAAAGGGTTAATTTTATGGGTCGAGATTTAATAATTAATTATCAGTCAGGAAATGCAGGAATAGATTTTAAAGGTCATGGAAAGTCAAGTCAGGAATCTCAAGAGCCTTTTGAAGATTTTGTGGAATTTTTATTATTTATCTACTATTTTTAAAAATCTTATAAAGTGTTTTTGGTTATTTTTTATTTTTCATAATTTTCTTCAATTTGATAATTTTCTATTAGATAAATAGAGCTATGAAAGCAATAAAAATTAGAGTTAACTTTAAAGTAGAGGTAGATATATCATCTGTAATCTTTCTAGATTTTTTATTGATATTTTAAAGTTTCTAATTGAGTCTGGAAGTCTGTACAAGCTCCGTACAAACTCTGGTGCTCTCAGGACAAGCTTCGGCATGCTCCAATTAGGGAAAAAAGGCCACATGAAATACTATGCATATAAAGCCTGTAGACTCAAAATGAGACAGGAGGATATTATCTTAACAATTGTCAGCCGGGCTGCTAGACTTACCCAGTGAAATAATTAATTATTTACTGGGATGAAGCCACAACCTTCTTATTTCTTATATTAATATTAATTATAATATATTCACTTTAAATTTACTTGAAATTAATTAACTAGTAAAAAAAAATTAATTTTAGTAAATATTTAAAAATTAATATTAAATTTCCCTTATATTTTTTATATATTAACACTCTTCTCAATGACAGTTTAAAGAAATAAAAATTAATATTAAAATAAAAATAAATATTAAAATAATAATTAATATTAAAATAAAAACAAATATATACAAAAAATTCAAATTACATATTTAAAAGTAACAATTACAGTAATTTTTAAATAAATCAATTTATTTTGACATATACAGTAAAAACATATTTTGAATACATTCTTTATAGAACAGTCTTAATATTTGAAATATTTTTTCTTGAATTTCCTTTTTCTTCTCTCATACTCCTGTATATAGGCTTTTGACTCTGTTATTTATCTCTCTTTTGCCTATATAAGGCCTCCCTTTTTGGTTGTTTTAGAGTCATCTTTTACTTACATTTTTATTTATTACATTTACAAACCAATAAAATATTTATTACTACTACCTATTGTTTTTAGAATTTACAATAAATATTTTCTAATTCATTAGTTATAATAATAATTATAAAATTTAAACTTTTAATTTGAGTAATTTAAAAAAAATATACTTCTCTACGTACCTTGTCATGAAATCTTCAAAATCCACCTACCATTGCCGTTAAACCTCCATTAGAATCTTCTAGACTAAATGAACGTCCCATAACTTGAGGTCCTTTCTAATTTGTCAATGGTTCATTGATAACTTGAAGCCAGAAACTGTGGGACCATCAACTATGAGTAACAGTAAGGATGGGTGGATGACAAAAATGACAAACATCATCAGGCACGTGACTTATTTTTTTTCTGTGACTGGGAATCAAACAGCGCTCCGAATTTTAGGTTTATATATTGGAAATTGTCATATATATTTGTGGTGACTATATTGGTTACTATCTGTGGGTCACTTTGAATATTTCATAGTTTATGTATATATTTTTTACTCAGCACTCTGTAGTGGCATTAATTTGCTCACATTACAGGGGGAGGTGCTCTGGTAAAAAATAATTTTTTTTTCCCTAGTTGACCATAATACAGCAATATTTTTCTTAGTCCTAGAAGTAATATAACTTAAATTAATTATATTATATATTTTTTTAATTATTTCAGTTGACCTTTTTTGTCTTGAAAATTAAAATATTATATTATTGCTTCAGTTGACAAATTTTCCTGGCAGTAAAATAATAAAAATTAAATTAATTATTAATTATTTAAGTTTAACTTTTGTCCTGATAATTAAAATATTATATTATTGTTTCAGTTGACAATTTTTTCTGGCAGTAAAATAAAAATAAATGAATTAATTATTGATTATATGAGTTGACATTAAGTCCTGGTAATTAAATTTTTTCAGTTGACTCTAGGTTCTGATAATTATCAACATATATATAAATAATTAAATGAGAATTGGGTTAATTATTCAAGTTGACTATTTTTCCTGATAATTAATAAACTATTTTATTATTTTAGTTGATTTATTTTCAATCCTGGTAATAATTTATAAAACATCTTAATTAATTTATCAAAAATTGTGATTATTATTTCTATCAGCCAGGCTATCTCAGGAGCCCAGTAATTTATATAATAAATTACTGGAATCATGTAATGGAATTACATTATGTATTATGTAGTTAAAAAAAATGATTTTATTAAATAATTAAATTATATAAATATTTTATGAAGTAGTAAAATAATTACTATATTTAATTTTATTATGAAGTAAATATTTTATTACCTAAAAAATATTATACTCTACAAAATCATGGCACATTTCTATGTATTTAATATTTCTAAAAAATTAAAAAATTAAAAATTATATTATAAGCTTAATAATATTTAACTTATAATTTAATTAAAAATTAATTAATATAATTTATAAACTAAATACAACTTATCATATAATATTATCCATAAATGTTGGGTGCTTATTTGACCCTTAGGTGTGTCACTAAAATTAGTAAATAAATTAAAATACTTATTTAATATAATAAATTTATATTCACACTCTAAATAAGTTATTTTATTAAACTAATTAATTGTTTTAAGTAAATTACTAATTAAATTACTTAAAATAGTTTAAAAAATTAATTTAATTTTCTTCATACTGAATTAAGAATAATTATATACATTAAAGGGTGAAAATAATTCTTTTTGTTTTAATTAAAACCTTTATATCTATTTGTAATACCTGTTTTGGATTTTCTTTCTCATAGTTCTCAAATTTCACACTCACATAGTTTTTCATAATAATAATAGTTATGTTTTGAGATTTCATGGTGGGAAAATAGTTCCTTATTCATGGGTTTAATTTTAGTGTTTAATTTTTTTTTATTTCATATGTTTCAATTAAATTAAATTACTAGTTTTTTCACATTACTATACTCTTTTTAGATACCATTGAAACTCCCAAGATGGTCCTCTTGCCTATAAAAGGGCTTTAAAATCCTCTCTGGTAAGTATCACTTACATTACAAACATTTTAAAATCTTACAATACATTATTATTATTTTTTTAGTATCACAAATATAGTATAAATAATCAATAAATAATCTAAGTTTGCCTTAAGTTTATTAATAATAATATTTGTCAGCAGCACAGAAAAATCTTTACTTACTTAAATAAATATTTATTACCAAACCAATCTCAATATTGTGTTTTTTCCTCTAAGTTGGTTTTAATTATTTTATTATATTTATTATTTTCATTTCACTCTTCCTATTGTTGCACTCTCTTTACTTCTCCCTTCTTCTCCATTATATCAAATCTTGTTTTCATTCATCTTCTAGAAGGCTTGCCGACAATTGAGGACCTTTCCAAATGACAAAAATGTGATGATCCGAACCTGGGTAGGCCTTTGGAGTGCATATTTGTAGGTATTTGGAGTGTAGGGTATAGTTGGGGTTATGACATTTTTATTGGTGTTTTCTTGTTTCTACATGTATTTGCTGTTGTTTTGTTGTTTTAGAGGGGGATTTTGGGTGTTTTTGGGCATTTAAGGTCCTAAAAGCAGCCATCCCTACATTGGGTGCCCCACCTGCCTCTAAGAGGCTGTCCCTACGTTGGGCGGCCTGTACACCTTTAAGAGGCTGTCCCTACGTTGGACAGGCCGCCCGCCTGTGTGCATGGAAGCCTTTAGAGGAATTTTTTATGCATGTAGAAAGGTGGGAGAGCTTTATTTTTGGCAGGGATTAGGCTGGGGTGGTCTGTGCATAGCTGTATGATGTGTGTGAGGAAAGATTTTTAGGAAATCATCTGATCTCTTTACTCATCAACTCTCTGTTCCTCACTGTCTCATTGGCTGGTGTTTTGTTGGAATATATTACTGTTCATTTCAACTCTTTCTGGTATTCTGTATGGGACTATTATCTTTCACTTTTAAAGAGGTCAAGAGTTTTCAATCAGAGGTTCTAGAAAACAGATCTCCAATTTGCTGCAACAGGTAAATATCACTTATTTTCTAAAGGGATAGGGGATTCTCTCTCTGGGTTTTCTCCAACTCCCTTGGTCAAGGCCTATAGCTAGTACTATAGGATTGTCTACATCTCTGGTGCCCAAAGTGGGGATAGAATCTGTTGGATTTTGTAATCTCTCTTGATCTAGGCTTCTCTCTTTGGTGGATCTCCTTTTATGAATTTTGGATTTTGTGCTATATTTCTATGTGGTTGGTCTAGGGGTCTTATTTTATGTTAGATTTAGTCCCTCCTAGGCCTTTAAAGCTATTTGGTGAGACTTTGCTCATCTTTAGTGGAGATTGGAGGCTGTAACTTGGATTTTCTAGGATGGTTCGGATTCAGTCTTGGGATGGTTCAAGGTTTTTGGGGGAGGATGCAAATGAGTTTTTGGCTAGGTTTGAGGTTTCTGTTGAGATTGATGGGGACTCACTGTTGGACATGGTTAGGTAAGTAATCTTTTTCATTGATAATAAGGAGGTGGAGAAGGAAGTTTCTGGTATGGCAGGATATAGGAGTCAGGACTGGGAGAAGTTGAATATTTAAATTGTTAAAAGGTGGCCTACTACTTTCACAATGGTGGATCTTCATGGAATTTCTAGGAATTGGGAATTTAACGGTGGTGCAACTTCTCTTTCTCAGTATGGGGAATTTATGGAGGAGTTTTGGGAGGCTCTGGATTATCTGGTATATAATGATATATTACCACATGAAGATGGGGCCAAGTATGTATTTTGAAGTGCCATGGGTAGGGATGTAAAGGTGGAGGTTATGGAGATTCTTTATAAGGCTTACTTGATGAAGATTCTTCCAAATGGGGAAAATAGGATTCCTGCTATGGCTGTTTTAAAGGATGTCATTTTAGGATAATTGGATGGTATGAAGGATAGGTATGTGGAATCTGGAGAGGAAATATGTCAAGGAGTACTTTTATTCTAGAAGCTTGGTTCGAGGTTTATACGAGAAAATTTAGGGCTTTATTAAACTCTCAAAGAATAGTACATATTTCTTAATCAAAATAATTGTTTTACTCAAATAAAAAGAGGTAGTTTTAAGATATCAATATAAATTATAGATTAGAATTACGGTGTTTTAAATACTAAAGTTATAAAATATAGGAATAAATGTATTGTTGTGAGTGTAATAGTATGGTAAATAATAAAAGAATGATTTGAAAAGCACAAAGTAAGAGGCCTTTTATAGGCAAAACATGAGGGAATAAAATATACGGAATTTACACTATATATTGTAAGCATCTGAGAAAAAGAATGACTGAAAGGAGTACATATATGACACAAGAATTAAATAAACTGGTACTTCAACAAGGACATCAAATTTATTAGCAATAAAGTTTGAGTTCCTTGGACTGTCACAATTAATTACACAATAATTAATTAATTATATTACTTTCACAGGATTCAAGATCTCTCACTGAGGTAATATAATTGTTTTAATGTTTTTTTTATTATAATTTTAATATTAAATTCTATTCCCATTGAATTATTCCATTGAGCACGGTGTTAGGGAGTAAAAATGTAAGGGACATTTTAATTACACTAATTAATTATATTACTTATTGTACTTAACTAGTTAATTGTAAGTAATGCTTAAGTAGATAATTAATTATTACTAAGAAGAAGGGGCGTGGCTTCAACTCAGTAAAATAATTAATAATTTTACTGGTTAAGTCTAGTAGCCTGGCTGACACTCCCTCACTCTAAAAAAAACAATAAATAAAATACTATGATTTTTTCTTTTTATACTTTTTTAGTAGAGTGAAAAGATTAGATATCTCCTTCCCAGGTATCCAAGAATTATATTCAGATGATTTATTCTTGAATCTCAATAATTATTCTGTACCTTTTTCAACAGTGACTATTCTGTCATTTAGAATTTTTTCAATTTCTGCTGTTTCAGTGCTTTCATTTAGGGTTTTCTTTGGTCTTCCCCTCCTTTATGGAAATAAATCACTATTGGATGTATAAGGTTTCAAAAGAGATATTGGAAAAACAGGATGTTTTCTGTCATATGGAGAATACAAAATAACCTCAACTGCATTATCTCCAATCATTCTTCTGACAACAAATTGACCAACAAATGGATCTTTCAATTTGTTATTACCTTGTAAGTTGAAGTGGACTGTAGAAATCAACACTTCATCACCCTTTTTAAAAGTGTATTCTTTATGGGATTTGTCCCATCTCTTCTTCTCATATTCAAATGATTTTTCAATACATTTTTGAGCATGATTTCTGCATAGTTGTTGCATTTGAAGAAAAGATTTTACACCAGGATGTATATCCAATTTAGGTATTTTTTTATTAAGAATTTGGGAAGGAGTATTTGGAACATATCTAAGCCAGAGCTCAAAAGGCTTTCTTTGAGTAACAGAATGAACAGTGCTATTATAAGCAAATTCCAACCCAGGAAGTAAGGTAACCCAATCATGAGTGAATATGTCATTATCTTTATACTCAAGGCCAAAGGCACAATACCTTCTAATCATGTCCTCTAAAGTCTGAATCATTCTTTCAGCTAAACCATCAGTCTGTGGATGATGGGCAGTAGAAAGCTTCAGATCATAACCACAAACATCCATTAGAGACATCCAAAATTCAGAAGTAAATTTAGGGTCTCTGTCAGAGATTATGGCTTTAGGAAAACCAGCAGTATTAAACATATGAGACCACCATAAGAAAGCTAATTCTTTAGTGGAAACATCCTTGTGGGTAGGGATAAATTTACACATTTTGGTAAATCTGTCCACAATAACCCAACAAGAGTTATAACTGTCTTTACCAGCAATAGGTAACCCTGTTACAAAATCCATGTTTATTTTCTGCCATGGTGCATCAGGAGGTTCAATATTTTGCATTAATCCTGCTCTTTTACCAGTTAATCTTTTTGATTTTTGGCAAGAATCACAAGACTCAACATATAATTTGGTGTCTTCAGACATATTAACCCACCAAGCAGTGTTCTTAATTCTGATCATTGTTTTTTCAAGATCAAAATGTCCAGCTAATATGTCATCATGACAAATTTTCAAGATGATTTCTTTCATAGAAGGAGGAATAACAATGACATTACTCAACTTTCTTCTATAATATAGATATCCTTCATCAATTGAAAATTTACCTTTTCCCAAAGCTTTTTGGTACTTTGGTGGAAGGGTTTTAATTAATGCTTGTATTGAAGCATTCTTTGGATCATTTAATATGGTGCATAACTTTTTCAAGTCAGTGTCCTTATCATATGAATCCAGAATAATCTGTAATAGCTCTTTCTCCATATCAACCACATATATCCCATGTATATGAATAATTTCATCCTCAGGATCATACGCAGGATTAGATTCATTGTTTGGTAAAGGTAACCTCGATAACATATCCACATTTGAGTGAACAATACCAGCCCTACAAATAATTCTCATTCTCCCTCTGTACTCTTGAACAGCCAACTGCCATCTGAACATATGTATGTTAGGTGTTTTCAAGTTTAAAAGGGATTTAACTGCACTGCAGTCAGTTACAAGTTCAAATTTCTGGTCATCCAGGTAATAATGTAGCTTTTCTAGAGCCCATACTATAGCTAAACACTCTAATTGAGTAGCACCATATTTCAATTAACTATTTCTGAAGGTTCTTGAAATATTACAAATTACTACTTCTGAAACTTTATCATTTATCACTTGTTTTTGATGGAGGGCAGCACCAAGACCAATGAAACTAGCATCAGTGTATAAAACAAATGGTTGATTAAAGTCAGGTAAAGCAAGAATTGGTGCTGACATCAAACAGTGTTTCATAGTGTAAAAGGCTCTTTGTCTTTCACTATTCCAGACAAAGGCAACATCCTATCTAGTTAATTGGGTAAGGGGTACATCTATGACTTGGTAATTTTTAATATAGTTTCTATAGTATCCACACATTCCCAAAAAACTTTGGAGCTCTCTCACTGTAATAGGAGCCTTCACCTGTTGTATGGCTGCCACTTTGTTCTGGTCAACACATTTCTGTAAGCCTGAAACAACATGACCAAGAACTTTTAAAGAATGGAAACCAAATTTACATTTCTTCAAAGCAAGTGTCATATTTATTTCATCCATTTTCTGGAATACTTTACACAGGTGGTTAAGATGGTCCAAAAATGTTTTTGAGAATATAATGATATCATCAATATAAACTATCAGCCATCCTTCAATTATCTCTTGATGGAATGTGTTATCCATGACTTTTTGGAAAACTGAAGGGGCATTTTTAGGGCCAAATGGAATCCTAATATACTCATAAATACCCATATGAGTGGCAATCATCAGAAAGTTTTGAGAATTTCTCTCAACAGGTACCTGGTGATATCCTTTGTTACCATCCTAACAGCTGATATATTTAGCACCCTGTAAAGTAGCATGTATAGAGCTAATTCTAGGTAAGGGGTAGATATCACCAACAGTATAAGTGTTTAGTGCTCTATAATCACCACATAACCTGGCTTTATCTTTCTCATAAGAAATTAGGACAAGTGATATAACACAATGTTTAGGTGTTTCAACTACCTTTTCAATAATATTCATTTTTAAAAGGGTAGAGATATTGTCTTCAATATCTTTTCTCTTTGTGGGAGAAGCAGGATAAGGCTTCTTCTTTAAACTAGGTGGTATATCAGTTAATGGGCAAGACAATGAAAGTTTCATTTCCTCTTTAACTAATCCCAGTTCATGTGATCCATGAGCGAAGGCCATAGGAAAAGACTTTATCAAGTTAATGATGGAATCTTTATCCTCACCAGAAAGTTGTTCTCCAAAAGAGGCATTGTCAAATTCAGACAAAAGGGCATGCATCTCTTTTGTAGATCTTCCTTTACATTGAACTACAGAATTACATGTGTTTAATTCTGGTTTCAATAATTTTTTAGGGGAGGAAATCTTAAATTTTCTCTTCCCATTCATCCCCATTGTGAAACATTGATTTGAGGGATCCAATTTTATTCCATACTTTGTTAAAATATCATTCCCTACAATAAACCAATTGCTTATGTTTTTATTCTTCATGACAACAAAATCACAAATAGCTCTTACAAAACCATGGTTATATTTAAAAAACACTGTGGCTTTGTATTTCCCAATGGGGGACAAAACAGAGCCATAACCTCTCCAATTTTCAGAAATTATAGGCACCAGTTTTGATTTATAGTCTTGATCCACTGAAGCAAGTGCTCTTTCAGAAACTACACTTCCTCCAGCTCCAGAATCCAGAACAACTTCAATGCTGGTTCCATTAATCAAGACTGGTGCTGTCAGTATAGTCTAGTATATAAGTATGATATAATAGTGTTATTTTATGGTCCTACTACTTATTAATAAATTATTTAGTGATTAAACCTCAGGGGAAGACTAATAAAATAGTTATACTCAAATAAAACTCACAATACTTGGATTTAAATGTGTGCTAGTGGTGGAAAATAGAAGAATAAAATATAGTTATAGCTTTTATAAAGATAATATCAGTTTATAAGGGCTTTATAATATATTTCTGATTTCTAATAATTGTATTTTAGTGTTTGTTTGAAGTGTAGTAATTGAATAATGATAATAAACCGTCAAAATCCCTCCTTACTTACACCCAAATCCACTGGAGTGCACAGACCTTCAATCCAGATGATGTCACTGCTATCCCTGGCAATTACAGCACTGTGAGGGCTCATCACCTCCCCATGGCGTCCACTTCAAGCAGTTTCAACACCCAGACCTCCAGTAAGGACCCTCCATCACTATTAATAATAACACAGAGTCATACCATAAATAGAAAACCCAGATAAAAGCGGATACCATAAAGAAACAGGTAAAATAAATGATCAGAAATAGATTTAATGAAACTAAAAGCATATAAATGAAACAAATAAAATGTCCAAGCCCCCAATAAAATCCCCAAGCATCCACATTAACCCAGAAACATCCTTCTAACCCATAAATCCGTGAATAACCATCCAAGGAAGTAATTTGAGTTGTCCAAACTGGGTGTATGCACCTGATATAGGTGTCTATGCTTCTGTAGGCGTTGTGAGTCCACTGATTTCGTCTATATGACCTAAAATAAGCAGAAAAACAAAGGTTATAGGCTATTAAGGGGCTAAAACCCACTTATATACCTAAATATACATAATATACTGCATATTTCACTGAATATGAGATTTATGTATACATATAAGCTTATGTATGTCAATAATTACTTCATATCACTTAAGATAAGTATATTATGACTCCATTAACACCTTAATAAGTATTATTAGGCCATGGATAAGCTATTTAAACTATTATAAATTATATAATAGAATAATAATTATATATATATATAATAAAATAATATATATTATTATTTTAACCTTATTTTTAAGATATAAGCTTAATCTAGTTAAGGTTATCTTATTTTAAGCATAAGAAATACTCAGTCCTAAGGATATTTAGGCTGACAGGTGCCTTGAGAGGGGCAATAATAATTGAGTTATCCTCAATGTTCTTTATGATCTCAGCATCCTCAACTGTGGATAAAGCATTATTATCAATATCAATAGTATATAAATAATGAGTATCCTCTTTCAGCATCAAGATTTCTTGTTGAGATTCATATGAAATATTTCTGGCACAATACTTGATGTATCATCCAGTGCCACTGTGTCATCAGCATGCTCCTCTGTTTGTTCTACAAGATTTATCTTTTTGTCACAAACATGGCCTTTCTTCCAAAGCTTTTTGCACTTGAAGCAAGTGTTTGTTGCATACTTCTTTGGTGCAACAGGGGCAGAAGGTTTACCAACCTTTTCCAGAGGTTTCTGTTGGTAAGTGGAGGGTTTCTCCAAAGGGTTCCTAGGAATGAATCTTCTGGCATCATACTTATTGTTTAGAAGTATCTCATTGCAAGTATTAATGAAAGAAGAGGGTTCTTTGGAGAACTCAGTCCTAGCCACTTTCAAGTCTCTCAAAGACATTGGCAATTTATAAAGGATCCTGTCCTTCCATAAATCGAACTCCACATTTGGGTCCATTGCCCTTAAGATTTTTACAAGTTTCATTAAAAACTCAATAGGTTTATCAGTAGAAGAGCTATATCTAGTTTCCTCATACTGCCTTTGTTGAGCCATTCTGAACTTGGAGCCACCAAATTGTGCTTTAATTAATTTCTTCCAATCCTCCCATTAGTAGTCATTCCCATCCAGGAGAACAGATTCATACCACATTAGGGCAACATTAGTGAACAAAGAAATTATTTTGGACACAATTTCCTCATCTGGGAGTTTGTAAGAATTTTTTAAGTTATAATTCTGCAAATAAATTGTTGCCAATCAGAGGAAGAATGACCATCAAATGTAGGATATTGGTCAAGTTTTGGCCAATTCTTTTAATTTGAAGGAGACTCCTTAGTACAAGCTTGTTTCTGAATAAGAAGCAGATTTAATTTCTCTAATTGGGCTGAAATCTCATTTTTTAATCTTTCTGTTGCAGATCCTGGTGCATCATCAGTCTTTGATGGAAACTCAGTGTTATCAACAGGTATTTCTGGAGCTATTTGTACTTTAGATGAACTAGCCATAGGTACTATTTGAGCATCCTGAACTATATGTTCCTTCACAGAAACGTCAGAATATTTCTGGTCATTCAACAATGAGTTCAATTTTTCTTCAATGGTTGTTATTCTTGTTTTCATTATTGGAAGACCAGATAAACTCTAATTGATAGTTGCAAAAGATAGCTGATTTTTATTTTGAAAAGATGACAAATGGTTATTCAATCTTTTCAGATTTATCTAATCTATCTCCACCTCCTTTCAACAGGCAGATACAGTATCTTTTAGCTTAGACAAATCATTTTTTATATTTTTCCCATAAAGCAACTTTCTTTTCATGGGTTGCTTTGTAATGAGACAATTCATCAGAAACTCTCTGTGATTCACATCTTAATGCTTGATAACCCTGATCAGTTAACAAAATATTAGGGGGTATCAATGTTGACCGATCCGCAATTATTTTTGTTAATAATTGGGTTATTAGACACTTTACGTGTCAATGTTCACCTCTTATCCAACATTTTTTTACTCAATTTTCCATAACCACATCTTGGACAACTTTCTGGATATCCCAGCCTTCTACCTTGCTGCGCACTTCCATTCTCATCCCATCCTGTTCATTCTATCCGCTCAGAATTTCTCCCCATTTCATCTATTTGATTCTTCTCCTTTTCATCTCGCTATCTCATCTGCTTGTTTCTGCTCCTTTTCATCTTCATTTATAATAACATGCCTCGTCATCCTAGATCTTCTCAAAGGCAGCCATCACCCAGTTGTTCTTCAATTCCCACTACTTCCTCTTTCCCCAGCTCAGCTGAGAAATCAAAGACCGTTCAATTAAAAAAAGATGAACATCTTATTCTTATCAACTGGCTGAAAACCAAATCTAACTATGATTCTTGTTTTGGTACTGAGTATGCCACTAAAGTAGGACGGCCCCCCGCATCAAAAGTTAATGGCTATCTTCTAATGGCAAATGAATTACGCAATAAGACCAAGGGAAGGATTGATCTTTTGCCTAAACAGATGTCTGAACACTTCAAGCATTACCGAGCAAAATACAAGAAGGCAAAGGCTCTTTCATCTTCCACTGGTTTTGGGATTACCGACAATGATATAACTAAGAGCATAAAATCCATAGACGATAAACTTGATTCTTTATGTCCTTACTTTAAAGAGATGGATGCAATTTTTGGAGAGCGAGCTGATGTTAATCCTGTAAACATGTTGGATGGAGAAGATCCTATCTCTGAACATGATTTCAAAGCAAATATTTTCCCATCCTCTTCCTCCACTCAAGCCTCCCATCATTTGAATGAGACATTTCTAAATAGCTTTTCTGTAGATCCTATAGGTGATTTAACCCAACCAAATCTAACTCAGGTCTGTTTCTTTTTTCTTTTATCTTATCAATTCTATTTTTTATTTACTTATCTTTTTCTTATTTCTTAAAAGGCTGATGAACAAACCCAGGATCCTCAATCAACTGAGTCTGAAGCTAGTGACAATGATGAGGAGGAAAATTCTACGTTGAAAAAAAAGAGAAGGGCTTCAACTAGTCTAAATTTCCTCTCCCAAAGAAGACGAAAAAGTGATACTTCATCACAAACACCTTTTTCTTCGATGGAACAGTTTTTAGAGAAACGTGATGCTGGTAAGTGATATCATACCTCTTATTACTTTACTCTGCTTTTCTTCTACTTTATGTTAATTTTTATTCTCACTCTAGAACAAGTGGAAATTTCTAAAGAGACTCTAAGCTTTGAAAAGAAGAAATACAAGCTCTCTTTAAGGAGGGATGACAGAGTACAAGATTTGGAAGAGAGGAAGTACGAGCTCTCCTTACAAAAGGATGATCGGGTCCAAGATTTGGAGGAGAAGAAGTTCGAGTTAAATCTTAGTATTGAAAAATCCAAAAAAGAGGAAAAAACACTTGAGCATCAAAACTTAATGGAACAGATGAAGTATAATCATGATCTTCAAGAAAGTTCTAAAAAGAAAGATTTCTTGATCGAATGCATTAAAGCAAAAAAATCTGTTGAAGAAATAGAACAATTAATGAAATTTTCTGTTGACTAGTTTCTTTTATTTCTTTCACACTTCATGTGTTCATATTTATTTGTACATAAATTTTACAATTATTTTCTGTATTTCTTGAAATATCATATTTTAATGTTAAATATTCTTTTTTTAAATAAAATTTTCAAGTCTCCTTTGAAAATTTGACAATCCCCCACCCCTGGATTTTTTTGAAGTAAGGGGTGGGTATCACAAAAATTCTTTCATGTCATGAATCTTGAAAGTTTTATATGAAAATTTGGCTTTACTACCCCCTGCATTTTACCGGTATCCCAAAAATTCTTACATGTCAAGAATTTCACAAGTCTTATAAGAAGTTTTGGCACAACCCCCCATGGATTTTATTGAAGTAAGGGACGGGTATCACAAAAATATTTACAAGTCAAAAAAATTATTTATCTGTTTAAAAAAATTGGCAATACTCTCCCCTGCATTTTATTGAAGCAAGGGGTGGGTATCACCAAAATTTTTCTAAGTCATCAATTTCACATGTCAGATTTGAAAATTTGGCAATACCCCCCCCTGCATTTTATTGAAGTAAGGGGTGGAAGTCATCTAAATTTAATATAATTACATAAATTATTAAATAAATATCTAATATATATCAATTTCCCTAGTTTAAAGTAATGACGATTCCTCAAGCCAAAATGCAGACCAAGTCGAGAAACAAAAGTTTGGGACTTTCCACAGGTATAGGCAAGAAGAACCCCATGAAACAAATAAATGTTATCATGATTACCTGTTATACAACACAAGGTCGTTGGCCCATTACTTTAGTTGAGGAAATTGATATATAAAAAATATTTATTAAAAAGTTATGAAAAAATATAAAATTTTTGATGACAACTCTAATCCCCATACTTTTTTGATCTAGATAAAGTTTTTTTAAATTGATTAACTTTACCTTCTTTCTTTATTTTGTTGATTCTTTGAATCAACTTTTGACTTATTTGAAAAGAACAACCGAAATGAGTGAAATCTTGACAGGATTCCAAACCAGGAGGAACTTTGGTCGTTTGATGATTATCCTTAGAAGAATTCCAAATAGTTTCAATGATACCATTTCCCAAACCAAAATCAATGATGCACCAGTGGTCTGGAAAATATAAACCATGTCCTTTGATTTTAACTGGAGATGGTATTGGGTGGCCAGTTATCGGATTGATATATGAGAATATTTCAAAAGTAAGAAAATTGGCATCATTCCTATCGATATGAATCCTATTGTGGAATCCAGAATGAGTGATAATAACATTAGAAAATAAAAGATATTCGTGGCTGATATCTTCCCATTTGGATTCACACCAATTCGGTATTCCAACTTTGGTTGCAAGTTGATGATTTTCTTCAAATGCCTTATTACAGAGCTTTTTGAGTCAAAGAGCAAGAAAAGAATTAAAGGAAGGTAGAGTGTCCCATAAGCAAAAATCTTCATCTTTTTGTGCTTTAGTGATATTATTGAGCAATGAATATATACCTATATAATTGAAATAAGTGAAATGATATTATGAATGGAACAAAAATTATTAGACATACCAAGAGAATATCCTTGGACAAAACCAGGTCTCCAACCAAAACCAATCATGATACCACCCAACAAATTCTTATTCCTTATAGGTAACCAAACCAAAGCCATTTGATAAAGATATGATAAGATCGGATAGTTGATTAAAAGCTTCATCTTTTACACCATCGAATGAATGAATTTCCAAAATGAATTGAGGCTTAAAAGCATTGCTGATAACTGCAACAACTCAATCATCTCCAAATTCTGTTAGATATTTGATATCTTCTGGGAATTTTTTCGGATATTGAATTTTTTTATCTACTTTAGTTTTATAAAAAAAAATTTTTGGGATATAAAAAAAATAACTTTCGCAGAGAATCTTTTTTTTAAATATCTTTTCTTCTGATGAGACTTATTATCTTTAATTTTTTTTGATGAATTAGAAGATGATTGTATGGAAGTTGATTTCAAAGAAGATGATAGAGTTAATTTCAAAGAAGATGATAGAGTTAATTTCAAAGAAGATGATAGAGATGATAAAGATGAAGATGATAAAGAAGATAAAGATGAAGATAAGAGAGAAGTAAGGGGTGAATCAGAAGAAGAAGACATTTTTTTGATCTGAAAAAAAAATTAATTGTCAATAAACTTTTAACTCAAATTTTTTTTTAAAAAAATTCCTACCTAATAATAAAAAAAGCTGTTTTTTTATTTTAAAAATAAAATTGAAAAAAAAACCAAAAAATCAGTAAAAAATTTTTCAAAAAAAAATTTATAAAAAAAAAACCTGAGGTTTTATTTTAAAAAACACAATAAAAGCAAAATCCTATTAAAAAAATTAATAATTAAATTCATTCAAAAAAGAAAATTTCAGTAAAAATTAAATCACAAAAAAAAAATTTAAAAAAAAATTAAAAGTGAACCTGAAGATTGGTTATTAAAAACCTTCTCACAAGATCATGAAAAAAAAAAATCAGTAAAATCAAAATAAAAAATAAAAAAATTATTTAAATAAAATCAAAATCACAAAAGTTAATTAAAGAAAAAATAAAACTAAAATTATAAACCTTTTTTGTTTTGTAAATAAGAGGGACAGTCCTTATCAGAAAGAATTTTTTTTTTTTTCTATATTACTGCAAAAAAAATAAAAAAAATAATCAAAATTACAAACAAAAATTTGTTAGTATCTTTATTTGAAAGTTGGTAACCCATCTTTATCTCCCATAAATTTCCCCTTTTCCCCCTCAAATGCTCTCCTTGCCTGCCTCAAAATCCCCCTGAAATCCCCCCCTTTCCCCCCTCTTTAGGTCCCTCATCACCCTCCTTCCCCCCTCTTTAGCTGCCTCAAACCCCCCCATTCCCCCCTCTTTAGCTGCCTCAAACCCCCCCATTCCCCTCACCTTAGGCGCCTCAAACCCCCCCCATTCCCCTCTCCTTAGGCGCCTCAAACCCCCCCCATTCCCCTCTCCTTAGGCACCTCAAACCCCCCCCCCTTCCAATCACCTTACCCCCTCCCAAACCTTTACCACTTTCTCTACCCCCCCCCCCCCCACCTCCTTGTTAACAAACGATCTGTAACAATCATTTGCTAAGTAATCGAATTGCTAATGATTCGATTACTTAGCGAATGATGGTTACAAATCGTTCGTTAATAAACAGGGGGGGGGGGTAGAGGAGGATGTAACGATTGGGTAGGGGGGGAAGGGGGGGTGTTTGAGGCGCCTAAAGAGAGGGAAAGGGGGGGTTTGATGTGGGTAAAGAGAGGTGAAGGGGGGGGGTTTGAGGCGGCAAAAGAGAGGTGGAGGGGGGGTTTGAGGGACATAAAGAGAGGGGAAGGGGGGTGTGTTGAAGCACCTAAAAAGACGGGAAGGGGGGTGATGAGGGACCTAAAGAGGGGGGAAAGGGGGGATTTGAGGCAGCTAAAAAGGGGGTAAAAAGGGGGTCAGAGACAGGTAAAGAGAGGGAAAAAGGGGGGCCTTGAGGATGATAAAGAGAGGTAAAGGAGAGAAAATAAAACAAAAAAAAAGAGAAAAAAGAGAAAAAAGCAAAACAAAAATTAGTTTACCCTAGAACAAAAATAAAAGAAGCACTTACAAAAAAAACCAAAAAAACAAAAAAAAAGCAAAAAAAAAGCAAAAAAAAAATCATGATTAGCAAATAAAAAACCATGAAAAAAGAAAAAAATGACCTACCTGGTGAGTTGAGTTGAGAAAATAAATGCAACCAAAATATTTGAGGGATGTTTGAGGAGAGGATGAAAAGGATATGAGTGATGAATGAAAAAAAAAAATCACTGACAAAATATGCGATATAAGAAAATATGCGATTTCATGTTGAGGAAGTGAAAGAAAACTAATGAGCCATCCAAAAAAAAGATATTCACCGTAAATTCAAAAAAAAAATGAATATGCAACAAACCAAAATACAAAACCAAGTGATTAAAGTACACAAAGAGGACATTTGGAAAGTATGAAAACATAAAAATTAAAAATTAAAAGGGTGAAGAGAAATTTTGGAGAGTAATTGGCATTATAATGGGGCGTATGCCGGTTGATTCAATGATTTGTGAATCAAGGGAGGGGAGTGCCAGTGGTGGTTCAGGATCCTCTTCTTCATAAAGATCATTCCACTCATCCTTTAAATCAGCTAGAATATTGTGGAGTATTACGCAAGTCAAGATCCAATGATTTGCAGTTTTGATCTCCAATTTTTTTTGAAATTGGATTCTGAGCTCCCGAAGACTAGAAAATCGTCCCTTTAAAATACCTATAGCATGTTCAATTCCTACTCTTGATTGTGCAAGGTGATAATTAAAGGCAGTTTTGGGGTCATTTTCTGAAGTTGCACCACGGAAAGCAGGTATAATGTACTTTCCACTTGCATATACTGAGTCTGCAAGGAGGTACTGAGATTCGTCAAAGTATGATTCAGGGGATTGAGAAATCCTCATTCTTTGGAAGACGGAAGAGTCATGACATGATCCAGGGCAGCCACTGTGAAAAGCAATAAATTTTTTATTGACATCGCATACAAGTTGAACGGCAATAGAGTATCTAGAAAGAAGATAAAAAGTTAGATTGTGAAAGATGAGAACTTGGAGAAGATTTTGAAGAAACCTTTTTTTGCGATCAAAATAATGGTTGCCATCATGAGCAGGCTTTTGACTCAAAGGGATGGTTGTGCCATCAACAAAACCTATACAGCCAGGGAAACCTTCAGCTTGCATTACTTGAGAGGATTCAAGTAGCTGTTCTGGAGTTGGCCAAGCAAGAGTTTGAGACTTGAGGGAAAGGATAGCAATCATACAGCGCTTGGTGTATAATATCAGGGTACCATATCCTATGTTAAAGAGATTATCCAAACGTCTTACGGCAGCACCATTTCCATTTGAGCCAAAGCGACATAGAGCAACAGCAAGTTGGATGGCAGGATTAAGCTGTTTGTTATGAGAATTGTTATGGACGATAGGATGATCGGAGATGAGTTGATAAAGTTTGAAGAAAGAATTGGGAGAAGTTCTAAAAAGTTGTGTGAAGTTTAAATGAGGAATGTTGAGAATGGAGGCCAGATCATATCGGGGATTATGATAAAGATTTGGCCCCCTGGTGATGATGTAACGCTTTTTGGAAAGAAAACACATATAAGCTAAAGCATCTTCCAAATCATAGTCAGATTTATAGTAAAGAACTAAAAGAAAAGTAATAGCATTCATTGTTGAGTGAAGTAGCTTCCTAGTAGAGAATTGTTTCATTGTTGCCGGTGGAAGGGTTATGTGATGAGGGAAGTGGGAATTCACCGCCAAATGTGCAGTTGGGGTGTGTAGATAGAAAAAAAACTTAAGTGTTCGCCACCAAAATTAAGTAGCATAGAGTTAGGAAAGACTTAAGGATGGCATCAGCAATTATGAGTCATGTGACTTTCTTGCAAATCCATCATGGATGAGATGAGTTTGGGATCAGGAATTAGGAATGGAAATTGGGGTATAAGAGGCGGGATAATGCATTATTGTGGATTTCTTATCCACTAGCCCTGGGGCTAGTGGATAAGAATCATCCGCAATTAATAATGTCTGATCCCGGGAAAAAAAATTCCTGATCCCTAATTGCGGATCCCTGAACATTGATACCCCCTATTATATCTATGAGTCAATTGCATATTGCTCATTATATGATTTTGTTTGGCAATAATATCTCTCAAGTACTCATCATAATTCTTGCTACATCTGGAGTGTTTTTCAACAAGGAAACTGAGTAACTTTCCAGACTCTCATAGAACTGAGGGTCAAGAGTTTCATCAATTACAACCATGTCAGGGTTTATCATTGAGGTAGCAATTAAAAGTAATGGATTAGATACATGAGATATCTGTCTACTGCTCCCAGCCTCTACTGGTATCAAGGTGTCTTCTTCCCTCTCAGATTTACCTGAAAGAACAGAATCAGCCAAAAGAAAAGGCAGTTGAGAATCAATAGAGGGATGTACCAGGGTTTTCTGGGTATCACCATATTGGGCTTTCTTCTTTTTTTGCCTCCTTGATAGGGGTGGGGAGGTCTGGGGTTGACCTGGTTGGGCCTGGATGGACCTGCCTGAGGTAACTGATGCTGATTTTGAGACAGGTAGTCCCACTGAGTGTTTAACCAGTCCCACTGCCACTTGGACACTTCCACCTTTTCTTGGGACTGGGGAGCCAATTGTTGTTGATCCCTGGGAGGAAGAGGTTTCTTCTTCTCTTGAAGAAAGGTATCTATTCTTCTCACCTTTTCTTCCAGAGCATCTACCCTTGCCTTTAGTCTCAAGTTTTCTGTCCTTAGCTCCTTTATGTGAGTTGACAGATTCTTTACCTGTTGTGACAATGGCATATTTTTTATCCTGAACCTTTTTGGAAGCTCTTCTGGTGGGTTTATCATAGGCTTCTGATCCTGAGTTGTGTCCACTAGGATTTCTACTTCTTCCATCTCTACATCCTGTTTGGGGCAAGGATTTATTAGTCTGAGAAATTCTTCTTGTTAAAGGAGAACTTACAGAAGTAGGCTCATCATAATCAATCAAGTCCAGTTCTTCTTCATGTGCAGCAGAACCACTTTGGTCCGTCATTTTAAGATTTTACTGAAATGAAGAAAAGAGACAATAAGATTAATTAGTCTTTATTTTTGATTTTTCTTAACAAAAAATAAAATAAAAAAAATAAAAAAAAATCTTTTTCAGGATAAAAATCAACTAAATAAAATTAATTTATTAATTTAAAAATAATTTAAAACCAGGATTATAATATAATCAACTGTAGAAATAAATTAAAAAAAATTTTATTAATAATTTAAATTATTTTCAGGATTTAAATCAACTAATTTATTACCAGGACTTATTGTCAACTGAAGTAATCAAATATGAAACTTTATTAATTTAACAAACTTTTATTAAACTGATATTTTTATTATAACTTTATAATTAATTTTTATTCCCAATCAACTGCATTATTGAGCATGGTGTTAGGGAGTAAAAATGTATGGGACACTTACTTGAATTAATTATTTACACCACTTAATATTATTAGCTTAGTTAGTTGTAAGTAATACATAAGTAAATATTAAATAATTAATTATTTATAAGAATTTTTAAAAAGGTGTGGCTTCACCTCAGTAAAATAATTAATTATTTTACCAGGTAAGTCTAGTAGCCTGTCTGACAAAGGATATCTTTTTTAAAACATTAGAATTACACAGTCCTGGAGATACCTAGGCTGACAGGGAGTGTCAGCCAGGCTCCTGAACTTACCCAGTTAAATATTTAATTATTTATTGGCATGAAGCCACACCTTATTTCTTATATTATCATTAATTATAATATATTTACTTAAAAATTACTTATTTTAAATTAACTAGTTTCAAAAAGTAAATGTAGTAAATATTTAAAAATTAATATTAAATGTCCTTTATATATTATATTTTTTAAAACCGTGCACAATGACAGTTTAAAGGAAATAAAAATTAATATTAAAATAAAAATGAATATACACAAAAAATTCTCATTACTTATTCAAAAGAGACACTTACAGTAATTTTTAAATAAATCAATTTATTTTGACATATACAGTAAAAACTTACTTTAAATACATTCTTAATAGAAAAGTCTTAATATTTGAAATATTTTTTCTGGAATTTTCATTTTCTTCTCTCATACTCCTGTATATTGGATTTTAATTCTGTTCTTTCTCTCTCTTTTGCCTATATAAGGCCTCCATTTTTGGTTGTTTTAGAGTCATCTTTTACTTACATTTTTATTTATTAAATTTACAAAACAATAAAATATTTATTACTACTATCTATTGTTTTTATTGTTTACACTATATATTTTTTAATTCATTAGTTATAATAATAATTATAAAATTTTACCTTTTAATTTGAGAAATTTAAGAAAAATATACTTCTCTACGTACCTTGATCTTGAACTCTTCAAAATCCACCTACCATTGCCATTGAACATCCATTAGAACCTTCTAGACCAAAAAGACCATCCTGACAACAATAATCATGTACCAACCAACAACAAAAAAGCATACATAACAATCATTTATTATTTTCATAACAAATTATAAAATTGTAATACCCTCATAAAATAACACTTTAAATAAAAATATATTAAATTATCTTGTGATCATAAATATTAACTTATAGGGTACCATTTTAAAGGTCTCAACACTAGGGATCTGATTTTAACAACTAAATCATACAATAAAAGCTTCATAAAAATATATTGTTCAATCATTTATATAACTTTTCTAAATACAGCTTCTCTGTTGTGTTTTTCAACCTCATTATAAAGAACAATGATTCTACATCTAAACACCATTAATAACAAACAGTTAACTTTTCATCTCTTATCAAGTAGAGGTTATAGCTTAGATAATTTTTAACACTTTATTTACTTAAAGGGGCAAGTTTTTCTTCATTTTATCTAAGTCCCTTGGATTCCGCTTACAGCAAGGCAACTGTAAGAGTATTTGTCAGCCAGGCTACAAGACTTAACCAGTAAAATAATTAATTATTTTACTGAGTTGAAGCCACACCCCTTCTTCTTACTAATAATTAATTACCTACTTAAGCATTACTTAAAATTAACTGGTTAAGTACAATAAGTAATATAATTAATTAGTGTTAATAAAATATCCCTTACAATTTTACTCCCTAACACCGTGCTCAATGCTATAAGTCAATGGGAATAGAATTTAATAATAAAATTATAATAAAAAAACTTTAAAACAATTATATTACCTCAGTGAGAGATCTGGAATCCCGTGAAAGTAATATAATTAATTAATTATTGTGTAATTAATTGTGACAGTCCAAGGAACTCAAACTTTATTGCTAATAAATTTGATGTCCTTGTTGACACACCAGTTTATTTAATTCTTGTGTCATATATGTACTCCTTTTAGTCATTCTTTCTCAGATGCTTACAATATATGGTGTAAATTCCGTATATTTTATTCACTCATGTTTTGCCTATAAAAGGCCTCTTACTTTGTGCTTTTCAAATCATTCTTTTATTACTTACATTACTATTACCCTCACAACAATACATTTATTCCTTTATTTTATAACTTTAGTATTTACAACACCATAATTCTAATCTATAATTTATATTGATATCTTATAACTACCTCTTTTATTTGAGTAAAACAATTATTTTGATTAAGAAATATGTACTATTCTTTGAGAGCTCAATAAAACCCTAAATCTCCTCATATAAACCTCGAACCAAGCTTCTAGACCAAAAGTACCCCTTGAAAGTATTTCTACAATGCATGTGGCACTGCTTCATGCATGAATCCTCTTCTGAGCCAAAATACCCCATTTAACTTATAAAAATCCACTACAACTACTAAGGGTATCTACCTCTGTGTGAGTAAAAAATAAGTGTATAATTGAATTTTAATTGGTCATTTCATAATAAATTTTAATATTCAACCACTGTGGCTGTGTGGAGATTAGTACAGCACTAAGTTTTATTAAAAAGTGGTTTATTGGAGTTAATTATTGAGGTTGGAAAAGCCAATTTAATTTTAAAATGGTTTATATTTAAACAAATGAGTATTTAAAAGGATTAAAGAAGGTTAATTTTACAATTCAAGATTAAATGATTTATCAATGGTCAGAAAATGCAAGTATAAGTCTAGAGGTGTATGGAAATTGAATTTGGGAGTCTCAAGAACCTTTAGAAATTTTTGGGAAATAATTCTGTAAGTCCATAAAAGCTCTGGAAGGCTCCAGAAAATCTACATAAAAACTCGGGCAATCTCCAGATGAGCTACAGGATGCTCCAGCCAGAGAAAATGAAGCACATGACATACTATGCATATAAAGCCTGTACACTTGAAATTAGAAGATTATCTAACATATCGTAATTGTAAAACATCAGAAATCATACCTACATTTGAACCATTAAAAACAACATCACATATTAGAAACTACCATTATTATTTTAAATAACAAATTATAAAATTGTAATACCCTTATAAACATAACACTTTACATGACATATTATAAATTTCACTCAACAACTCATTAATATATACATATAGAGTACCATTATAAAGTTCTCAACTTCAGGGAATTGAATTTAACAACTATATCCAAAAAAATAAAATCTTCATAAAAACATATTATTCAATCATTTAAATAACATTTCTGAATACAGCTTCACTGTTGTAATTCTTTCCCTCATTACAAAATACACTAGTTCTACATATAAACACTCTTAATAAAAAATTTATTATTAGTCTTTTTATATCAAGTAAAGGTTTTAGGTTAGTTAATTTTGAGCTCTTTATTAAATTAAAGGGACTTGGTTTTCTTTGGTTTTTCAAACCGCCTTGGATTCTTCTTACAGCAAGGCTACTATAAGGGTCTTTCTACACCTCTTAATGCAGTATCTTTTACTAATCACAAATATTAATTAATTTTTAACCCTGGGACTTTAGCAGTCATTAGGGAAAAATTAAAATTTAATTTTTATGCATTTAATTCAATATTCTCAATCAATAACTTGGTACAAAATAATAAGAGTATATTATTTCCTATGAATGTTTATAGAGCATGTTTTTTAGTGGTTGCTTTTCATATTTTAATAATTGAGGCTTGGAGTGTGCAGCCAGTTGTGTAAAATGGTAAAATAGATAAAATTTTGTGATAGTTAGTGTCAAGGTTCACTTTTAGTCTAGAAGCTTTGGTACGGAGTTTGTATGAAGATTTTAAGGATTAATTGGACTCTCAATAATTTAGTACATATTTCTCAATCAAAGATGATGTTTACTCAATGATAAGAGGTAGATGTAAAATATTTATATAAGTTATAGATTAGAATTACGTCCTTGTAAATACTAAAGATATAAAATATAAGAAATAAGTGTTGTATTGTAGTTGTAGTAATAAGTAAGTTGGTAAAAAGAATGATCCAAAAGACAACAAAAAGAGAGGCCTTTTATAGGCAAAGGAGAGACAAAGCACGGCAATCAAATTTTAAAAACAGTAGTATGAGAGAGAGAAAAGAACATTCCAGAAGGAGTATTTCAAATAATAAAGTTATTCTAAAAAGAAGGCGTCAAAAAGATGTATTTACAGAGTATGTCAGAAATACATCAATTTATTTAATATTTACTGTAGAAGTCAATTCTATATAAGAAATTTGAATTTTTCGTATAAATTTAATATTATTTGAATATTAAAATCTTATTTTATCTTAATATCTATTTTTTAATATAAAATTTTATTTTTCCCAACCTGTCAAATGAGCACGGTGTTAGAGAAAAATATAAGGGACAGTTTTATATTTTTAATTTTAATTATTTTTTTAATTTTATCATTCTGTAAATAGTTAATTTATTATAACTAATTTTAATGTAACTAAATTATAATTAAATAATAATTAAAATGATAAGGTGCAACTTCATCCAGTAAATAATTAATTATTTCACTGGGTAAGTCTAGTAGCCTGGCTGACACTCCCTCACTCTTAAAAAAAAACAATAAAAAAAAATGCTATGATTTTTTCTTTTTATACTTTTTTAGCAGAGTAGGAAGATTAGATATCTCCTTCCCAGGTATCCAAGAATCATATTCAGATGATTTATTCTTGAATCTCAAAAAATATTCTTTACCTTTTTCAGCAGTGACTATTCTGTCATTTAGAATTTTTTCAATTTCTGCTGTTTCAGTGATTTCATTTGGGGTTTTCTTTGGTCTTCCCCTCCTTTTTGGAAATAAATCACTATTGGATGTGTAAGGTTTCAAAAGAGATATTGGAAAAACAGGATGTTCTCTGTCATTTTGGGAATACAGAATAACTTCAACTGCATTATCTCCAATCATTCTTCTGACAACAAATGGACCAACAAATGGATCTTTCAATTTGTTATTACCTTGTAAGTTGAAGTGGACTGTAGAAATCAACACTTCAACACCCTTTTTAAAAGTGTATTCTTTATGGGATTTGTCCCATCTTTTCTTCTCATATTCAAATGATTTTTCAATACATTTTTGAGCATGATTTCAACATAGTTGTTGCATTTGAAGAAAAGATTTTACACCAGGATGTATATCCAATTAAGGTATTTTGTTATTGAGAATTTGGTAAGGAGTATTTGGAACATATCTAAGCCAGAGCTCAAAAGGCTTTCTTTGAGTAACAGAATGAACAGTGCTATTATAAGCAAATTCTAACCCAGGAAGTAAGGTAACCCAATCATGAGTGAATCTGTCATTATCTTTATACTCAAGGCCAAAGGCACAATATCTTCTTATCATGTCCTTTAAAGTCTGAATCATTCTTTCAGATAAACCATCAGTTTGAGGGTGATGGGCAGTAAAAAGTTTCACATCACAACCACAAACATCCATCAGAGACATCCAAAATTCAGAAGTAAATTTTGGGTCTCTGTCAGAGATTTTGGCTTTAGGAAAACCAGCAGTATTAAACATATGAGACCACCATAAGAAAGCTAATTCTTTAGTGGAAAAATCCTTGTGGGTAGGGATAAATTTACACATTTTTGTGAATCTGTCCACAATAACACAACAAGAGTTATAACTGTCTTTACCAGCAATAGGTAATCCTGTTACAAAATCCATGTTTATTATTTGCCATGGAGAATCAGGAGGTTAAATATGTTGCATTAATCCTGCTCTTTTACCAGTTAATCTTTTTGATTTTTGGCAAGAATCACAAGATTCAACATAAAATTTTGTGCCTTCAGACATATTAGACCACCAAGCAGTGTTCTTAATTCTGATCATTTTTTTTTCAAGATCAAAATGCCAGCTAATATGTCATCATAAAAAACTTTCAAGATGATTTCTTTCATAGAAGGAGGAATAACAATGACATTACTCAACTTTCTTCTATAATATAGATATCCTTCATCAATTGAAAATTTACCTTTTCCCAAAGCTTTTTGGTACTTTGGTGGAAGGGTTTTAATTAGTGCTTGTATTGAAGCATTCTTTGGATCATTTAATATGGTGAATAACTTTTTCAAGTCAGTGTCCTTATCATATGAATCCAGAATAATCTGTAATAACTCTTCCTCCATATCAACCACATATATCCCATGGATATGAATAATTTCATCATCAGGATCATAAGCAGGATTAGATTCATTATTTGGTAAAGGTAACCTAGATAACATATCCACATTTGAGTGAACAATACCAGCCCTACAAATAATTGTCATTCTCCCTCTCTACTCTTGAACAGCCAACTGCCATCTGAACATATGTATGTTAGGTGTTTTCAAGTTTAAAAGGGATTTAACTGCAATGCAGTCAGTGACAAGTTCAAATTTCTGGTCATCTAGGTAATAATGAAGCTTTTCTAGAGCCCATACTACAGCTAAACATTCTAATTGAGTAGCACCATATTTCAATTCACTATTTCTCAAGGTTCTTGAAATATAACAAATTACTACTTCTGAAACTTTATCATTTATCACTTGTTTTTGATGGAGGGCAGCACCAAGACCAATGAAACTGGCATCAGTGTACAAAAAAAATGGTTGATTAAAGTCAGGTTTAGCAAGAATTGGTGCTGACATAAAACAGTGTTTCATAGTGTCAAAGGCTCTTTGTCATTCACTATTCCAGACAAAAGCAACATCCTTTCTAGTTAATTGGGTAAGGGGTAAAGCTATGACTTGGTAATTTTTAATATACTGTTAATAGTATCCACACATTCCCAAAAAACTTTGGAGCTCTCTTACCATTGTAGGAGCCTTCACCTGTTGTATGGCTGCCACTTTGTTCTGGTCAACACATATCTGTAAGCCAGAAACAACATGACCAAGAACTTTTAAAGAATGGAAGCCAAATTTACATTTCTTCAAGGCAAGTGTCGTATTTATTTCATCCATTTTCTGGAATACTTTACACAGGTGTTTAAGATGGTCCTTAAATTTTTTTGAGAATATAATGATATCATCAATATAAACCATCAGCCATCCTTCAATTATCTCTTGATGGAATGTGTTATCCATTACTTTTTGGAAAACTGAAGAGGCATTTTACGGGCCAAATGGCATCCTAATATACTTATAAATACCCATATGAGTGGCAATAATCAGAAAGTTCTGAGAATTTTTCTCAACAGGTACCTTGTGATATCCCTTATTACCATCCAAACAGCTGATATATTTAGCACCCTGTAAAGTAGCATGTATAAAGCTGATTCTAGGTAAAGGATAGATATCATCAACAGTATAAGTGTTTAGTGCTCTATAATCACCACATAACCTGGCTTTATCTTTCTCATAAGAAATTAGGACAGGTGAGATAACACAATATTTAGGTGTTTCAACTACCTTTTCAATAATATTCATTTTTAAAAGGGGAGAGATATTGTCTTCAATATCTTTTCTCTTTGTGGGAGAAGCAGGATAAGGCTTCTTCTTTAAATTAGGTGGTATATCAGTTAATGGGCAAGATAATGAAAGTTTCATTTCCTCTTTAACTAATCCCAGTTTATGTGACCCATGAGCAAAGGCCATAGGAAAAGATTTTATCAAGTTAATGATGGAATCTTTATCCTCACCAGAAAGTTGTTCTCCAAAAGAAGCATTGTCAATTTCAGACATAAGGGCATGCATTTCCTTTGTAGATCTTCCTTTATATTGAACCACAGAATTGAATGTGTTCAATTCTGGTTTTAATAATTTTTTAGGGGAGGAAATCTTAAATTTTCTCTTCCCATTCATCCCCATTGTGAAACATTGGTTTGAAGGATCCAATTTTATGCCATACTTGGTTAAAATATCATTTCCTACAAAAAACCAATTGCTCAAGTTATCATTTTTCATGACAACAAAATCACAAATAGCTCTTACAAAACCATGGTTATATTTAAAAAACACTGTGGCTTTGTATTTACCAATGGGGGACAAAACAGAGCCATACCCTCTCCAATTTTCAGAAATGATAGGCATAAGTTTAGATTTATAGTCTTTATCTACTGAAGCAAGTGCTCTTTCAGATACTACACTTCCTCCAGCTCCAGAATCCAGAACAACTTCAATGATGGTTCCATTTAACAAGACTGGTGCCTTAAGAGGGGAAATAACAATTGAGTTATTCTCAATATGATCTCAGCATCTACAACTGTAGATAAATCATTATTATCAATGTCAATAGTATTTAAATAATGATTATCCTCTTCCAGCATCAAGATTTCTTGTTGAGATTCATATGAAATATTGCTGGCACAATCACTTGATTTATCATCCAGTGCCACAGTGTCTTCAGAATGCTCCTCTGTTTGTTCTACAAGATTTATCTTCTTGTCACAAACATGGCCTTTCTGCCAAGGCTTGTTGCACTTGAAGAAAGTGTTTGTTGCATACTTCTTTGGTGCAACAGGGGCAGAAGGTTTACCAACCTTTTCCAAAGGTTTCTGTTGGTAAGTGGAGGGTTTCTCCAAAGGGGTCCTAGGAATGAATCTTCTGGAATCATACTTATTGTTTAGAAGTATCTCATTGCAAGTATTAATGAAAGAAGAGGGTTCTTTGGAGAACTCAGTCCTAGCTACTATCAAGTCTCTCAGAGACATTGGTAATTTATAGAGGATCCTGTCCCTTCATAAATCAAACTCCATATTTGGGTCCATTGCCCTTAAGATTTTTACAAGTTTCATTGAAAACTCAATAGGTTTATCAGTAGAAGAGCTATATCTAGTTTCCTCATAGTGCCTTTGTTGAGCCATTCTGAACTTGGAGCCACCAAATTGTGCTTTAATTAATTTCTTCCAATCCTCCCATGAGTAGTCATTCCCATCCAGGAGAACAGATTCATACCACATAAGGGAAACATTAGTGAATAAAGAAATTTATTTGGACACGATTTCCTCATCTGGGAGTTTGTAAGAATTTTTTAAGTTATCAATTCTGCAAAGAAATTGTTGCCAATCAGAGGAAGAATCACCATCAAATGTTGGGTACTGGTCAAGTTTTGGCCAATTCTTTTGATTTGAAGGAGTCTCCTTAGTACTAGCTTGTTTCTGAGTAAGAAGCAGCTGTAATTTCTCTAATTGTGCTGAAATCTCATTGTTTAATCCTTCTGATGCAGGTCCTGGTGCATCATCAGTTTTTGATGGAAACTCAAGGTATTTCTGGATCTATTTTTATTTTAGATGAACTAGTCACAGGTACTGGTTGAGCATCCTGCACTATATTTTCCTTCAAAGAAATGTCAGAATATTTTTGGTCATTTAACAATGAGTTCAATTTTTCTTCAATGGTTGTTAGTCTTGTTTTCATTCTTGGAAGACTAGATAAACTCTCATTGATAGTTGCAAAAGATAATTGATTTTTATGTTGAAAAGATGAAAAATGGTCATTCAATCTTTTCAGATTTATCTTATCTATCTCTACCTCCTGGCAACAGGCAAATACAGTATCTTTCAGTTTAGACAAATCATTTTTTATATTTTGCCATAAAGCAACTTTCTTTTCATGGGTTGCTTTGTAATGAGACAATTCATCAGAGACTCTCTGTGCTTCACTTCTTAATGCTTGATAACCCTGATCAGTTAATAAACTATTATATCTCTGAGTCAATTGCATATTGTTCATTATATGATTTTGCTTGGCAATAATATCTCTAAAGTGCTCATCATTAATTCTTGCTACATCTGGAGTGTTTCTCAATAAGGAAACTGAGTAACTTTCCAGACTCTCATAGAACTCAGGGTCAAGAGTTTCATCAATCACAGCCATATCAGGATTAATCATTGAGGTAGCAATTAAAAGTAATGGATTAGATACATGAGATATCTTTCTACTATTCGCAGCCTCTATAGATCTCAAGGTTTCATCCTGCCTTCCAGATTTACCTGAAGGAACAGAGTCAGCCACAAGAAAAGGTACTTGAGAATCAATAGAGGGACGTACCAGGGTTTTCTGGGTATCACCATATTAGGCTTCCTTCTTCTTTTGCCTCCTTGATAAGGGTGGGGAGGAGTGGGGTTGGCCTGGGTGGGCCTTGATGGACCTACCTGAGGTAACTGATGCTGGTTTTGAGCCAAGTAGTCCCACTGAGTGTTGAGCCAGTCCCACTGCCACTTGGACACTTCCAACATCTCTTGGGACTGGAGATCCAATTGTTGTTGATCCCTGGGAGGAAGAGGTTTCTTCTTCTCTTGGAGAAAAGTATCTGTTCTTCTCACCTTTTCTTCCAAGGCATCTACCCTTACCTTTAGTCTCAAGCTGTCTGTCCTTAACTCCTTTATGTGGGTAGACAGATTCTTTACCTGCTGAGACAACGGCATCTTTTTTATCCTGAAGCCTTTTTGAAGCTCTTCTGGTGGGTTTGTTATGGGCTTCTGATCCTGAGTATTGTCCACTAGGATTTCTACTTCTTCCATCTCTACATCCTGTTTGGGGCAAGGATTTATTAGTTTGAGAAATTCTTCTTGTTAAAGGAGAACTTACAGAAGTAGGCTCATCATAATCAATTAAGTCTAGTTCTTCTTCACTTGCAGCAAAACCACTTTGGTCAGTCATTTTAAGATTCTACTGAAATGAAGGAAAGAGACAAAAAATTAATTAGTCTTTATTTTTAATTTTTATTTAACAGAAATAAAATAAAAATAATAATAATAAAATCTTTTTAGGATAAAAATCAACTAAAAAAATTAATTTATAAAAAAAAATTTAAAACCAGGATAATCCAATCAACTGTAGAAATAAATTAGATTTTCTATTAATTTTTTTTTTTTCAGGATTTAAATCAACTAATCTATTACCAGGATTTATTATCAGCTGAAGTAATCAAATATGAATCTTTATTAATTAAAAAAAATTATTTTAACTGATCACTTAACTGCCAGGACTTAATGTCAACTGAAGTAATTAAATATGAAGTTTTTATTTTAAAATTTTATTAATGATCACTTAACTACCAGGACTTAATGTCAACTGAAGTAATTAAATATGAGTTTTATTAATTAAAAAGATTTATTGGATTACCAGGACTCAAAGTCAACTGAAGTAATTAAATGTGAATTATTTATTAATAATAAAACTTATTATTGTCAGGACAATTTGTCAACTGGAAAAATTTAAATTTAAATTAATCAGGACAAATTTGAACTGAGAAATTATAATAATTAATATTAAAATATAATTATTTTATCAATAAAAAATATTATTGTCAGGACAATTTGTCAACTGGAACAATTAAAATTCAAATTAATCAGGACAATTGTCAACTGAAAAATGATAATAATTAGTATTAAAGTATAATTATTTTATTACATTTGGGACTAAGAACAGTTATTGCTCTATTATGGTCAACCAGAAAAATAAAAAAAAATATAATAATAAAATTAAATTCCAAATTACCAGACACCTCCCCTTGCAAAATGAGCAAATTAATGCCACTTACAGAGTGCTGAGTAAAAGGAAATACGTAGCAAATGAAGAGTAACCCACAAATAGTAATAACAATAATTACCATGATATATACGATGTTTATTCAGTATATGAACTTAAGTTTTGGAGCGCGGTTCAATTCCCGTTTGCAGCAAAAACTTTTATCACGTGACGTATGACGTTCGTCGTTTTCTCGCCTTCTCTCGTCGATTAAAGGTACTTGTACGCCGATGGTCCCCTCTATTACGCCTCAAGTAACGTTGCGCCGTCGATATTTTGGAAACGTTCCCAATTGTCAAGGTTCACTTTTAGTCTAGAAGCTTAGGTACGGAGTTTGTATGAAGATTTTAAGGATTAATTGGACTCTCAATAATTTAGTACGTATATCTCAATCAAAGATGATGTTTACTCAATGATAAGAGATAGATGTAAAATATTTATATAAGTTATAGATTAGAATTACGTCCTTGTAAATACTAAAGATATAAAATATAAGAAATAAGTGTTGTATTGTAGTTGTAGTAATAAGTAAGTTGGTAAAAAGAATGATCCAAAAGACAAAAAAAAGAGAGGCCTTTTATAGGCAAAGGAGAGACAAAGCACGGCAATCAAATTCTAAAAACAGTAGTATGAGAGAGAGAAAAGAACATTCCAGAAGGAGTATTTCAAATAATAAAGTTATTCTAAAAAGAAGGCATCAAAAAGATGTATTTACAGAGTATGTCAGAAATACATCAATTTATTTAATATTTACTGTAGAAGTCAATTCTAAATAAGAAATTTGAATTTTTCGTATATATTTAATATTATTTGGATATTAAAATCTTGTTTTATCTTAATATCTTTTTTTTAATATAAAATTTTATTTTTCCCAACCTGTCAAATGAGCACGGTGTTAGAGAAAAATATTAGGGACAGTTTTATATTTTTAATTTTAATTATTTATTTAATTTTTTAATTTTAACATTCTGTAATTAGTTAATTTATTATAACTAATTTTAATGTAACTAAATTATAATTAAATAATAATTAAAATGATAAGGTGCTGCTTCATCTAGTAAATAATTAATTATTTCACTGGGTAAGTCTAGTAGACTGGCTGACAGTTAGTGAGTATAGTGAATTGAAAATATGATGTGTGAAAAAGTGGTGGAATCAAGGGTTTGATTAAGTATCTTGATGAGCAATTCAAAATGAAAAAATTGGCAGGGAGAGGTGTGAGTTGATGATGCAAAGTAAGTGTCTGTAAGTATATATACTTACTTGTACCCAACATTTACCAACATGAATAGCTAATGTGAGGTGTTATTGACATGGTGCTGAAATATGCATCAAAGTAATAGTTAAGTATGCATGGAGTGGGGTGTTACTAACACAGTAGTAGATGCCCTAAAACCTTTAAAACACAAAATTTATTAATAACAACATTGAGAAATGAAATATAGAGCCAAACTAGGTCTATCCAATGGTACTAAGAACTTAACCCTAAGAATCAAGATTAGCCAAAAAATAAAAAAAACAAAAGTAAACAGCTATCTTTTAGAAATGAAAAATGAGAAAAAGACCCCTTAAAACATAGAATATGAAAAATGTCAAAATGACATGAAATGTAGAGAAAACCCAGGCCTATCCAATTTTAATATCCACCTACAAATAGTTCCAATATTCACCCCATAAAACCAGAAAAACCCATATGTTCTAAAATAATATCATTGAATACATCCACAAATAGCACCAAATAACAAAATAAAGGCACCTGCCAATGTTGGAAGACCACATTGGGAGAAATTTGAAGATAAACTCTTAAAAATATTTGGTGATCCCAATGAGACCAATAAAGCCAAAATTGAATTAGATTTTGTTTGCATGAATGATAATGGAAAAGCTTCTGAATACATTTAATATTTTAGGGTTCTACAAACTGGAGTCGGTAGGAATGATGCAGCTTTAAAGTATCATTTCAAAAAGGGTCTCCCTTTGAGGATTCTTGACCTATTAATAATTCATGGTCAAAAAATGAAAACTTTTACAGACTTAATGGATAGGACCTTCAAACTTGATGGCACTTATCAAGGCAATTTTCTACAAAGAAATCATGCTCATAAATCTGAAAGTTTGAAATTTGAATTGGGGCCTTCTTTGAATCATCCATGACCAACTCAATCATCATATACTCAAGCTAAACCCAGATAAAAGTGTAAAGACAAGTCTCTATCCAAAAGCTCAACCCCTTTCAATATCAGTAAGACATTGGACCCAAAAGGGGAATGAAAGGAAGCTGAGAGAAAAGAAAAGAAGATAATGGGTTGTGTATGTATGGTGGGGGTAAAAAAAATTTGTATGAATGTGCTAAATTATAATATAGAGAAGGTAATGGCTTTAAGTCAAAAAACTAGTGAATAGTTTACTTGTGTACTAGGAAAACTATTTTATCTCCCCCAGTGCAAAAAACCTCCATATCCTATGGACTGGAGTTTCCCTTAACCAATTGAGACTAATTATTTTTAAGGAGGATATTGCCTTCTTTTGTATTATTGACTCTGGAGCTACAATTTCATTTATCAGTTTATCTTTTTCCAAAAAACTTAAGCTGATATTTCTAGATATTAACAAAATCATAATTTATCCAGTTGAATCAGAGAAACCCAAAAGTATTGGGTTAGTAAGAAATTTTTATGTGATTTTAACTTTCTGAATTTTCCATTCTTTGAGTGGGAATTAAAATTCTTGTACACCCCAAGGATGGAAAATACCATTTTTGGCTATGACATTTTAGACAATCCTATAGTACTAGCTATAGGCCTTTACCAAGGGAGTTAAAGAAAAACCAGAAAGAATAACCCCTATCACTTTAGAAAAACAAGTGAGATTTACCTGTTGCAGCAAATTGGAGATATGTTTGCTAGACCCTCTAATTAAACACTCTTGACCTCTTTAAAAGTGAAGATAATAGTCCCAGACAGACTGCCAGAAAGAGTTGAAATGAACAGTAATATATTCCAACAAAAAACCAGCCAATGAGACAGTGAGGAACAGAGAGACAATGAGTAAAGAGATGAGATGCTTCCCTAAAAATCTTCCCACACAGGCATCATACATCCAGTGCACAGACCACCCCAACCAATTCCCTGCCCAAAATCCAGCTTTCCCAGCCTTTTTCATGCATAAAAGTGCATTTTAACACTTCCCCAGCCCCAAGGCGGGCACCCCGCTTCAAGCCGGGCCTCTGCTTAGGGGCAGGTGGGCCTTTTTTAGGCCCTAAAACACCCATACAACCCATAAAACCCCATAACTTCAATAAGCACCACTAAGAAATAAACTTCTGATAAATACCAATAACAACACCATAACTACCTATCACCCAAAGAGGAAAAATAAAAACTAATAACACAATAACCCCAAATAACACCCTACATACCAAATACCCCCAAATATGCACTCCAAAGGCCTACCCAGGTTTGGATCACCACATCCTCCCTCCAATCAAGAATGTCCCCATTCTTCCTTTTCCAACAACCATGTTCAAACACCTCTCTAGAATCTTTAAAAACAGCCCATTTCTCTCTTCCACCAGATCCTATTCCATCCTAAGTGAACTTCTGAACCAGAAATCTAAACTTTTTCTTTAAAACTTCTCTTGAACCATTCCTTTAAATTCAATCTATCGCTGTGAAAAAAAAATTCTTTCTTCTGTTCCTGAATTCCAACTCTGGCTGTAGCAGCCTCTAACAATGAAAAGTGATATCCAGTTGACCATTCTTCCCGACTATAACCTTCTACCAGTATAAGAATTTCCTCATTTTTTAGTCTTGGGGGACTCACAACCCTCAGTTTAATGTCTTGGGGGACTAACAGCCCTCAGTTTAAGGTCTTGGTGGACTAAAAGCCCTAATTTTATAGTCTTGGGAGACTTTAAAAATCCTCAGTTTACAGTCTTGGGGGACTGCGAAAACGTGAATCACAGAACTCAGAACCAGAGATAAACCAGAAAAAGATTTATAGAAGTAACTTTACAAAATTCAGAATTTCTCCCTTGGATCCTTCTGCCTTTAAACTTCCACCTCACACTGCCCCCCATTCCTCAGTTTATAGTCTTGGGGGACATTCCATCAAAAAATCTTGAGCCCATAATTGTAAGATCAGTTTAAAGTCTTGAAGTACATTCCAGAAAAAATCTTGAAGATATATCCCATAAATAAAAGATCAGTTTAAAGTCTTGAAGGACATTCCAGAAAAAAAAATCTTGAAGATATAGCCCATAAATCCCAAACCAAAAACCATCAAAGCCAAAAAAATATAACCTCCTTTAACAAAAAAAACAAAATAAAATGGTATCCCCCAGCCAATTTATGAGCTAATCCCCTGATACCTTACCCACACCCAAGTGCACCTTGATGTGGTCACACCTAAAAAAAATTTTTATAATTTTTTTTCTTTTTGATTTTGACTCCTCCTCTTCTACCAAAAAAATTTCCAGAGCCCTATCTTGAGACTTTGAACAAACATAGCCTCGATAAAAAAATTAATAGAAAGAAAGAGAAAAAATAAAATAATCTTGAATCCACCACTTTCACAACCAACACCCTAAAACCACATAGAAAATCCAGCTCCAGGTCTACAGAGAAAATCACTGGATGGGCTCCCTCCAATAAGTAAAAATTATGGGAGACCACCAGTGATCCACAACCAATCCAAAATTGCCAAAAGACATCCAAGGAAATCCAGTTTAAAGTCATAGAGGACTAAAAACCTGATTCACAAAAAACAACACTAGAGTTCAACTAGAAAAAATCCAAAGGCTTAAAACAGACATTCTGGGGTAGCTTTTCTACAGAGAAGCCAGCTCATCAGTTACCCCCACACTTTCCAAAATAAAATCTAGAAGGCCCCCCTGGGTACCTTCTAACAAAAACACAACATCCAACAAAATTAAACAAAACCAATAAGCATGATTGTTCCAGCACTTGAAGACCAAAAGAATTTCCATTTTAAAGTCATGGTGGACTAAAAACCTGTTAAAGAAAAAAAACCAATACTAGAATTCAACAAAATTAAGAGAAAGGTTGGAAACAGACAATCTGGGGTAACTGTTGTTAGAGCAGCCAGCCTGTCAGCCTAAATATCCTTAGGACTGAGTATTTCTTATGCTTAAAATAAGATAACCTTAACTAGATTAAGCTTATATCTTAAAAATAAGGTTAAAATAATAATATATATTATTTTATTATATATATATATAATTATTATTCTATTATATAATTTATAATAGTTTAAATAGCTTATCCATGGCCTAATAATACTTATTAAGGTGTTAATGGAGTCATAATATACTTATCTTAAGTGATATGAAGTAATTATTGACATACATAAGCTTATATGTATACATAAATCTCATATTCAGTGAAATATGCAGTATATTATGTATATTTAGGTATATAAGTGGGTTTTAGCCCCTTAATAGCCTATAACCTTTGTTTTTCTGCTTATTTTAGGTCATATGGACGAAATCAGTGGACTCACAACGCCTACAGAAGCATAGACACCTACATCACGCGCATACACCCAGTTTGGACAACTAAAATTACTTCCTTGGATGGTTATTCACAGATTTATGGGTTGGAAAGATGTTTCTGGGTTAATGTGGATGCTTGGGGATGTTATTGGGGGCTTGGACATTTTATTTGTTTCCTTTATATGCTTTTAGTTTCATTAAATCTCTTTTTGATCTTTTATTTTACCTGTTTCTTTATGGTATCCGCTTTTATCTGGGTTTTCTATTTATGGTATGACTCTGTGTTATTATTAATAGTGATGGAGGGTCCTTACTGGAGGTCTGGGTGTTGAAACTGCTTGAAGTGGACGCCATGGGGAGGTGATGGGCCCTCACAGTGCTGTAATTGCCGGGGATAGCAGTGACATCATCTGGATTGAAGGTCTGTGCACTCCAGTGGATTTGGGTATAAGTAAGGAGGGATTTTGACGGTTTATGATCATCATTCAATTACTACACTTCAAATAAACATTACACTACAATTATTAACATTCAGAAATATATTATAAAGCCCTTATAAATTGATATTATCTTTATAAAAGCTATAACTATATTTTATTCTTCTATTTTCCACCACTAGCACGCATTTAAATCCAAGTATTGTGAGTTTAATTTGAGTATAACTATTTTATTAGTCTTCCCCTGAGGTTTAATCACTAAATCATTTATTAATAAGTAGTAGGACCATAAAATAACACTATTATATCATACTTATATACTAGACTGTACTGACACAGCCCATCAGTTACCCCCACAATTTCCAAAATAAAATCTAGAAGCCCCACCCCTGGGTACCTTCTAACAAAAAAAAGATCTTCCAACACAAATAATCTCACATAAAAAACCATTAAAATTCTTGAAAGCCAAAAAATCCAATTTAGAAATAAAATGTTGCAGTTTAACTTCATGCTGGAGGTTAGATAAAACCAATGATCGTCACTTTAATCTTCATTTTCTTTTAAATAAAATACACATCTTCACTTAAATTTTTCTTTTCTTCCATCTTCATTATATTGAGATTTATTTTTTCCTTTTTTATATAGAGACTTGAACCAGAGAGACTGATAAGAGTTGGATAAAACAAAAAAAAATTCCTGACCAAATACATAGAGGCCAAATTAAGAAAAACCAAAAAAATTAAGTAGTTTATCTTCATTTCAGAGGAATCAGATTCTTGAAATCCAAAGTTTGAAACCAATAAGTTTGCCCCTAGGGCCTGAACCCCCTAAGATCCTCTTCCAATTCTGATATCCCAACATCAGACCTCCAAACAAATCTTCCATCCTCCTCTATACACAGAGTCTACCATAGTTCACATCACCAGAATCAATAAATTCTCCACCCTGTGAAACATCTGGAACCTCCACCACATCTTTAAAATCAACCTCCATACCAGTGACATCCAAAACATCACAATTTTCCTCTCCCCTATAGGAATCTTGCTTAGAATCTGCAAAATCCTCCAGAATCACATCCATTACATCAAAATAAAAATCCTCCTCCATGCAGAGACCTTTTGATCTTGAGGGAACCACCTGAAAATAATCTTCCTCTATAAGAAAAAGATCCAAGACAGAATCTTTCTGTCCATCCAAAAATTCAACTGATACACTCCCCTCCAATAAGCCATTATCTGAACCTTCTAGTACATAAATCTCCAAAACATCCAGTGAAAAACATTCCTGAGTTCCCATGGTATCCTCTGGAAAAAAAATTTAGCTTTACAAACATCATCAGAATCAACATCTTCTGAAATTGATGGCGCAAACACCTCCTCAGAAGCTTAAATTTTCACAACAGACTTCTGAACCTCTCTGTCAAACAGTATTTCCTCTCCAGATTCCACATCTCTATCCTTCAAACCATCCAAATATACCAAAATAACCTCCTTTAAAACAGCAATAGCAGGAATCCTATTTTCCCCATTTAGAAGAGTCATCATCAATTCAGCCTTGAAAAGAATCTCCATAACCTCCACCTTTACATCCCTACCCATGGCACTCCAAAATACATACTTGTCCCCATCTTTATGTGGTGATATATCATTATATACCAGAAAATCCAGAGCCTCCCCAAACTACTCAATAAATTCCCCATACTGAGAAATAGAAGTTACACCACCTTTCTATTCCCACTTCCTAGTAATCCCATGAAGATCCACCATTGAGAAAGAAGTAGGCCACCTTTTAACCATTTCAATCTTCAACTTTCCCCAGTCCTGACTCATATATCCTGCCATACCAGACACTTCCTTCTCCACCTTCCTATTACCAATGAAAAAGATTACTTGCCTAACCATGTCCAAAAGTGAGGCCCCATCAACCTAAGAAGCAACCTCAAACCTAGCCAAAAACCCCTTTGCATCCTCCCCCCAAAACCCTGAACCATCCCAAGACTGAATCCTAACCATACTAGCAAATCCAAGTTACAGCCTCCAATATCCACCAAAGATAGCCAAAGTCCCCCCAATAGCCTTAAAGACCTAGGAGGGACCAAATCCAACAGAAAAGAAGACCCCTAGACCAACCACAAAGAGATATAGTACCAAATTAAAAATCCACCAAAGGAGATCCACCAAAGATAGAAGCCTAGATCAACAGAGATTCCAAAAAGCCAACAGATTTGTCCCCACGTTGGGAGCCAGAAATGTAGACAATCCTATAGTACTATCTATAGTCCTTGACCAAGGGAGTCAGAGAAAAACCAGAAATAATAACCCCTGTCCCTTTAGAAAAACAAGTGAGATTTACCTGTTGCAGCAAATTTGAGATCTGTTTGCTAGACCCTCTAATTAAACACTCTTGACCTCTTTAAAAGTGAAGATAAAAGTCCCAGACAGACTTCCAGAAAGAGTTGAAATGAGCAGTAATATATTCCAACAAAAAACCAGTCAATGAGACGGTGAGGAACAGAGAGGCGATGAGTAAAGAGATGAGATGCTTCCCTAAAAATCTTCCCACACACGCATAATACATCCAGTGCACAGACCACCCCAACCAATTCCCTGCGCAAAATCCAGCTTTTCCAGCCTTTTTAATTCATAAAAGTGCATTTTAGCGCTTCCCCAGCGCCCAGTCAGGCACCCTGCTTCAAGCAGCGCCTCTGCTTAGGGGCGGGCAGCCCGCTTTTAGGCCCTAAAACACCAATACAACCCATAAAAACCCTAAAAACCCTAAAAACTCATAACTTCAATAAGAACCACTAATAAATTAACTTCTGATAAATACCAATAACAACACCATAGCTACCTATCACCTAAAGATGAAAAAATCCACTAATAACACCATAACCCCAAATAACACCCTACATACCAAATACCCCCAAATATGCACTCCAAAGGCCTACCCAGGTTTGGATCACCACAATGTTTTAAAGAATTAGAATCCTTGTATTGATTGGCCAGATGGATTAATCACCCCTTGTTCTAAGTATATTTCTGAATCATTAATGCAGGTCAATAGGGAGTTAAACAGTCTGTCTGACAAATTTCTGCTAGAAGACCCTTCGCTACCAGATGTATTGCAAGCATCTGATATTTCTTTAAATGAGCACTTGGATATCCATTCCAGCTTGACTACTTTAGTCAAAGAGGGTATCAGTAGCCTCAAATTAATTTATTTTTGCTCTCCAAACTCAGGTCTACCCTTGAAAGACTTCTTCAAAGATGAAGAGGACAACCAAATAAGTATTGAAGCCATTAAATCAATTCTACCTGAAGTTTAAAATGATTCATATATGTTTTTTCAAGATGATATGCCAAAGGTTTCTACTCTATCAACCCAAAACTTGCAATATGGGGGGCCAACTTGAAAGCAAGTCTGAAACCTTGAGCCTAAATTCATATCTAATCGAGAAAACATTGAGGTATTGATGAAACAATAAGGAGAATAGTGTGAAAATACATTGAACCTCTGATGAAGCTAGCTTGATTATTTATTGAAGTACATGGGAAAATTTATTTAAACATTTTTCAAGCATCAAAAACACAATTTTGTAATGGTATGTTGAAATCAGCCCTCCCCACAGCTAAGCCAGTCTGAAAAGCTACAAAATGTTTAAAATAATTATATAATTAATTTCAAGTAAAACTAGACAAACCCCAATTTAAATTGAAATAAAAGTGATCTTAAATGTTCAAATAATTCTACTTAATTGTTAATATATGGTGAAATTATAAGGCCCTATATTGAATAATTCAAGAAAAATATTTTGGGAATTGATATCTTCCATTAAATTTTCTGAATAAAAATTTGAAACAAAATTGAATTATAATTATTCAAAAAGAATTCATTAACCATTATTAATATTTAAAATATCTGTAAAATGTAAAACACTGATAAAAATGAATGGAATAATACTTTGGTGATAAAATTAATCTCTAATATAAATATCTATTCTGTTTTTTATTCAGTAACTAAAAAGGATATGCATGTAATATTATTTTTTTTCAATATATTAACACTTAATCTTCAAAATATGAAAAAAGGAAAGACATAAAATAAATTTTTTTTGAAATGAATAGTACAAAAGTGGTTTGTTTGCTTTCTAATTGTTTTTTTTAATTTATTCCATTTCTGTTTCAATGCTATATAACATATTTATCACCTTTTATTTTTATTTTATTTTTTATAACACTATTACTTACTTCTTCATTCCTACCTTCTCTATTACATAAGTAATTATCTTTAATATTATTCCCCTGTTAAAAATATCTTTTATTTTCTCCCAGCACAATTAAATCCATGATTTTAAACCCTTTCTTATACTATCAAACACTCTCTGACCCGTTAAAAGAATCCCTACCCCTTTTCACTTCTTTCCATCCTTATTTATCACTTCCCCAGACCTTTATGCCTGTTATAGCACATAGAAACCAAGAGAAATTTTTTGAGAAGAAAATGAAAAGGGATTGATGAGAGGTTAATTTAGAAAAAGGCAATGGGTGGTGATAAAAATTGGAGATATGGGTTCAAATAAAGGGGTGGAGAGGGAATTAAAATGGGTTTAAAAAATCCATAAATATAATTGATGATAGAAAAAGGGATCAGTATGAGTTTAGTTTTTTATTGAAGTGTACTAGAATGAGTGGTGAGCTAGTTTATGGGACAATAAACAGGTTAAGATTTTTGGGATAGGGAGTAAAAGAAAAAAGAGGAGATAAAGTTGAAAGGTGAAAGGAAGGTAGAAAAACATTTGTTAAGAAAATATGATCACACATAAAGGTGCTGGTAAGAGTGAGAAAATAAGTAAAGTGTTGAGAAAAATTGAAACTACTATTTTTAGAAATAAGAGGGTGGATGCTATTGTGGTATCAAACATCAGAATTCACCTTCATCTTATATTCCCTACTACATAAGCAGCTTTTTTTCAATCATAAAAATACTGAGTTATGGTCTTAAGCTCTTAACCCTGTTATACTAAAGTGTAAAACTTCATTTTAAATTTAACTGAAATTAAATTCTATTTTAAGACTTTGTATAGATCTTCAGTAATTCAAATACATAAGTTTTTACTACTTATATCAATAATAAAATTGAAAAAATAAAAAGTAATGAAATATTGAAATTTATCAATACATAGTAACACATTCCTTCTTTCCAATAATTATATTTTATAAAGATAATATTTATAAATATCTTTGAAAAATCAGCCAAATTTTATTATCTGTAAAATATTTTGAGAAAAAAAGCCTAAAATAAAGTTCAAAAATCTCAAAGATATTTAAAAAAAATTAGAATAAGGCATTAAAATTAAATAAAATCTATAATTAAATATTATTCCACAAATTTTGTCAACCAGGCTACTAGACTTACCCAGTAAAATAATTGATTATCTTACTGAGGTGAAGCCACGCCTTTTAAATCTTTATTAATAATTAATTATTTATGAAACTACTTATGTATTACTTACAACTAACTAGCTAAGTACACTAAGTAATATAGATAATTAATAAAAAAAATTACTTGTCCCATACATATTTTACTCCCTAAAACCGTGCTCAATAATACAGATGAGAGGGAATAAAATTAGTATTAAAAAATATAAAGTTATAAAAAGAAGAAAACTTTTTCGAATTCTTTTATTTAGATTTTATTGATTCAATATTTTAAATCAAATGTTCTTGCACTAAATGTGACGGACCAAGGGATTCAGAGTTTATTTCAAATAAAATTAATACTTTTTATTTGCGCACTATTTAGTATTACTCTTATTATTTCACATACTCTCTTTATTTAAGTTTTTTCCTCTCACACTCTTGTATCAGGTGGTGTTAATTCCGTGTTTTATTTCTCACATTTTTCCTATAAAAGGCCTTTCCTTTTTTTACTTTTGATTCATTCTTTATTTACTCACCAATTTTTATAACACATCAATTAAAACAAATCTATTACTATTATTTCTAGAAATTAGTAGTTACATTATCGTAATTCTAAAGATATAAATTATAATAATGTTTAAAATTACCTCTTATAATTTGAGTAAAACAATCAAATAGATTAAGAAATAGGTACCTTGCTTTTGAGATTCCATTAAACCACTTAGACACCTCGTATAACCTTCAAATAAATCTTCTAGACCAAAAGGCTCCTTGAAAATTGGGAGCCTTCCCAAATCACCGACAGCGCATCATTAATTGAGGCCGGATATCAAAGGGACCATTGCTATTCGAGGTACCTGTAAGGAGGAGTGAACGACGAAACGATGAACGTCATACATCACGTGACAAAATTTTTTTGCTGCAAACAGGAATCAAACCGCACTCTAAAACTTAGCTTCATATATTGACTAAATGTCGTATATTTCGTGGAAATAATTGAAATTAGTATTTGTGGGTCACTTTGCACTCTTCATTCTCTATGTATTTCCTTTTACTCAGCACTCTGTAAGTGGCATTAATTTGCTCATTTTACAGAGGGAGGTGTCTAGTAAATTGGAATTATATATATTTTTATTTTATTTTTATTTTTCCTAGTTGACAATAATACAGCAATTGTGTTCTTAGTCCTAGAAGTAATAAAAAATATTTTTTAAAATTAATTATTATAATTTTCAGTTGACTTTTGTCCTGATAAATTAAATTTTATTTGTTCCAGTTGACAAATTGTCCTGACAATAAAATTTTATATAATTAATAAAATTCACATTTAATTATTTCAGTTGACATTAAGTCCTGGTAGTTAATTATTCAGTTGATTTAAAATCCTGATAATAATTATCATAAAATTGTTAATAAAAATTTAAATTTATTTCTTCAGTTGATTATTTAATAATCCTGGTTTTTAATTGTTTTGAATTAATAAATTGATTATTATTTTAGTTGATTTTATCCTGAAAATTTTATTTTATTATTTTTCTTTTAAATAAAAAGTTAAAATATAAACTAATTCATCTTATTCTCCCTCTCTCATTGCAGAAAAAATTAGAAATGACTGATCAAGGTATCTCTGCTGCACGTGAAGAGGAATTGGATTTGATTGATTATGATGAGGCTACTTCTGTGAGTTCCCATTTAACTAGAAAATTATCTCAAATTAATCAATCATTGCCCCAATCAGGATATAGAGATGGAGGAAGTGGAAATTCTGGTGGAAACAACTCAGGAACAGAAACCTATAATAAACCCCCCAGAAGGACTTCCAAAAGGCTTCAAAATAAAAAAGATGCCATTACCTCAACAAGTAAAGAAACTCACAGGGGGGGGAAATGAGGACTTTTAGGCGAGTTGTTTTTCAGGTTTCCTGGAGTAATCTGTGGAGTAATCTCTTGATGCTAAATTTGATGTCTAGATATAGGTGTATAATTTGTTATCAATATCTGATAATTTATGGGAAATCTCTACAACCAAACTTTTTTTCTTGGATGCAGATTTTGGAATGGAAAAATTTTTGAAACTCTAAAAAACAGATATCATCAAATTTCAGACAAGTTCAAATAATATTCTGCACCTTCTTCATGAAAAACACAAATTATTTCTATCAAAAGACCAATAACAGGAAAAAGTGCCATGCTATGATTTATTAGAAAAAAAGTCAAATATTATAACCTGTCATAATGTATTTTGCACTATTATTATTTTTTCATTAAACAAATGGATTACATATATTAAGGTAGAGATTCTTATGCACTTAATTTACTATATCTGAGCCATAAAAATGACCATGTCCACATCTTTTCTAAAGTTTATTTGGTGTTAAGTAATATTTGAAGTGTTTTCAAATTGCAAACTAGCAAGCATAATCCAAGAGCTATTTTATAATTTTGATCAAGATTAATTTTCTTATTCTAATCAAGACAATTTGCCTTCAGCTAATGTCAAAAGGTTAGAAATTTTTTATGTTTCCTCAGTCAAATGATAGTATCAATTTTTTGATATCATTATTTCTCCTACTTCAGAAGTTTTTTTTTGTTTTGTAAGATTAATAATAAAACTGAAAAGTGTTTGCACTTTCAATATAGATATAGATTAGTCTTTATCATTATTAATATGAAACTTGAAATTCATGTTAGAAATATTATTTTTTATGATTTATTTTTCCTTTTTTCACTTATAATATATGAAATATAACAATTTTTTTAAAAAAAGCATTTCTTCAACAAACAGATTACAGAAACATCAGAAGCTCAGAAAAAATTTTCCAAAATATAAAATATCAAAAGCAGAAATGATTTTTATATGGAAATTGATGCACAATTTCATATAAAGACTAATGGCTTTGAAATAAGAACAATTCTTCCTCTTCTTCATAGATGCTCTTATTATAGACTTTTTATTTGATCTAAACCTTTTTTTCATATCACTCTCCTTAGTGCTTGGATAATTCTCCTCTTTATTACGTCACTCAGACCTGGAAAAAATAATCATCTTTTTTTCACCTTTCTCTCAGCAATAATTCTTCTAAGCTTCAACTATTTTTGGAATTACGTAGTTATTTTTTATTTTTTTTATTTCTTGTAAATCATTCATGATTACCCATCAGGCTATGTTTGCACCTGGTTAATTTTTTTTTGAAGTTAAAATATATTTCAGATTTAGATTAGGAAATAACTTAATTTTACATATATTTGTTTTTCTGATAAATAAAATATTAATAAAATAGCTCTTGAAAATTCAAGTGTAGCTAAATACTCTGAAGAAAGCTCCAGTAAAATTTTGTACAATATTTTGAGCTATATTTTCTTATCGTTAGATTTTAAAACTATAAAATATTGATTTTGGCTCACATAATCAGGTTTTTTTTATTGAAAAATTTAAATGTATTATTTATTTTGAAGAATTAACAAAATTAAAGATCACATCAGTAAAATCTTATGAAACCTACACCAGGTAGATTTTGACTTTTTCAGAAAAGTAGAAAAAGAAAAAAATATCTATTATGGTTTACAACTATGTAATGCTCTTATGATCAATTCTACTTTTTTAAATAGGAAATTTCCATTTTACGTGAAATATTATTGTAAAAAGATTTATGTAGATGTACTATGTTGATGTAGTGGGTTTAAAAATATCATGGGGACAAAAACAATTCAACTGCTTGTTCAAATTACAAAGATAAAATTTTTAACAATTTGGAAAAAAATAGTGAATTACTAGTCACAGTGAAAGGAGTGATAATGATGGTTGTGAAATAAAATTTGAATTTTTAGGGCTGGGAAAGATAGTTGAGGCTGTGAAAAACAATAGAGGCAGTGAAAGAAAATTGTAGAAGACTGAAAAAATTTAATTTAAAAATTCAAAAAAATTTAACAAAATAATGGAGAGCAATTTTAACCCACCATAGATTATATAGTGGAATATAGATATAAAGAAAATTAAGAGATGGGGAGAAAATTATTGTAAATAGAGAATGGAAAATGATTGGAGCCTAATGAGGAATGATTGAGATAGTAAAAGAAATTGTATACTGGTGATATCCATGTTTGTATTTCTTCAAACTAATGTCTCTAGACCTTGTATATACTATATACCCATCTTTTTCAAAAAATAAAAAACAAAATTTTAAATAGCACATTTCCAATGCAGTAAAAATTATTCAAATACCACTAAAATAAAAAAAATCATCTTTTCAGATATTCTATTTGCTTAGGAGTTAACACAATCTCACTACCAGAGCAGTAATACTCAATAACTTCAGCTTACTCCTTCAAATCAATATCACTTTTATTATCTACACACAATTTTTCTATTACACTGAGTTTGCTATAATATTCATCATCAACATAAGCGTTAGAAATACCATTGGGAAGAGGTCTATCATCAATTTCATATTTAATGGGACAATTGCTAGGCCCTGCTTCAGGTTGATTTCCCTCAGTTGTTGGTGGTAAAACTTGTTTTAGAGGACGAGTGACTTTGTCCCTCACAGAAGCTTTGGCTGTTGATGATTTTGCTTTCATCATTGATTTCTTTACCCAGCCTTTATCGAGTGAATCTAAACATTGGGCAAGTGCTGGACTTTGCCAAGGAATTATTCTCTTAGTGTGAGTTCCACTAGCACTTACCTCTGTGTCTGAATGAAGCTCAGCATCTTTGAAAAGCCCAGCCTTATCAAGAACCAAGAATGAAGCAGAAATATCAATTCAACGGTCACGCAACTATATAAGTCAAGAATCAATTTATTTATATACTACTGTTATAAAGTATTTCACTTACCTCTCTTCTCATTTTAGCAGTCTGGTGTTTCACACTTTTTATCTTCTGCACTTGGGCAAGATCAGAATCAGATTGTTTTTTTTGGCTTTATCCCTGAAAATTTTGGCCTGTCCAGATATCCATTGCTGAAGAATGCTTAAAACTGCTTCATTACTGACAATGTCTTGAGAAATCGGAAAATTTTGGAAACCTTTGCCCTGATAACAAGCCATCTATCCAGAGACAATTTGAGTGAGGATGGTTGAGTTCCAATCATCATCATCACTTTTTCCCCAGTCATATAAGAAGCAAGAGATCCCAGTTTGAGCCAATTTATCTTCAGCTTGACGTTTCCAAACAACTTTAATGCTCTGGCCTGGTGGAAGGGGGTAGTCAGAAGTGGGTGTAAAGGTAGGATTTTTGAAGGTAGAAGCAAGCTGATCAAGTTCGGATTTGATAATAATTTTTTTTGAGCAAAATCCAGGCTAGGACAGGGCTTATTTTGAATCTCTTGAATCATTTTTTCCCTTTTCTGGTGCAGGCTTCTCCATTTGTTGACTAGCCCTGGTTCAGGGCACAGCAAAAATTTTTGCTTTGAGGGGTCAAAGCCTAAAAGAAATCTTGCAAACATGATGACAGATTGTCCTAAGGGAGAGGATGCAGATGGAATTTGATTCTTTTTGGCTAAAGAAGTGACTTGTCTCCTGGAGGAATTTTCAGACTTTCTCTTCTTTGCCTGTGATTCATTGTGCTGATGCCATTGAATATAAGACTCCGGATCCAAAGCTGATTCCACTGTAAATTCAATTAATAAAGATAAAATGAAACAATAAGTATATGAATTTGTACTTACCATCATCATCACCAGATGAACCTTGAAGAAAATCCTCGATGTTCCTTTTTTCTTTTTCTGGTTAAATAAAAATCATTTGAAATAAGCAAATGAAAATTTTGAATTTCCCATTTACTTACCTGCTACAACCACCACATAATGGATTTGAAAAAAATAAATATTGATGAAATTGTGAGTATAAAACATGTAATATCATGTTGTTATAAGGTAGAGCTATTTACCTGCAGAAGGGTTACTTCTTTCACTCTCTCCAGGTTCAGGGTTGGGTCCTTGTGATTTCTCACGCAAGGGTTAAGCAGGTGGGGGTGCCAGACTCTCCTCTTCTTGTCTATATGGTGATGCATGTGATGAGTTGGGTTGGGGGAATTGTCTCTACTATCTCTTGGAGAATCAACCATCGGAACTTTTTTTCCTGTGAGTACAAGAGTTGAGATCACAAACATGAAAAATAATTACCATCTGTACTGATGTCCATTTTTAAGGATAACTTGGCTTAGTAAAAAAAAAGATTTGATACTCTTGAAGGTAGATGTTGAATGTGGTTGTTATTAGGAAATAAGCCAAGTTTTGAAATATCATAGAACCTTCTTAGAACAAAATAATTATAATATACATTATTCATTATATCTTACAAGAAGAAATAAATTTATAGTAAGAATTTTAAAACGTTCATAATAAGATAGCCATTAGGTAAAAAAAATTACAATTGATTCTTTCTGGTCAAAAATATGAACTTTTACTCAATATTATTAATTTGTAAAATATATTTCACTCTTCCATGGAAATGGAAATTAGTAATTCATAGCCATCAATTGATCTTTTTATAAAATATATTAAGATGGAAAAAATTTTAGATTCACGCAAGCAAACATGAAAAAGATAATCAGATCATATTTATTTAAAAAAATAAAGCAATGTATTTACAAGCTTATACTAGAAGGCTGAACTTTTTTCCCCCCTTTCCAATCCCTGGAAGTTCCTGGTTTTTAGTATCTACAGACCATTGCTCTAAAAAAACTAAAACAATAGCCATTGAAAAGTCTTCAATACTCATACTAAACTTATTGAAAAAATTGTCAGAACCCAGACAGGTAAAAATAATATCAACAATGTATTTATGTTTCGTGGGACACTTGACTCTATCCCTGTTTTTGTGACTCTTCTTGAGCCAATTGGTGACCTCAATTAGCTCAGCACAAAAAACATATCTTGCCTTCTTTATATCATCCTTGCACAAAAACAAACCTCTTACCCCACCAGCTAAGAAAAAATCTAGATAAGAATAGTTTTTATCCTGGTTTTCTGACTGAAGTTCTGTGTTTGTTTTTGATTTAACCAAAGTATCCCCAGTTTTTTCTTCCAACAAAAACTCAGGTTTTTTGGAGTATCCCTTAAACATAGTCAAACATTGAAGAATAACAAGGATTCGGTCATGAAGAAGAGTGAGATGTCCAATAGAAACCTTCTTACTAGTTGACAGTGCATCTGATTTCTCTTCATTGTTGACATCTTTCTGTATCTTCAAGATCTCCAAGTATGAGATAGAATCTAGGACACTATCTTCAGTGCTGCCAGTCTGAAAAGTTTCTCTTGAAGAACTCAATCGGGGTCCGGATAAACTGATTGCTTCCATTATAAGATGAGCCCAAGAATTCTTCTGACCCTTGGATGGCTCATTTAGCTGAAGAAGAGCAGTAAATAATTAGGTTGAATTCTTGAATTTACTGTTGATAAAGCCTGTATGGAAGATGTCACGTTGATACCATAGTTCAGATTCTGAGGGAAGGAGATAAGAAGATGCTGTAAAAAATGTCAACCACTGCTATTATAATTAAGATGAAAATATGAAATAACATACCTAAAGTCAAAACCTGCTGAAGCCATTTCCCTATAAAGCAGCTTTCTTGCTGCCAGGCACAGTTTGTTGAATTATTCGTTTCACTAGAGGAATCAACCTTGATAGAGTGATGATACTCCAATATACTGTAAGAATTTAATGCCATTTTCCTCCAGGAATCTCAATCCATTCTACCTGAAAATGTGGAACAATTTTTTTCCACAGATTCTCTATGCTGGGCCAAGACAAAGTGGTAATTTGATTTAGCAGTAGATGATGATGCCTCATTATCTGGATTTGATGTAGAAGCTGGGGAAGTGGAAGTAACGGCAGTTGAAGATGAGGCAATGGGAGCTGAAGTGGGTTGGGGAGTGAAAGATGTAGAGGAAGCAGGTGTATGAACTGAAGCATGGATAGAACTTTGTTCTTTTGAAGTTGAAGAAGATTCTTGAGGGCCAGCCAGTTGCAATAAAGTTGAAGCAGATAAGGGTCTTGAGGATTCATCAGGGATAGATTTTTCAGCTGGAGCATTAACAGGAGTTTGAGTTGAGGGGGACTGAGCAGGAGATTGAACAGGGGGAGATGTAGCAGTGGGAGATTTAGCAGGGTGAGGTTTAGAAGCGGGAGGTTTAGAAGGGGTTAATTGGATGATAGATTTGGTAACAGTTGCTTTAGAACCAGCAGGTTTCTTTGGAGGGAGTGATGGAGCTTCAATATTTTTAGCAGGTTCAGGAATAGAGACAGAAGGATTGGGGATACAGGGAGCTGATGAAGTTTCCTCTGGGGGAGTAGGTATCTCGGAGGTTGAGGCCTGTGGTAGTGAAGAATCTAGATTAGCTGTTAACCTTTGCCTCTTGGGTGCATCCTTTTTGTATAGTGAAGGTAGCTTTGAGTGAGGCTGGGAGTCATCCTCTGAGTCAGATAGAACAGGATGGCTGGAAACTTTAATGGTCTGTTTTCTTTTTGAAGCCCTTCTTTCAGGTTTGTTCGTGAGATCAATTATGACAATTTGATCATTTGGTGGAAGCTGTTTTGCACTAGCAACAGCTAAAGTTGAAGAAATTAGTTATTTGAAAAATAATTAATACTGGAATAAATACTTTTTTCGGATTTTTCACATGCAAGTAGAAGCTCTTGAACCTTTTTCTTGATTTCACCTGAAAGAATCTTCTTGCCAGAAAGTTTCTCCACTGATGCTTAAAACTCAGATACAGATGTGAGAAAATCATCCTTTGAGACTTGAATGACTTCATCCTTCAATATTCTGTCCTTGTGCTCTTCAAAGTCTTCCATTTCGTGAGCGTGATCTGAAGCACCATCTGAAGTAGAGCTTGTTAGCTCAAAATAAAACTAATAATGATACAAAAAACTCACCAGAGCCTCCACCTGATTCTTGAGAATCTTTTAGAGAGAGAGGGCTAGATATATCCATGGACTTATAAAACTTTCCAGAATCTAATTGATACAAGAAGAGACCAAAGTAAAAAAAAAGAACTTAAGAGGTAAAAATTACACAAAAAATTAGACTTGCCTGTTCCAGCATTATATTTATCTTGAGTAGAAACTTGTGCTGTAGTAGGTACAGGCAATGCTGATTCTTCAGCCACAGAGGGAGAGCTTGGAGGGGCTTGGCTAGGGGTTGAAGTCTGGGAAGGCATAATATCTGAATGAGTTGAGAGAGTTGAGCCTGATTGTGGTTAAAGGAAGAAAGAAGCAGCTGCAGATGTAATTGCACATGAATCTCAATGTGAAGGTCATCTCATATTCATTATTCAAATTGAAGTTGAATAAAATACATTTTAATTTATGCACAAATTTATATATATTAATTTAAATTGAAATATAATATTATAAAAATTAAATTGAACTCATATGTGCATAGCACAGCCAAGTTATTTCACAGCCCGCCTGATTTTGTTTTTTCTTTGTGGTGTTTTTGATTTTTTTGTGATTAATTTGAGCTTACTATAAATTAACATATACTTAAGTTAATTGAATTTTTCTTAAAATTTTTATTAACTCTCAATTTTTCTATATTATTATTTATTTTGCCTAATGGCACATTTAAATTTTTTATTATTTTTTATTTTCATTTTTTAGCCATATGAAAAAAGTTATCACTGATACTTTTTTTCATATGGTCATTTCTTTTTCTCAAAATATAGCTAGATGAACCAGAATATCTGGTCCATCTAGCTATTTCCCTTTTTTCTTTCTTCTCACCTCTAGGTCACGTGCAGCAAAGTATTGCAGCGATACTTTGCTGCACGTGACAAGTAATGGTTTAGGTGGCCAGGTCAAATGGACCATATCATAAAACAGATATGGTTCATTTGACCCAGCCTTTGGTGGCTAGCTGCTGGTCACATGCAGCAAAGTGTCGCAGCAATACTTTGCTGCACGTGACTAAGTAGCAGGCAACAATCCTGGCTCAAAAATGAGCCATAAGAAATTGAATGTTTGATTAATATAGCAAAAATACGTGAGTTAAAATACTGTGGTCCCATGAAAATAAAAATAATTGTGTAATTTTTTTTCATGGGATCAGAGAATGTGAGTTTAAAAAAAGGTTCAATGCACCATAATTTAAACATTATGGTCCATCAAACCATGAATAAGGGAACTGGGACAGGTGATGACTTTGGAATAAGTATATAGGTAATTCTTTTTTTCAATGTGAAAAGTGAGTAATTGGGGAGTTTCATAGGACTAAATCCACAAAAAATTTATTTTTTTCAACTACATTTTACTACATATTTGATGGGAAATAACATATATATAAATTTGTGACTGGCAACATGGAGAGAGAGAAAAAAAGTAAGCAGAGATTAAACATAATATTTATATAAGGTTATGGATTTTAAGTTTATGGAATTGAGAAAGTTTTTTATGAGGGGTTTAACAGAATTTTACTAGAGAGAAACAACTTTGCGTAGCCTTTCCTGGCACTTTTTAAGCACCTTTTCCACCCCCAGTCGGCCCCAGGGGGGCCCCACTGGGGGTGACAGAGGGGCTAAAGGGGGGCCTCAAAGGTTTAAAATAAGTGATTAAAAGGGGTAAGTCAGAGGTAATGAAGGTAAAATTAATAAGATACTGTTCTTAAAATATAAAATAATAAAATTTTTTTTTGGTTTTTATAAAATTAAATTTTTTATGTCAAATTTTTTGTATAGTTTTTTGGTGTTGAAGATAGCAATTTTCAAGATTCCCAATATCAAGGTACATATAAATTCCTTAAAATTTCATTTGGAAATTAAAAGCTGTTTTTGAATTTTAATAAGCTATTTCATAAGGTAAAATTTAATCAAATGTACTAAAATATATTGTGATATTATTCTATACACTGAACACATCTAGCCTTCAAATCTAAATCCATTTCTAGGAAACAGGTTCTTAGAATGTTACAAGATGATTATTCAAGTGAAATATTAGAAAATATAATTATTATTAATTTATGTAAGCAGCTGTAAGCTAAAGTAAATGTAGGCAAATCATTATTATTTAATTATTGATCTCTCAAACTATATTTAATGACCTTTTTTTACAAAGTATGAATTGAATTTATTAAATGCATCTCCAATAAATTAAAAATAAAGTTCCTTGAAAGTTTTTACTATTTAAAAATGAAGATTTATTATGTGGTACATGTAGTTTTTATATATAATTGAAGGATTTACATTATTAATTTAGCCCTTTATACTTCTGCATTAAATTAAAACACTTCCAAACAAAAAAGTCCCTTTGTTCCCAAAATATCAAGTCCTATATTTAGAACTCTGCTTCCTCAAAAAATTGTCCCATCTTTTATTTCTTTACCATCATAGATGTTTCTACTATCAAACCCATTTGTATTGGCATCTTGAGGTCCTACACCACAACTATTCACAATACAGCTTCAGTTCAGAAACAGCATATTTCTATTTATTTATCTTAAACTGAAAATATTATCAAAATATTTTCGCAGAAGCCAAAGTTTTGTGTGGGAAATCTTATCTCTACACATGCAAAGGTGCTCTACACTCTTCTTGGACAACCATCCTCCTCAACAACTATAGCTCCAGTTGGTGGTTGGACGCCTGGTCAAGAAACACCTCTTCTACTCATTGAGACTCTTCTTGTTCCTCACCTAGATCTCACCCTTCCTCCAACAATCAATATATTACTTTTCTGTTTACCGGCACATATTTCTTCCCTCTACACCTTCCTTATTCCTATCAAAGAGAATATTTCTGAACCAACTAACTATACACCCTCTCTTCACTTGGGCTGTGAAGTTCAATATCCGTTTTCAACTCAGCTTGACAGTTCACTCATTCACATACAGGAACTCCTCTCCATCAAATTCAGTCACCCAGCTTCTATGGCTCAACCCCAACATTTTAAAACACACCTTTTACCCCATCAAAGCCAGGCTCTTGCATTTATGCCACTTCAGGAAAGGCATACTGAAACATATTTATGGAGGTGCTGTGGAGATTCGACTTGGGAAAATGAATTGAGTGGAAGAGTTACCAACACACTTCCGAAATCAATTCTATTAGTAGATGACATGGGCCTTGGGAAGACAGTTTCAACAATTGCTCTGATTGTTAGTACTTTAAATGAAGCTGCTGAATTTCCACATCTTCAAAACCCTTCATCAAGCACAAAGAAGGTGAAGGCAACACTCATAGTGGTACTCTCAACTTTATTGAAACAATGGGAACACGAAATTTTACATTATACTGATCCTGATTTGATGATTAAAGTGATTATTCATCATGGAAAGGGAAGAAGTGAAAATTTCATAAGCTTTTATGAGGCTGAAATTGTCTTAAAATCATATCATATTATGATAAATGATTCAGGAAGTTTAGAAAAGTAAGGCTTGTTCCATGTTCGATGGTTTCGTGTGATTCTGGATGAAGCATAGTAAGTTTTTAATCACTATTGATTTAATAAATTTGATTCATTTTCCTATAGTCAGATACGTGATCCATCTTCAAAGTCCTCCATATCTGTTACTGCACTAAAGACATCTTGCCGTCTTAGTCTAACTGGAACTCCCATCCAGAACAAAGTCCAAGATTTATTTCCCATCTTTTGATTTTTACGTCTTGAGCCACTATCAACCTCTGAAGGATGGAATAAATAGGTTGGAACTCCAGCAAAGAAAGGCCAATTTACCGATGTCAAAAATATTATTCAAAACATCTTAGGGGACATAATGATTTGAAGGACAAAGAATTCTATATGTCTGGATCAGGGGGATGTTAACTTCATAAATAGAGTGAAATATCAAAACTTCATTATCAATTTGACGGTTCAACTTTCAGAAATGTACATCATGCGGCATAATACCTTATTCAAGAAGCTCAACATGGATGAAAACAGCTTACCTGCTAAATATCCTTCTGGATTAGTGGCTCTATCAGCATTGCGACATTTCTGAAATCACCCTCAGTTCCCACACAATTCAGAAATATCTGTGGTGGAAGAAATGGACTGGAAGGAGAGTCCAAAATTTGTCCACCTGGTCAACTTCCTTCTCAAATTATACTCTATTGAAAAAGAAATGAAATGTGTCATTTTCTCTGAGTGGACTGACACACTCAAATTGTAAGTTTTTCTTTCAATGAAAAAATATTAAAACTAACCTTCAAAATAATAGAATTTCATTTGCTCTTTCTGAGTACAATATCCGAAATCTCAGATTTGATGGTTCACTTGACATGAGTGCACGGGAAATCGTCCTCCAGTAATTCTCTACCATTGATTCCGGTGTTCTTTTGGTGTCTTTGAATGCTGGAGGAGAAGGTCTTAATCTGACAATGGCATCACATGTTTTCTTAATTGTAAGATTTAAATTTCTCAAATTATGATTAATCTAACTTTTATTTTTAGGAACCTTACTTGAACCCTTTGATGGAGAAACAAGCCATTGACAGAGTTTGCAGGATAGGTCAAACTAAAGAGGTCCATGTTTACAGATATATTGTTGCCTCTACAATAGAAGAAAACATTACACAAGTGGGTAATTTTCCAAGAATCTTTATCAATATTATTACTCAATAATTTAAAATTTTAGATTCAATCAAAAAACTGTACTTGGCTGAGTAAGCTATTTTCATTTTCAACTGTGATTCTTTGAGACTGAATTTGAAATACTTTTAGCTTGGCTGTTCCTGAGAGCAGCATCTATATGGGGAAAAATATCTTCATAATCATCTTTTAATTACATGTAATTTTAATAAAATGTTTGATTTTCTTAGTTTGATTAAAATATGTTTTTAGGTTCACAGGTACACAAAGGAAAAAAATGTTTATTAGGCCCTTTCAAAGTTATTGACAAGGGGAAAATGTTAAAATTTGATATATAATGTGTAGTTATCCCCTCTTTTCCCCCATTTCCCCTGATTTGTACATATTTTTAATTACCACAAACAATGTCTTCATGTAAGTTTCCTATTCAATAGGCTATAATTTTTTCACTAATGTAAAATTTTAGATTCTACTTTAATACCAGCAACAGGTTTCAAAAGCTCTAGGGCATTCAATAAAATTCTTGCTGATATAGGTGTTCCCAACTCCAAGGCTACCTCAACAGCTTCTATAATTGATTTTTTAAAGCTTATCCTTGGGAAATGCAAGAAAGAAGATACTTATCCATCTTCTCCGACTGTTTCTGAAATCTCTTCTCTTGTCAATCCTTTACCTTCTACTTCCCTTCAAACAATATCCGAAGCAACTGAAACCATGGAGGAACTGCAGTTATTTCCCTCTGGGCGGCAAAAAACAATTACACTTGTTTCTCATCATATTTGTCATAATGATGCTAAAGCAGTTGGAATACCTCGACTATGCTTTTCTATGAATGATGACACAGAATGGAATCAATTGGTTATCTATCATCTGACAAAGCACTATTTCTATGCCTTCAAAAACCAGGCATTTCAATATCATGTCTTTGATCATAATGAGTACCAAGAGGATTTTTTGCCACTCATAATATAACGATGGCTCCGCACCCAACAGGGACATTCCAGATCACCTCCAATTTTCTGTCCTGGAAAAAAAAATAAGGAAACTAGAAGAAAAGTGAGTCAACTTTTTTTTTCTAGAGGAACTTTCATTGAAACTCTACTTCAGTTACAAAAATCTTGGCTCCATACTGCGATATCTGTACTGGATCAAGAATATTTCTTCTTATTTGATAACCTGAATTATCACTCTGACACTGAGCAGGATGAGGAAGGAAATCTTTGGAAGAGAAAATTGAAATGGCAATCAGATGAACTTTCGAATTTTTATTCCCAGATTGATCAGATTACTTTGAATAAGTTAAGAGGAACCAGAAAATGTAAATCTTTGTGTAAACATTTTGTTTCACTTAGAAAAGAATCATCCATTATGTCGGAAACATCATCTTGTCCAAGTAATCTTCCACTGTGTTGCTATAATACTGATTCATTAACTACATCACAGTTTTTATTGCTATTCAGGAATCGATCCTTTAAAATACCCTCTCTTTTACATTTATTATAATATTTATTCTATTATTTATAACCTTATTTATTTTAAAATATGTGTACATTCAATAGCAACAAGAAAAATTATTTCACTGTATTAATGAATTTTGCAATTTTTAATTTTATCCATTCACAAGAATTCCTTGAATGATGAAAAAATTTAAAAAAAAAAACACTGAATATCATTTTTCATAATTGCACCTGAAAGATTACCTTTGAATGGTATAATTTTTAAGTTTTGAGATGTCATTGCTTAAATATCATTTTAAATTCATAACTTCTTTCATTTAAATTCTATTCACTCCATAAACGTGATTTTAGAAATAAATTATATGGTTCATTATCTGTGGTTAAGCTGAATATACAAATATGATTTTTGAACAAAATTTTCCTTTTTCATTTTCCTAACAATATAATTTACAGTCTTTAAATTTTAAATTATACTTCCTTTTTTCATTGACCAAAATACTCAGAGAATCATGCAGTACAACAAAAAGTACTCTAATTTTTAAATGAAAAAAGTTTAGTATCTTGTCAACCATATCTTATACATGTATGTTCAATATCCCTGATTGATTATGGTACAGAATTTTTTACTTGTATCTGTATCTTCTACTATGAAGTTCATGAAATTTCATGCTCCTACACCTTTAATATTAAACCCATGAAACTTGAAAAAAATTTTAATTCAATTTAGTATATTATTCAAAGTGAATAATCAGTTATGATACATATTTTGGCATGGAATACATCAAATTTCATTTCCCCTTGTTCCTCTATCACCACCATCCTAAGTATTATATTTTTATAAGCCATTTAAAAATGCCAAGTAAGTACAAGATTTGCATTTGCTCTGAAATTGGCTGTGATAAAAAGACATTTACTAATCCTAATGGTGAAATTGAAAGAGGTGTTTCAATGTCTTCTACAACATTTTATAAACATCAACAAAAAATTTTACTCTTTAAAAAAAATCAAGAAAGACAATCACCAACAATTTCCAACATTCCATCCTCTCTTCCTTTAACTTCCCATCATGAAGTAACTTTGAATTCATGTCCAACTGCCAGCACTTCACAACAAAGAGTCCCCCTCTCAGAAGAGGTACACAATTGAATTATTCTCTAATTTTATATCATTTCTAACCACCAAAATAATTTTTATCATCATAGCCAACCCACCAACCCATTTTAACACCTGATACTTTGAATACAGACTAAACTACCCCTATTTTAAGAAAATCTAATATCTCAAAATCATCTAGTTTTTCAAACTCGAATTTCACACATGTTGATTCCTCTGATTTTTCTCCACCTGCTCTTGCCCATCTCTCACCTTATATTTTCTTTACCCTCATTGAAATTGCTCATGGCCACTTGGTACAAAATCTATCTAGGGACCAAATTGAAATAAGAATTAAAGCTGAATTTTTCAAAATTCAACTAATTTACAGAAGTTTTGGAAATCCTGCTAGTTTTGAACGAGAATCTCAATTACTTCTGCACAATATATACACTATTATCCAGAGACTTAATCTTGAAGCCCCTTTAAAAACGTTACTGTGTTGTCCAAATTGCTTTCATCAACCTTTCAAATCAGTCAATGAGTACAACTATGATCATAGTCACTGCAAACAACTTCTACTAAATCCCATTCTTAAGAAGGATGAAGATTTGCTGATATTCAGCTACCCCTTGTTCAAAATGAAAAATAATAAATCCTTACCATCACAAACTTATACAACTCAGTCCCTTATATCTTGGCTTGCACGTCTTCTACTTCTTCCTGGATTTGAGGATGATCTCGACACTTCTTTGAGAAGACCATGGCAGACACGTGGAAAAATGTGAGACGTATGGGATGTGTCAGTGTGGAAAGAATTTAAAGATTCTAGTGGAGTTTATTTTACAAAAAAAGTGGGAATTTGGTTTTTAGTTTGTATATGGATTGGTTTAATCCATTTGGGAAAAAAATTGGTGGTCATAATAAGGTATCATTTGGTTCAATCATACTGATTTTTCTAAATCTCCCATCTCATTTACGATATAAAAATCAACATGTCTTTTTGGCCGGAATTACACCTGGGCCTCATGAACCCAGTTTGGACCATTGTAATCACGTTATTACACCACTTTTGGAAAAACTTCTTGCCTTGTGGAAAGGATGTTTTTTCTTCAAGACTTATAATCACCCAAATGGACGGTTAATCCATGCAGCGATATTTCCTTTGATTGGCAATCTTCCAGCTATCCAGAAGCTTTCAGAATTTTCCAGCTATAGCTCTAACATCCCATTCCATTTTTGCTACATTTCAAAGGAGGAACTTAAATCTGGAAAAACTCCTTCTGAATTTCTTTCTCGGACTGATTCTCACCATTGCACATATGCTCTCAAATGAAAAACTGCTTCCAGTGCACAAGAAAGGAAAGAAATCTTGGAGAGTAAAGGTTTACGATATTCATCACTTCTTCAGCTTCCATATTGGAAACCAATTTCATTTGTTGGAATTGAGTTGATGCACTGCTTACTCCTTGGAATGGAAAAGGACTTCATCAAAACGTACCTTCAGAAACATGTGGCTGGAGAAAGAATTCAAAAACAAAAGATAAATAGATCAAAAAGAGGCTTTAATGATTTCGATCCAAATCCTTCCATATCAAGCCAAAATTCATTTTCTAGTGCCTCTAGTAATTTCATATATTTGTTTTCAACTGAAAAGAAAAAATCAAAGTTTCCTTCTTACCCTCATTCATCCTCTCAACCTTCAAGAAAATCTAATAAATCAAAAAGTTCTGTTTGTGTACTTCTACCTCCGCAAAAAAATTTTAAATGTAAACCTTCTCATCAAGATAGTTTTCATGATCAGGTCAAGAAAGTAAAAACGGCTGGTCCATCAAAAAGTCACAATCAACTTCCTAAAGATATCTTTTTGGATGAAAATGATTTTAGATCCAATTTTTCCAGTTCAAGTAAGTTAAAATGAGCTATTATTAGATGAAAATTGTATCTCAAAATATTTTTGTAGATCACACCTTTCAGAAATATTCAGATTTATCAAGACCCAAAGTCACTTTGAAACCAGCACAAAACCCAGATGCATCAACAGATAATTTGTGTCTACCATCGAGTGAATTGTTAATTGTTCAAACCTGTATCCGCAATACTAAGACCCCTTCATGGCTAACCCGTGTTCCTATTAGTCTAGGAGAGGCTGGTACAAATCTTAAAGCTGCTGAATGGTTTGTACTATGTAAAATTTACTATGTGGCAGCTTTGATACCAGTTTGGGCTATTGAAAATTCTGACACACGAGAGAAGAATTTGATTAAATGTCTTTCACTGCTGGTTTCAATAATCAATATTCTGACTTCCTTGGAGATATGTGAAGCTCAAATTTCATCTCTTCAAGGTCAGTTAAAAGATTATATGAAGTGTCTTAATGAATTTTGGCCAGATATCAATATAAAGCCAAACATCCACCTAGCACAAAATTTTCCTGAAGTTCTGAGAATATTTGGGCCAGCACCATCAACTGCAGCATGGGCCCACAAGCATATAAATGGAATGTTAAGCTCCATTCCAACCAATAAGAAAACATGTATGTTTTCCTTAATTAAAGCTAATTAAATTTATTAATTTCATTTTTTTTAAAGATCAAATGGACAAGACCATTATGAAAAGGTTTATTTTGACCAGTCAGCTTCAATCATTAATGGACAGAACTAATGATCGATTTGAGAATGAAATGAAAAATGTCTTCAGTTCAGAGAAAAGAAAAATTCCCTCAAAATCATCTCAACTACTGTGTGAAGACTATGAATTGTGGATATAGTATCTGAACATGATTGATGGTAAAAAAATATTTTCAAGTATTTTTACGAAAAATCAACCATCTGTTTCATCTCAAATTCTATCACCTCAAATTATTGAAGTAGATAACTTGTTACTGGATGGAAAAAACTACTCATTATATTCAACAAATCAAGGAAATGGCAATGTTGAGTTAAATTCATCAAAAGGAAATGTTGTTGGGGTTATATTGAAAATGTGGCAGTCAACAACATTTTCAGGTCAAAATTTTATTTTAGTTGGCTTATATGACATTGTGGATCCTAAAATTGAAAATCCTTATTTAAAAGCTGGGCTTAATGTTTTTTGGTGTTATGATAAATGGTCAAAAAAAGTAGTTATGAATAGCAAGGAAATTATTGGTCATGTTTCAAAAACTACACATCCTAGTGGTTTTGAAAATTTTTTCTCAAATACTTGTTGTATGATATCATAAAAAATTATAGCCAGCAGCTATTCTGATATTTAATGTGGTTTTAGAATTGTATATTTTTTGTGGAAAATAAATATATATACAAATATTTACTGCCAGTGATTGAGCTAACTAATAAAAGTAAAAAGTATGGACTCCAAATTTCACTCCCTGATTCTTGAGAGGAAGTTTTGAATATGGATCACTTGAAGTTCTAACCAGGTTACAGCAAGGTTAGTCAGAAATACAAAAAAACAACTTGCCTACAAGTCCTCATTTTTTCCCCCCTGTGCCTGTCAACACACATAAAGGAATTAAGGACAGAAAACTTGAAATTGAGGTCAAGAGTAGATTCCCTAGAGGAAAAGGTAAGAAAAATAGATGTTTTTCTTCAAGAGAAGAGGAGACCTCCTCCCTCCAGGGATCTTCATCAATTGGCTCCCCAGCAGCCAGAGAAAGTGGAAGTATCCAAGTGGCAGTGGGATTGGCTGAACACTCAGTGGGATTATCTGTCTCAAAATCAACAGACGCCCCAAGCAGTTCCATCAAGACACAGCCAAATCAACCACACACCTCCTCACCCCTCTCAAGGAGGAAGAAGAAGAAAAAACAATATGATCTTGCCCAGAAACCCTTAGTAAGCCCCTCTATTGATTCTCAAGTACCATTTCTTGTAACTAATTCATTTCCCTCAGGTAATTCTGGAAGAGGAGATGAGACTGTGAGACCTGTAGAGGCTGAGAACAGTAGACAAATTTCTCAAATTTCAAATGTATCTGATCCTTTAGTCCTAATTGCTACTTCAATGATAAATCTTGATATGGCTATTATTGATGAAACACTTGAACCTGAGTTTTATGAGATTCTGGAAAGTCACTCTGTTTTCTTATTAAAAAACACTCCAGATATAGCAAACATTAAGGATGAATATTTGAGAGATATTATTGCTAAACAAAATCATACAATGAAAAAAATGCAACTGACTCAGAAATATAATAGTTTGTTTACTGAACAGGGTTATCAAGCATTAAGAAGTGAATCACATAGAGTTTCTGATGAATTGTTTCATTACAAAGCAACCCATGAAAAGAAAGTTGCTTTATGGCAAAATATCAAAAATGATTTGTCTAAACTGAAATATACTGTATCTGCCTGTTGCAAGGAGGTGGAGATAGAAAAGATGAATCTGAAAAGATTGAATGACCATTTTTCATCATTTCAAAATAAAAATCAGTTATCTTTTGCAAAAATCAATGAGAGTTTATCTAGTCTTCCAAGAGTGGAAACCAGACTAACAACCATTGAGGAGAAATTGAACTCATTGTTTATTGATCAAAAGTATTCTGAGATTTCTTTGAAGGAAAAAATAGTACAGGACGCTCCAGAGTTACCTGTGGCTAGTTTATCTAAATGAAAGTTAGTTCCAGAAATACATGTTTATACCCCTGATTTTCCATTAAAAATTGATGATGCACCAGGATCTCCAACAGAGAGATTAAACAATGAGATTACTGCACAACTAGAGAAGTTACAGCTGCTCCTTACTCAGAAACAAGCTTGTACTAAGGAGACTCCTGCAAATCAAAAGAGTGAGCCAAAACTTGACCAATAACCAACATTTGATGGTGATTCTTCTTCTGATTGGCAGAAATTTATTTGCAGAATTGATAACTTAAAAAATTCTTACAAACTCCCAGATGAGGAAATTGTGTCTAAGTTAATTTCCTTGTTTACCAATGTTGCCCTAATGTGGTATGAATCTGTTCTCCTGAACAGAAATTACTACTCATGGGAGGATTGAAAGAAATTGATTAAAGCACAATTTGGTGGCTCCAAGTTCAAAATGGCTCAACAAAGGCAGTATGAGGAAACTAAATATAGCTCTTCCACTGATAAACCTATTGAGTTCTTAATGAAACTTGTAAGAATCTTAAGAGCTATGGACCCAATTATGGAGTTTAAGTTATGGAAGGACAGGATCCTTTATAAATTACCAATGTCTCTGAGAGACTTGATAGTGGCTAGGACTGAGTTCTCCAGAGAAACCTCTTCTTTCATTAATACTTTTAATGAGATTCTTCTAAACAACAAGTATGATGCTAGAAGATTCATTCCTAGAACCTCTTTGGAGAAAGCCTCCACTTACCAACAAAAACCTCTGGAAAAGGTTGGTAAACCTTCTGACCCTGTTGTACCAAAAAAGTATGCAACAAACACTTGCTTCAAGTGCAACAAGCCTTGGCAGAAAGGCCATGTTTGTGACAGGAAAATAAATCTTGTTGAACAAACTGAGGAGCATTCTGATGACACAATAGCACTGGATGATACTTCAAATGATTGTGCCAGCAATATTTCATATGAATCTCAAAAAGAAATCTTGATGCTGGAAGAGGATATTCATTATTTAAATACTATTGATATTGATAATAATGACTTATCTACAGTTGAGGATGCTGAGATCTTAAGGAACGTTGAGGATAGCTCAATTGTTATTTCCCCTCTCAAAGCACCAGTCATGATCAATGGAACCAGAATTGAAGTTATTCTGGATTCTGGAGCTGGAGGAAGTGTAGTATCTGAAAAAGCACTTGCTTTATTGGATCAAGACTATAAATCAAAACTTATTACTATCATTTATGAAAATTGGAGAGGTTATGGCTCTGTTTTGACCCCCATTGGTAAATACAAAGCCACAGTGTGTTTTAAATATAACCATGGTTCTGTAAGAGCTGTATGTGATTTTGTTGTCATGAAAAATGATTACTTAAGCAGTTGGTTTATTATAGGAAATGATATTTTAACCAATTATGGCATAAAATTTGATCCTTCAAAATAATTTTTCACAATGGGGATGAATGGGAAGAGAAAATTTAAGATTTCCTCCCCAAAAAAATTATTAAAACCAGAATTTAACACATGTAATTCTGTGGTTCAATATAAGGGAAGATCTATAAAAGAAATTCTTGCCCTTATGTCTGAAATTGACAATGCTTCTTTTGGAGAACAACTTTCTGGTGAGGATAAAGATTCCATCATTAAATTGATAAAATCTTTTCCTCTGTCCTTTTCTCATGGGTCACATGAACTAGGATTAGTTAAAGAAGAGATGAAACTTTCATTATCTTGTCCATTAACTGACATACCACCTAGTTTGAAGAAGAAGCCTTATCCTGCTTCTCCCACAAAGAGAAAAGATATTGGGGATAATATCTCTGCCCTTTTAAAAATGAATATTATTGAAAAGGTAGTTGAGACACCTAAGTATTGTGTTATCTCACCTGTCCTAATTACTTATGAGAAAGATAAATCCAGGTTATATGGTGTTATAGAGCATGGAATACTTATACTGTTGATGATATCTATCCTTTACCTAGAATTATCTCTATACATGCTACATTACAAGGTGCTAAATATATAAGCTGTTTGGATGGTAACAAGGGATATCACCAGATACCTGTTGAAAATAATTCCCAGATTTTCTGATGATTTCTTCTCATATGGGTATTTATAATATGTTAGGATGCCATTTGCCCTAAAAATTCCCCTTCAGTTTTTTAAAAAGTTATGGATAACACATTCCATCAAGAGATAATTGAAGGATGGCTGATGGTTTATATTGATGATATCATTATATTCTCAAAAACATTTGAGGACCATCTTAACCACCTGTGTAAAGTGTTCCACAAAATGGATGAAATAAATATGACACTTGCTTTGAAGAAATGTAAATTTGGTTTTCATTCCTTAAAAGTGCTTGGTAATTATGTCTCAGGTTTGCAGATATGTTTTGACCAAAACAAAGTGGCAGCCATACAACAGGTGAAAGCTCCTACCACAGTTAGAGAGCTACAGAGTTTTTTGGGAATGTGTGGATACTATAGACAGTATATTAAAAACTACCAAGTTATAGCATTACAGCTTACTCAACTGACTAGAAAGTATGTTGCTTTTGTCTGGAATAGTGAAAGACAGAGAGCTTTTGACACTATGAAACACTGTTTGATGTCAGCACCAATTCTTGCTTTACCTGACTTTAATAAACCATTTGTTTTTTACACTGATGCCATTTTTATTGGTCTTGGTGCTGCCCTCCATCAAAAACAAGTGATTAATGATAAAGTATTAGAAGTAGTAATTTGTTATATTTCAAGAACCTTGGTAAATATTGATATGAAATATGGTGCCACTCAACTTGAATGTTTAGCCATAGTGTGGGCTTTATAAAAGTTACATTATTACCTGGATGACCAGAAATTTGAACTTGTAACTGACTGCAGTGCAGTTAAATCCCTTTTAAACTTGAAAACACCTAACAGACATATGTTCAGATGGAAGTTACCTGTTAAGGAATACAGAGGGAGAATGACAATTATTCATAGGACTAGTATTTTTCACTCTAATGTAGATATGTTATCAACGTTACCTTTACCAATTGATGATTCTAATCCTGCTTATAATCCTGAGGATGAAATTTTTCATATTCATGGGATATATGGGGTTGATATGGAGGAAGAGCTATTACAGCTTATTCTGGATTCATATGATAAGGAGAATGACTTAAAAAAGTTATGCACCATATTAAATGATCCAAAGAATGCTTCAATACAAGCATTAATTAAAACCCTTCCAAAAAAGTACCAGAAGGCTTTAGAGATAGGTAAGTTTTTAATTGATGAAGTATATCTATTATATAGAAGAAAGTTGAGTAATTTCATTGATATTCCATCTTCTATGAAAGAAATCATCTTGAAAATTTGTCATGATGACATATTAGCTGGACATTTTGATCTTGAAAAAACAATGATCAGAATTAAAAACACTGCTTGGTGGGTTAATATGTCTGAAGACACCAAATTATATGTTGAATCTTGTGATTCTTGCCAAAAATCAAAAAGATTGACTGGTAAGAGAGCTGAATTCATGCAACATATTTAGACTCCTGATGCACCATGGCAGATAATAAACATGGATTTTGTAACAGGATTACTCATTGTTGGAAAAGACAGTTATAACTCTTGTTGGGTTATTGTGGACAGATTCACAAAAATGTGTAACTTTATCCCTACTCACAAGGATGTTTCTACTAAAGAACTAGCTTTCTTATGGTGGTCTCATATGTTTAATACTGCTGGTTTTCTTAAAGCCATAATCTCTGACATAGACCCTAAATTTACTTCTGAATTTTGGATGTCTCTAATGGATGTTTATGGCTGTTATCTGAAACTTTCTACTGCCCATCACCCTCAGACTGATGGATTAGCTGAAAGAATGATTCAGGCTCTAGAGGAAATGATAAGAAGGTATTGTGCCTTTGGCCTTGAGTATAAAGACAATGACAGATTCACTTATGATTGGGTTACCTTACTTCTTGGGTTTGAATTTTTTATAATAGCACTGTTCATTCTGTTACTCAAAGAAAGCCTTTTGATCTCTGTCTTGGATATGTTCCAAATACTCCTGCCCAAATTCTCAATAATAAAATACCTAAATTGAATTTACATCCTGGTGTAAAATCTTTTCTTCAAATGCAACAACTTTGCAGAAGTCATGCTCAAAAATGTATTGAAAAATTCTTTGAATATGAGAAGAAGAGATGAGACAAAATCCCATAAAGAGTACACTTTAAAAAGGGTTATGAGGTGTTGATTTTTACATTCCACTTCAATTTTCCAGGTAATAACAAATTGAAAGACCCATTTTTTGGTCCATTTGTTGTCAGAAGAATGGCTGGTGATAATGGAGTTGATGTTATTTTGCATTCTCCATATGACAGAAAACATCCTGTTTTTCCTATCTCTCTTTTGAAACCTTACACATCCAATAGTGATTTATTTCCAAAAAGGAGGGAAAGACCAAAAAAGACCCCTAAGGAAATCACTGAGACAGCATAAATTGATAATATTCTAAAAGACAGAATAGTTAATGCTGAAAAAGTTACAAAATACTTATTGAGATTCAAGAATAAATCTTCTGAATATTATTCTTGTATACCTGGGAAGGAGATATCTAATCTTCCTACTCTGCTAAAGAAATATAAAAAGAAAAAAATCATAGCATTTTTTTATTGTTTTTTTAGAGTAAGGGAGTGTCAGCCAGTCTGCTAGACTAACCAGTAAAATAATTAATTATCATTTACTGGATGAAGCCACACCTTATTATTTTAATTATTTAATTATAAATTAGTTGCATCAAAATTACCTATAATAAGTTAACTAATTACAGAATGGTAAAATTGATGAATAATTAAAATGAAATATAAAAATTTCCCTTATATTTTTATTCTCTAACAGTGTGCTCATTGACAGGTTGAAAGAAATAAAAATTTATATTAAAAAATAAATTTAAAATTTAAATAAAAATTTTAATATTCAAATAAAAATAAATATATACAAAAAATTCAAATTTCTTATTTAGAATTGACCTTTACAGTGAATATTAAATAAATTAATGTATTTCTGACATACTCTGTAAATACATATTTTTGACACCTTCTTTTTAGAAAAACTTTATTATTTGAAAATACTCCTTCTGGAATATGCTTTTTCTCTCTTTATCATACTACTGTTTTTAGAATTTCATTGCCCTGCTTTGTCCCTCCTTTGCCTATATAAGGCCTCTCTTTTGGTTTTTTTTCATTCATTCCATTACTCAATTATTTATTATAACTCTTTAAAACATTTATTACTATCTATTATTTCTTTAGTATTTACATTCACATAATTCTAATCCATTAATTATAATAATAATTTAATTTTTTACCTCTTTATATTGAGTAAATATTTGAGAATTTAAGGAAATATGTACCCCAAGTTTGAAATCCACAAATCCTTTTGTTCCTGCCACTGGACCACCGTGAAAAAACTTCTAGACTTGAAAGACCTCTTGACACAACTGGTCTTTATTTATCAAGTAGAATTATTAGCTTAGTTAATTATGGACTCTTTTACAACTTAAAGGTAAAGGTTTTCTTCTGTTTATCCAACTCTCTTGGATTCTGCTTACAGAAAGGCATCTGAAAAAGGCTTTCTACATTGTTTGTACCCAACATGGGGCTTTAATTTTCTAGCTTATAATTGATCTTACTTGGTATCTGGACATGCTTAACCTGAAAAAGGCTTATTTAAAAAACACCTATTTTTTATAACAATTTAATTTTTTTACTTTTGGGATGTCTTCTTCTGGATATGGTGTTTCTGGTGCTGCTGTTCCTGCTATGGAATCAGTTATATTTATATCTTGGGATATACCCAAGCCTAATGGTGAAGAAGTTAAATGGCTCTTAAGCAGGTATGAAGCTTCTGCTTCTGTGGATGGGGCTTCTCATTTGGATATGGTGAATTAAATCCAATTTTTTTTGTGGGAAGAGAGGTGGAGAAAGACATAATTGCTAGGGATGGATATAAAAAGTGGGATTGGTTAAAATTGTCAAATAAAATGGTTGATAGATGGGGTTTTAAATATACTATGGTGGACCCCAACAAGATTGTCAGTTACATTCAGGATAAAGGTGGAGTTTCTACTATGGTGTACTTTAAAAAGCTGGTTGGATAGTTTGATGAAGTGGTGGAATACTTGATTTTGTTGGAGCAGATCGGCCATGAAAAGCTGGCCAAGGATCTATACTGGTCATCTTTAAGTAGGGATATTAGGGTGGATGTGTTGAAGGAATTGTCTAGAAAGAACTTAATGAAGGATCTGCCAAATTGGAAACAGAAGCTGCTTGCTTTAGAGGTAGTTAATGAAAACATCCAAGCATATATTAAGCTTATAACTCCAGAAAAATATCAAGAATTTTGTACACAATATGTTAGAAAGGTTGGTGAAGGTTTTTCTGGAAAAAACAATATTATGGTCAAAGCTTAAGAGGCTAAGAAGGCCTACATGAGTCAGCCTTCTTCTATGGTTGAGGGTAATGTGGGCAACAAGATGGTTGATCACTTGGCTGACTTAACAAAGCAGCTAAAAATATTTGTTCAAGAAACTCAGAAGGCTAACAGAGTGCCTGTGGCTTCATCTTCATCTTCTTCTAATCAAAATAGGAGTTATGAGAAGAGTAACTATGGTTTTAAGGGTAATGGAAACCAATTTTCTGGGAATGGAAATGGTAATGGTGGAAGTAATGGTAATGTTAATGGTGAAAATGGATATAGAGGTGGTTATGGTAAACCCAGGGTGTGTTAATTTTTTTTATAGGAGGGGCACAGAGCTAGTGATTGTTTTTATTTTGATAAGGACTTCCAATCTGGCAGAATCAAATTTTATGGAAAGGTTTATAAACTTCCTGATGGATCTTTCATCAAAAACAGTGATGGTTAAGCTTTTTTGAATCTGTTTGGGAGAAGTATGATGGCTGAAAAATGGCTAGATTTGAAAAATTTAACAGTGAAGATGATGATGATGCTAAATGTGGTAAAAAAAAATTGTGGTAATGAAGGAGAAAAAGTTGATAAGGGAAAGAAGAAGAATGTAATTAAGGCCACATTTTCATCTTCTTTTGGTAGTTTGGAGTTGTGTTCAGTTTCAAGAGTGGAAGGTAACTGTATGGTGGGTGAATATGATGTTTATTGTGCTGAAAAAGCAGCTGCTAATAAAGCTAATAGTAGCATTAAAAGAAAATTAAGGCTAAACCAGGCAAGGCAGAGATTAAAAATATGAAAAATAAACCTTACTCTAAGAATGAAAAATATAGGATGCAGAAAGGTATGGAAGATATTGGGCCTCCTAGTTTTGAAAATTTGCATTTAAATGGTGAGTCTATGCCTTTTGAAGAAGAATCAGATTCTGAGGAGCATGTACATTTGGAATCTCTCCCCCAGATTAAGTTTTAGTGGTCCTACTCCTATGGAAGGGGTAAATGGGACCAGTGATGGATCTGGATTAGTGAAAGTAGTAGAAAATGGAGCTAGGGTTATTGAATATGAAGATGTAATTATGGGGGGTGAAGATGAAAATGTGGGTCCTTAAGAGGTGCCTAGGGTCAATGTTAATAAAAATAAAGCTCAAGATGAAAGGCCAGTAGTAGCTGGTCAAGAAAATGCTATAGATGTGGTGATGGGTATAATGATCAACATTAGATTCCTTAATCTTTAGATGAATCATTTACAATTAGTCTTTCTCTTGCAAAAAAGTAGAAGAAGCATCTGACAGGGAGACATGTATCAGTTGGAGAGGTGGAATATATATTTTAAAATGTAGAGATGTTTGGAGAGAAGGTGAAAACTCATTTTTCTGCTCCTTTAGGATATTTGATGAAAAATTTAAATGATAAAGAGGTTAAGGCCTGGGTGAAATCTGGGTTACAAATTAACTTAATTTCATTTCATAAAGTAACTTCAATAGGCTTGACAATTAGAACTGGTACTGATGGTTGTTTAAGAGGCATTTGTGGGAATTCTAATGAACTTATGTGAATGGAAGAGAATTTCAAGCTATGTGTTGGTGGATCTGCTGATAGGGTGCATTTTTATGTGGCCAGGGTAGCTGTGAAAATGGTTCTAAGTGGGCCATTTTTGTTGGATTTTGAAGCAAGAATAGGTTATCAGACTGGTATGGTAATCAGTTTAAAGATTCTTGGTGATGTCATGAGAAGGTTTCATGTGTGGTTGGCACCCCCAGGAGATGATGGATGGGAAAAAAGGTCTGTCCTTACCATTATGTGCCAGTGTTGTGCATCCACCAAGAAGAGATGGATAAAAAGGTCAGCTTCTGGTGAATTTATTTAAAGTAATGATTTTTGAGACCCTATTTTTTGAGGTAGGAACAGCTGATTTCTCTAATGTTGTAATCTCTCCTCAACAAGAGATCCAGGATTGCAATAGTTGAGCTCAATAGGAGATAATTCAAGTGGATTCTTATTTATTTTCTGTTGATATATCTTTGGAATGTCATTATGTAATGGATTTTTTTATATGTTTGTTTTATTTATCAAATTATTCTATGAAATTTAAAAATGGTTTAAAGGGAAAGATGGGATGTATTGTGTTGAATAAAAGTTGGAATTGAAATTTAAAAAATATTGGTGATATTTGTGGTGGATTATTATATGGCCTCCAGCAAGAGGATAAACTGCAATTATTTCACAAAAATCAACAAAAAAATCTTACTATAATTAATTCACAAAAAAAAAATATTTGTTATAATTCTATTTCTGTCCTCCAGCAAAAGGTTAAACTGTAAACTTTATTTACTGGGGAGTTTGGGACTGAAAATGGTAGTGATGGTGATGGAAAATCAGATATTAAATTAGACAAAGGAAAAGGGGGTATAAATTTAATTATTAAAAATAAAAAATTATATTTTAACTTATTCAGTTTCTGATTCTGGTGAAGAAGAAAGTTTTGATAAAGAATTGTTTAAAGGTGGATCTAGAAGAGATCTTTTCCCTCATGTCAAAGTGGATTTCAATGCAGAAAAATATAAAAAGGTAGTTAATAATTATAGACAAATTAATGAAACTCTTACAGCTGAATTGAACCATCCTGAAAAAGAGAGTAAAACCATAAGAATCAATCCAATCCTAAGACAATATTTTCAAATATATTTTAATTATTAACAATACAATTGGACCACATGGTTACCATTGCCTTAAATCACTTATAACAGCTTGACACATTCATTGACAAAAAAATCTCCCTTCTTAAAAATCTATGGATGAAATCCTCAATTTTATCCAATTCATTTACAAATTAATCATCCTGCTGAACATTATTGTTAGAAAATTTCACACCTTCAAGGCAAACTCCAAGCTAACCTTGAGGTGGAAAATCAAAGGTATAAGGAAAAGGAAAAAAACTTCAGAAATCTGCTCCATTTTTTAAAACAGAAAATTAAGTTTGTCATGAATCTAAAAAAATTTGGAAAAACTCAAAAATTGAAGAAACTATCTGAAAAGTGCTTGGGTCCATTGAAAATAGATGCTGAAGTCTCTAAAAATTGCATTTTGACTTAAGTTACCTTGAAATTGGCAATTACTTCCTCCTTTTTTTCACACATCTCTTCTGGAAATTACTCAAAAAAGATACCAGGGAAAGAACCAACCCCTTCTGGAGCTGGTCAAAGTAAAATATCATTTAGAGTGGGAATTAAGTCATATTATTGATTCAAAAAGGTGGAAGGGGAAGCTTCAATAACTTGTGGAATGGGAAGTCTATCTTGATGACTCAAATAAAAAATCTTGGGAAACAGATGTTAATGTTTCAAATGCTACAGAACTTTTAAAATCTTTTCATCTAATATATACTCAAAAACCTGAACCTTAAACTCTATTTTCTTTCTTTAAAATTTTCAACCCGTTTTTTCTTCTAAATCAAATTTTAAATTCTTGTATATTTTTCTTTTTCTTTCATTTCTTTTTCTTTCTAAAACCCTAAATAATAAAAACAAACTAAAATTAACTCCAAATAATTATTATTAAAATTAAAGTAAATAAAATAAAAATAAATAAATAAAATAAAATAAAATAAATATAAATTAAATAAATCAAAATTAAATTAAATAAAGCCCAAATAAAAATTTCTTTTTCTTTAAATTTTATTACAGCGTATTTCATTTTTTTCAATTTATTTTTATTCTTTCTGCCACTTCAACTCAACCTCAATTCAATCTTTTATTTCTACAAATTCAATTCAAACTATAAAATTTTGTTTTTTATTTATTAATTTTTATTTTCTATATAAACAATTCTCAAATCATCAACATCTTCATGAAACAACTCAAAACCATCTTATTTTTCAATTTTTCTTCAAATCTGAAATCTTTTTTTCTTTTATAAAATTTTATTTTCAAAATGAATTTCTTTCCTTTAAATTTTTTTCTAAAGCAATATTTTTTCTTTTCTCTCTTCTTTTTATCTGAACTACTAGAAATAAAATAATAACCTCAAAATAAAATCAAATAAAATAATGTGAAACTAAATTTTCTTTCTCTCTCAATGTCAATTTTCTCTTTTTCTTTGAATAAATAAATTTTCATATAAATAAACAACAAAATAAATTTAACAAAATATTCAAGACAAGAACTATATAAAATCTTTATTTTTTCTTTTTTTTTCCTTTCCTTCTATTTTCTTTTGGATCAAATCTTTGATTTTCTCCACCACCTTTTAAATCTATTTTCTACCCTTTTCAAATACCTCTTTTTCATCAGGAGGCACCACCTTTTGAATTTCCTGCAACTCTTTGGGTACATCATAAGAAGCTGCATTAACAATCCCATCAATTTTGCCAAATAGTTTTTTGAAAAAAGTTGTCCTGCAAGCCTTAAAAGGCTTTCTTGATCACACCTGATCTAAGTTAATCTCCCAAGTCAAATGTTTTACTACAGTTTTGGGATTTCCCATCCTAAAAGAGTCAGCTTCAATTGGTTGCTCAAATTCTGGTCAAGGTTTGAGGATGGGGGTGGCTACAGGTTTTCTAGGAAATTCTTTGATTGTTTCCACCCTCTAAAACAAAGAATTAGTTTGCTACTAAATCAAAAATAATTTAAAATTAGAAACAATTACTTCAAAATCAGGATCTACTTCAACAAATAAAGTAGGATTTCTGGACTCAAAAAACTCCATTGTCTCATCATCTTCATCTTTTACAATCAGTTAAAAATTTTTTGTGGAAGGAGCTACCTCAACTACCTGATATGACCCATCTTCAATGAGTTTTCAACCTCATCAACTTGGGCCATTGGCCGCTTCCCCATATTAAGGGTGGCCATTCAAGCCAAAATCTCCTTCCTCTCTTCCTGATTAAGTTCTTCATTCATGCTATCTACCACTAATTCACTTTTTACGGGAACCTCAAATATGTCCTTAACATTAAAAAAATATTTAATTGAGGTAAAACCCCCTTCTGTGACTGCATTTTTTCTAACACATCACAAGATACCCAAAACCATTGAAAAAACTTGCACTTCTTGGAAGGACTTTGAGAAGCCATTCTCTCAATGAAAAAATTAGTCCATAGCTACACATGTTGTTCAGGCTTCCTTGAAATTTTGTTTAGGTATGCCTCTATTGGTGTGGGGGTGAGAAAGAGTGGGAGTTGGATTTTGAGGTTCAGGCATAAAAAAATAAATTATTTTTATATATATCTAAAACTTTTTTAATTCAAGAAATAAAGAGTAGAAGTTTAATGAATATTTCTCATTTTTAAGAGAGCTTTCCTTTTATATCTGGGCATCATTCACATGCCACTTGACACTTGAAGTAAAATTCAATCTTTTTAATCCATAATCCAGTATAAAAATCCATATATAATTCATAGAAGAAAAATCTACATAGCAACTGCCTTTTTCCTTTGTGTGTCTTGATTTGACTGTTCTAGTGACCATTCTATATAAAACTTAAATCTAAATTAGTCAATCATATTCTTATACTTTTCAATCTTAAGTGAATGTGCATTGTATTAGTGCTATGGTCAGTGGTATATTCTAAATGTTGGGTTATTGTTTATCTGAGGGTTATTAAAGATCTTTGAGTAAGAAGAGGAGTAAGGTTGATGGATCTGTGGGTTATATTGGAGGGTCAGTGATAATGTAAGGATGTTTATTAAAGAAGTCAATGCAAGGGGGATTTTTCTGTATAATTGAGTGGATTTGGTTTAACATTACTTAGAATTAAATTTTAATATCATTGTGATAGTAGTTGAATTTATATAAAGCTATTATTGTTTCCTACTTTTCTTAATAATCAATTTCATTCAATCTAAACTTTCCTAATCTCTCTTTTATTTTTAAGTTTCAACACTTTGTGAGATTAATCTGAATATTTAGTGTCACTTTAATATTACATTATTATTTACCTTGAAATTATCTTAAAGTAGTATTAATTTAACTTTGACATATCTTCAAACCACTTCTGTGAAGTATTCCTCTTGGCTTCAAAGTAGTTCTCAATTATCTTTTCCAATCTCACTTACTCATGAAAACCTTTGACCTTGTTTATAGGCCATCTGGTGACAAATCCACTCCAAGATGTAACAAAATTCACTCCCAAGTGTTGTCTTTTACCTGTGCCATTCATTTACTACACTCCACTTCAACAACCCTAATTTTCCCTCTACACTCCCTTTCCAAGTGATTACTACTTTCACACCTTTGGAAAAAACCTTTACTCTTGAGTCTTTAGTATCATTCATCTGAAAGTCTTCTCTTCCCACCAATGCCTGGTGCCTGTTCTGCATTGATATCCATGGAATTTGGGTCCCAAATACTGGACCTAATTGATGGGATCTAACTGGGCCAATGATGAGTGCTACTCCCACTTTCAATTTTCTGATGCATGGACTCATCATTATTTTGATTTTACAGCTCCATGAGCACTTGGAGAGAGGTTGGATGTGGGTGACTGATTAAAAAATTCCTGATTTTAAACAAGAGTCTGTTTTTGAAGTGAAACATGATTGCTCCATCTCCTCATGTTGTAACATAGCTGGAATGGCCACAGAGTTCTTATACATACTAAGAAGCTGAATGTCTCTGAAATAGCTGATTAAGCACTGTAGAATGACTCTTACAGTTGCCTTGCTGTAAGCTGAATCCAAGGGAGTTGGATAAACAGAATAAAACACTGACCCTTTAAGTAAATTAAGAGTTCACAGTTAACTAAGCTAAAGAGTCTACTTGATAAGGAGAGACCAGCTCAAAAATTTAAAATAATGGTTTAGAGATGTAAAATTGGTTTTCTTTAAGATAGGATGAAGAAATACAACAGTAAAGTTGTAGTGAGAAAAGTTATTTAAATGATTGAATATTTATGTTTTTATATAGTTTTTATTTTTATGAAAAGATTTTAAAAATTATTCCTTGAAGTTGAAACCTTAAAAGTGATACCCTATAAGTCTATATTTATGAGTTTTCACATAATATTAATGATGAGTTATATAAAAGTGTTAATTTATAATGGTATTACAATTTATGAAATTTTTGATAAATTTAATGATGGTATTTTGTTATTATGCATTTTTAGATAACTTGATAAGTAAAGATGTTAGGATTTTCCTACTAATTTTGAGTCTAGAGCCTTTATATGCTTAGCTAAGTCACATGCTCCATTTTTTCCTTTTTGAGTATCCCAGGACTTGTCTGGAGCTTGCCTGGACTTCCAGACTCAAATAAAACCTTCAAACCTTAATAAAAATTCTGGAAAAAATAAAAATGATTGGGCTAAGTCCCCTCTACAATCACAACTATTTATCATACTCTGAGGTGCCTAATTCATCTAGCCAAAAATTATTAAAGTTAAACAAATTATCTTCAAAAAAATTTCTTTCTTTTTCTTTTCTTTTTTATCTAAATCAATTTTAAACTTCATATATTTTTTCTTTTCTTTTCTAAAATTTTGAAATAATTAAATGAATCAAAATCAAACTAAATTAATTTAAATTAAAATAAAATAAAATAAAAATAAAAGAAAAGAAAACTAAATCAAAATTTCTGTTTCTCTAAATCTTACTACACAAATTTATGTTTGCTTTTCCTTATCAATTATTTTTATGTACTTCTCAAAAATTCAATATTTTTTCAAAAAATCAAAAAAATTATTCTTTATTTGTTTTCTCTTCTCTCTTAAATCAAAAAACTCTCAATAATCAATGTCTTCATGATACAACTCAAAACCATCTTATTTATCCAGAAAACCAAAAAAAAATTCTTTTACTTATCTTAACCAATTCATCTTATCCTATAAAACTTCTTTTTTCAAAATGAATCTTTCCCCTTTTCTAAAAACTTTCCTTTTTTCTCTTTTTATTTTCATTTGAATTAATTAAAATTAAAACTTTGAAACAAGATAAATTAATAAAAAACTAAAAAATAAAATTAAAAAAAAGTTTTTAAAATCTCGTTCTTTTCTTCTCTCAAATTTCAATTTTCTTTTTATTTCTTAAAACAAATAAAATTTCAATAAAATTAAAAAATATTCAAGATAAATTATATACAAATGTTTCTTTTCTTTTTTCTTTCATTTTTTTCCAAATCAATTCTTTCATCTTTTCAACTACCCTTTGAATCTCCTTCCTACTTTTCTCAAATACCACTTCTTCCCCAAATGGAACCACCTTGCTGATATCCAGTAATTATTTGAATACATCAAAGGAATCCACATCAACTAGCTTGTCAATCTTGTCACACAATTGTGTGACTAAGGTAGTTTGACAAGCCTGCCCTGGCTTCTTTAACCACACCTGATTTCAGGCTGAGATCAAATACAGAGATGTTAACTAGCTTGAATGGTCAGTTTTCTAGAATATTTGAATGGTCCTATATGAATACTGTAGTACAAATCCAATAAGTATTAAAATATAACTCAATATAAGGGTCTCAGTAATTTAAATCTCAATAATTATATATGGCTTACAATTGTATAGTTGGTAGAAAAATATATTTAATAATTTGGATACTATTGAAAGACTTTACAAGTACTATTAATATGTATTGTAACTTTATTGGTTATATTTTTATTGTAATGGTAAAGAATGTGGAAAACAAGACCAAAAACCCCCTCCTTTTATACCCAATAACTTCCCAATGAGCCCCTTGATTTACCAGCCCTATACAAAGTTAATGATGCCTAATTCCATCTATAAGACCTTTCCAACAACATAAAGAGCTACCAGTAACATAATTAGAATGATATCACTTGCCAAGATCCTGTAGTAATAGGGACAATCCATCAAAAATAAAGAATAAGCAAAAAAGAGTGTGTATGCATGTAATACATTAAAATGAAAGACTAAAAAGGGAAAAATAAGAGTAATTATTACCCAATATTAACTTAAATTAACAGTAGAAATGATGGGGCTAATCATGAAATTAAACTTTGTGAAATCCCTACTCAAAAATAACCAATATTGACAGAGAAACCACTTAAAACCCTAAAAAAGGCATGATATGTGGGGTAACTACATGAAGTCCGTGGAAGGCACTTTCATGGATAAATACTTGACTAATTTAGGAAACTTTAAGCGTGGTAGTGAATTAAAGCACCAAGATTGAGGTTATTAATGAAATTAGTGCATATAATAAGGTCAATGCACTTATAATTAAATTAGGACACTAAATAAGCGCCTGTCACCCATTTTAGCATGTTTCCCCACATTGGACATTATATTCAGAGTAATTATAGTTTGAAAAATCTAACTCTTCTAGAAATAAAGCTATTTACATGGGAAAAATGCAGGCAGTATGTGGCCAGTACACAGAAGCCATTTCTGGCTTAAAAAACACCAAAATTGAAAAGTGTTACTTTTATGCATTTGAGTAGTAAAATAAATAGCTCTAATTAAGACAAATTTATCTGTCAAAGTGCATTTTTAATATTATTAAATTTATGGCGCACATAATCAACTTTTAAGTGATTTAAAGTGCATTTATTGATTTTTACATAAAACAATGAATACAACAGCTTTAAGTCTACTTAAAAATTATGAAGCCTTATATTTAAGGTTTTTAAGATTACCCTAACATTTTCGAATATAATATTATATACTTAAAACTTATAAAAGGTGGATATATTTGTGTATATAAGGTGTTATAATGGCATATATTGTATTTTATCATTATATTCACTTATGTATACAACTTGTGTACTTTAGTTTATTGTTCCCATGTATAGTACATGTGTTTACCATAACTTATAAGTACTTTTACTCAGTCCTGGGGATATCCAGGCTGAAAGCTGATCTAATTCTGCCTGCACACTTGAAGCATTAATTGTGGGTTTGGTGGGGGAAATCCTAGAGGGACCCGCTTTGATTGGCTGTTCAACATCAACTCAAGGTTCAACCACTACTGCCTCTGGTTTGATAGGAATTACTTTATTTATCTCTGCCTCCTAAAAATAAGGATAAATTAGCTATCAAAGCAAAAACAAAAGTTAAAATTTAAAAAAACACACTTACTTCAAACTCTGGATCAGCTTCAATAAATAATTTTGGTCTGGTGGGTCAAACTAAGTCCACCACCTCATCATAATCATCTTCAACAAATAGTTAAAAAATGTTCATGGTAGGAGCTACCTCCACTACCAGATCTGATCCATGCTCAACCAATTCATATATCTTTTTATTGGGAGCCACCAGCCTCTTCCCTTGCTTTAGACTGGAAATACAACTGGAAATCTCGTTCCTTTCCTCCTGATCCAACACATCCCCAACACCATCTACTACCAAATTGTTCTTGATGGTTACCTCCCAAACATCCCCAACAATTTCCTGAACTTTTGCAATCAACCAAAATTTTGTCATTGAATATTGACCTTCAATAGTTAGATTCTTTTCCAATGTGTCACATGTCACTTGGCACTGTAGAAAATCCTATAGTACTAGCTATAGGCCTTGACCAAGGGAGTTGGAGAGAAACCAGAAAGAAAATCCCCTGTCCCTTTAGAAAAATATAAGTGAGATTTACCTGCTACAGTATATTGGTTCCTGTTGTTTAAAGCCCCTTTCCAAATACACTTGACTGCCTGATCAGCCAAGAAAGTAGTCTCCAGAAAGACTACCAAACCAAAGAACTGAAATGTAGACCAATGTCCACACCAGAGAAAGCAATGATACTTGATGCAGGTTGCAAATCCACACCAGAGACAGCAATAATACTTGATATAGCTTGCAAGACTACACCAGAGAAAACAGTTGCCAAAGTTGAGTTAAATGAAGAACTAACCTTGCAACAAACACAGCCAATTGTGGCCAGAACACAGTGAAAACTGAGTGAGGAACAAGGATATCACCTCCGGATGGTTTTATAATGATTAAGGTTGCCCCAAACTGTCTTATTCACTATATACACACAAAACACTATCTAAGAGCCCATGCACACCAACATATTTAGCGTTTTTGAGCACCAAATTGCATAAAACCCCTCTAGAAATACTTCCCAGCCTTCTAGCACTGAGGCAGGAGGTCCGCCTGACATTGGGTGGCCTCCCTGAGGCGGCCGGACCACCCTGAATCCAGAAAACCACTAAAAACCTCTAAAAATACCCAAAATACTTAGAAAAATAAGCTACAACTACTAAAACCTTTAAAACACATAATTAAGCTATAACAACATTGGGACATGAAACGTAGAGAAAAATTAGCCCATTCTAATTTTACTAAGCACTTAACCCTAAGACTTAAGTTTAGCCCGTAAAACGCGAAAACAAAATTAAACAGCTATCTTTTAAAATGAAAAATAAGAAATAATCCCTTTAATACTTAGAATATGAAAAATGTCATCAAGACATAAAATATAGAGAAAAACTGGGGCTATCCAATAGTAGTACCCACATTCATGCAGTACCAATATTGGTCACATAATTCCACAAAAACACCCAATTATTAAACAATGCCATTTACGACATATCAAAACAACACCAAATATACCAACAAAGTCTCCACAAATGTTGGAAGACCACATCCTCCTTCCAATAGTGAATGTCCACATTCTACTACATCACAACCACCATGTTCAGCTTTCTTCCAAATCTGCTACTGACATGGGTCCTTGCCAATACTGCATTTACAACAATCTCATCTGTACCATCACACTGCCAGCTCATCCCTACAGAACCTCCTGTGATGCCTGTCACTCTAGGAAGAAGACTTGTTTCAGACCTGGTCCATTGTCCTCTTCAACATTTTCTCCTCCTCCACAACCTGATCCACCTTCCACCAGCACCAAATGATCCAGACAATCTATCCTGATCCCCGGACTGGTACCCAAATTACACCCTTCAAAAAAGAGTGCCAACCCCGTTACAAACACTAGCTCTACCATCCCTGGTCCTTCTGATGGTAATCCCAATAATTCTTCATACTGAATTTCAATCTGAACAATTTAAAGCTCATTTCCATCCAGAAAGTGATGATGACAATGTGGAAACCATTGAAGAACCCCCACCTCATCCATTGCCCACCATCAAAGACAACTTCCAACAACATTCTTCTCAACAAAAGCATCTCATCCTAAATTACTTCCAATTCACTCCTGCCAGGAATCCACAGGACCTTGAAAAAAAGGAAGAACCTCATCCACCAGTTCAAAGCCAATGCTTAACATTTTGTTACATCTCTTGATTCTTTTCTGTAATTGCTTCTTGCCTGAAAATCTTGATTTAGAAAAAAAAAAGAAAAAACTCCTCATTTTAAAGTCTTGGGGGACTAATCCTCAGTTTTAAGTCTTGGGGGACTAACAGCCCTCATTTTATAGTCTTGGGGGACTCAGAAACCCTCAGTTTATAGTCTTTGGGGACTCAAAACCTAAATCAAAATACAGAACCAGAGATCAAAACATTAAAGACCAAAGAAACAAACTAAAATTCTGGGGTAACTGTTTTACAGAGCAGCCAGCTCATCAGTTACCCCCACACTTGCCTTAAAAAAATTCAGAGACTCCCCCTTGAATGCCCTCTTCCAGGATCACACCAACTCCACATTATCAGTATATAGCCCTGAAGTACTCAACCAACAACCATCCTCAGTTTATAGTCTTGGGGGACTATCCACAGTGTTCACTTTAAAGTCTTTACAGACTACAGATTTGCAGTAGTAATAAAATAAAAATAAAAATCTTGAAGCCATCTTTAAATAACCAGCCAGTTAAAAGTCTTGGAGGACCACCAGTGTTCAGCTTAAAGTCTTGACGGACTATCCACATTTTGCATATAAGGGCGGAGCCACCTCCATGCACAGTGCTCCACAGCCAACCTGCTGAACTTCCACTCTTTCTTCATTATCTACACATCACTGATAAAATATTCATTCATCTCTTTTCTCTTCATTATTTTTCCTTCACAGATCATGGCTGAATACCCAGACTTTGACCCATCGGACCTTCCCTGTTTCACTGCTTCAAAGGACTATGCTTTTGAACAGTGCATCCACATGTGCAGGCCTTGTACTTTCACTCTTCCAACTCCTCAGGCCAAATTTTATAACAGAGCCTGTGATTCTTGCAACTCTAAAAAGAAGAGATGTGACCAAGACCCTAACTATCCAATACCTTCACCTTCACCTTCACACAAATATATTTCCAGATCTCCTACCAGGTCACCAGAACTTGGACCTGCTTCCTCTTCTTTATCTTTCGCTCCTTCCAGAAGATTGCACCATTCTATTCCCAAATCACTCCCTAAAAGACCTGCTTTGTCTTCTCAAGAATCTGCTTTTATCTCAGAAAATTTTGCCAAATCAGCTTCAAAATCAGCTCTAAGGTTTCTAGACTGCGTCCAGGCAGCCCTCCTGACGTAGGGCGGCCCTCCCACCTTTCCAGAAAGTAAAAATCAGGCTCAAAACTCCCAAATTCAGCCAGATAACGGCCAAAATACACCATTAAACACCAAAAACTCTACGCAACCACCTCCTAGTGCTCCCAGAGCCATGCGTACACACAAAATATCTTCATCAGACAACCCCAAAAATTCCAAAATCTTTAGAAAACCTGCTAGAGGACCTCGTGAAAACACCAGAGCATGCAACACTGGTTCTAAACAAAAATCTCCTGTTACTTCAAGAAGAACTAACTACACCTCTCCTCTGGACACCAATTATTCCTCTGATAGTTCCCTTTCTTCTATATCTTCATCAAGCAAATCACAATCAGCTTTTAGGTCACCTTCTCCTGATCCTTCCTTCAACAACCCTGGTACTCCACCACCAGTGTCCAACCCAACTGGGCCAAGCAATAATAATATCCACAACAACAACAGAAGCCCTGCTGCTCCAACAGGGCCATAGGAATTCCCTTCTTCTCCTTCATCTTCTCAACACCATTTGGAGAATGATCATGAGAATCCATACCTCTATCTGGTTGATCCTTTTTCAATATCCATTCAGCTTTCTTCAACAGCTCAAATCCCAGCCGCTTACAAATTTTGTGAGCTCCCAATCTGTAAGTACCAAATTAATAAATTAAATTTATTTAACAGAGAACAACTACTGATTTAATTCTTCTGTGTAGTTGGATCCCTGTCTCCTGAAACTACAATTGGGATTGGCCAGCCTCTAGAAACTACCTTAACACTGGATTATGCTGACATGAAACAACACCTAAGCATGATGTGTTCAAACATGCTTAAGGCCTTTTCCCTCCACGGTCCGTTGAATGACTTTGAAAAGAATCTGAGAAAACAGCTTCTTGATGACCACTGGAAGATTTCTAGAATAATCAAACACACCTTCTAACACTCTAACCCCGCTTCTTCCACTTCTTCCCAAAAATTACCTTCCACTCCAGTCCCTGACCATTACAATCAATATACTCTTTCCAGCCGCCTACACCACAAAGAACACAGTTCTTCCATCAATCCTAAAAAAAAGCAAAAATGCTACCATAATTCAGACCAACCATTGGAGGCTTCACTAAATAGAGAGAACAATAATAATTTACAGAAATATAAATATATAATTTGTTTTATTTTTAATTTAATTTATTTATTTATTTATTTATTCATTTATTTATTTTATTTTTTTTTTTTTATTTTTTTTATTTTTATTATTATTATTATTATTTGTTTATTTTAAACTACTAACATACTAAAAAAAAACTTGAGAATAAATAACAAATTTAATCAAAAATATGAGAGTTGAAAAAAATTAAAATGAAATGAATAATAATAATAACATGAGACAAATAATAGTTACTAATGGTATACCCCAGCCAATTGATGAGCTGATCCCCTGATACCTTAACGACATCCAAGTGCACCTTGATGTGGATACACTGTTTGATAATTTTTAATTGAATTGAAATAAAAAATAAAGATGAAGTAAATAGAAATTGAGAGAAAATATGAAAAAGAAAAAAATAGCATTTACCTGCCAATTGATGAGCCTTTCCCAACCAATGCTTGCCCACATCCAGGTGACCCTGATGTGGTGACACCATGTAATATAATTTTGTGATTTTTTCCGCTTTATATCCAAATAACTCCCATAAAAAAATTAAAAGAAAAATAAGAGAAAAAAAAGAAAATAATCTAAAGCTACTATCTAACATAACAATAGACACAAAAATTAAAGAAAAGAAAAAGTCCAGGTACATAGAAAGTCCAGTCCAAAGAAATGATAACTAGGTGAGCTCCCTCCAATAAGTAAAAATGATGGGAGACCACCAGTTATCCACCACCAAAACCAAAGAATCCCGTCTTGAACCAGTAAGACAGTTTAAAGTCATAGTGGACTTAAACCCTGAATAACCAAAACCAAAACTAGGACTCAAATAGTACAAACAAAATACTTGAAATAGACATTTTGGGGTAACTGTTCTACAGAGCAGCCAGCTCATCAGTTACCCCCACACTTGCCAAAATAAAATCTAGAAGTCCCCCTGGGTACCTTCTAACAAAACACTAATTCCGACACATTATACCAAAAGCAATAAGCCTGAAGAGTCTGGCACTTGAAGACCAAAAGAATTTCCAGTTTAAAGTCATGGAGGACTAAAAACCTGCGAAGAAAAACCAATACTAGGGTTCAAACAAATTAAGAGAATGGGTTGGAAACAGACAATCTGGGGTAACTGTTGATAGAGCAGCCAGACCATCAGTTACCGCCACACTTTCCAAAAAAAAATCTAGAAGCACCACCCATGGGTACCTTCTAAAAAAAAGTTTCCAACAAAACAGATGCACAGCATCACCAAAATCCAAATGTAAAGAATGGTCCATAGTTTATCCTCATTGCGGAGTCAATATTTTTCACTTTTTGTGCCTCTAGGGTAAAATTTCTTCATCTGATCAGCAGCCACTCTCTTCTTTAAGACTGCACCATCTAACTCCTCCAAAACACAAGATCCTCCAGACACCTGAGATCTGACTCTGTAAGGTCCATTCCATCTGTCAGCAAACATCTTTCCCTACTGACTCTCCAAACTTCAATTATACACCAAAACCAAACAACCAGGTTTCAAGGGATTCCTGAGTCTATGAGCCAACTTCTTGTCCCAGTATCTGACTGATTGATTTATTACATTTATCATTCTACAGTATGCCTTCTCTTGACATTCCTCTCTACACTCCAACTTTTGCATCCTGGCACAGAGCAAATCTTCTGTTGAGCATATATTGTCCCAATCAATTCCAAGATAAGATACAGCTTCCAAATCCACCAGTAGAACAGCTTTCTGCCCAAAAATTAATTCATAATGGAAATAGCCAGTTTTCTTTTCACAGTGACCCTATCAGCAAATAACACCAAGGATAAATAATGCCTCCATTTTTCAGCACTATCTCCACACATTTTCACCAAAGCATTTTTGATAACTTGATGGCCTCTTTCAACCGTGCCTTTGGCTTCAGGATAATAAGGTGTAGCTACTCTGAATTTAGAGCCAATAATTTCCACAGCTTCTTTAAATTCAGCTCCGAACTCTGGCCCGCCATCAACAGTCACCAATTTCATTAACCCATACCTAAACACCCATTCCTTCTTCAAAAATTGTGCCACATTTTTGGCAGTCAAAATCACCAGAGGAACCACTTCAACCCAACCAGACAAATCATCCCTGGAAATAATCAAGTATTTATACCTGCCCTATTTGATATGGACAGCATCCAAACTGACTCTTCTAAACACAGTTGTTTCACCAGTAGCATGGCCCACCTCTTTAGGTTTCAAGTGACTTCTTCTTTGACATTCTTCACAAGATTGAACCCAACCCTGCACAGCCAACTTCATACCTGGCCACCAAAATATATCTGCTACTCTTCTATAAGTCTTCCAAAAGCCTCTATGACCAAGTTCTTCATGCAAAGACTTCAAAACCAATTTTTGACCCTTCTTCTGAGTCACCACCACTTGAGGATTTGAATGTCTCCTCCTCATCAACCTCCTTCCTGACACATAAAAGCCAGGACTCTTCTTCTTGATTTCCACCCAAGTATCATCATCACAAGTATCTGGCCTCTCTAAGGTTAACAGATATTCAACCATAAAAAAATAAAACCCAATCTGACCCCAGGTCTCATCTTCAAAAGCCAACAAAACAATATCAAAGGGTACAACCCTGTCATCAAAATCTCCAGTGTACACATGAGAAACACAACTGGCCCATCCAGGATGCCAATCCCTAAACCTTGGCACCTTCATTTTCTTCCACTGAATCTTTAAAGAATCCAGTTCACCAACAAAAACACCATTCTCCAATTTTGAGCCATCTCAAACAAAAGCCCCATCTTCATCAACAAAAACATCCTGATCATCAGAATCAAGATCAGAACCATCCAGTTAAACCTCTTGGTAGAGGAAAGAACAATCATCCAGTTTAGCCTCTTGGGGGAGGAGAGAAAAATCTTCAGCACCCTTTGCACTGGCCCTAACCACTGGAACATCTTCATCAAATTCTTCAGAATCAGAATCATTATCTGTGGGTGGTCTTCTTGATAATCCATCTGGCATCGTAAAAGTCTTACCTGGCTTGTGCACCAGGTCAAAAGAAAAATGTTAAATTAATTCCACCCACCTAGTCATTGGAGCAGTTGGAAGACTAGGTGTGTTGATCATTTGAACCAGAGATTCAGCATCCACTTGCAGCTCAAAATGCTGCCCCCACAAAACGGTTTGTATCTTCAAAAACCTTTCGCTACATCACATAATTCCAACTTTGGCTGAGAATACCTAGATTCTACCTCATTAAAAACTACAGACTCATACCTTACTGGCCTGAACTTCCCAGCTTTATCTTCCTGAGAAAAAACAGCACCAGCAGCAATATAACTTGAGTCCACTTCCAGATAGACTTTTCAAGCTTCCCTTCCATAATCCAACTTGTGAAGAATAATATCTTCACCTCCACCTTCTTCAATTTCTGAAAAGCCTCTTCACACTCTTAAGTCCATTCCCACTCCGCATCTTTCCTGGTCAACCTTCTCAAGGGTGAAGATAACAAAGAAAAATCTTTAATAAAAATCCTGAGGTACACACAAACTCCCAAAAATCCCCTAACTTCAGTAGTATTTTTGGGCCTGGGCCATGACTGAGTTTTATTTACTTTCTTCTTTGCCATAATCCTTTCCTCCTTACATACTACATGACCCAGAATTACCAGAGCAGGAACACAACAACAAAACTTTGACCCAGAAATGGTCAAGGAATCCTCTTCAATGCTAAACAATACTCTCTCTAGAGTAATTGCATATTCCCAAACAAATATCCTTATACCTGGGTTCTCTTTCAGCACCTCATTTCCATAATCAGTGGAGGGTCTTTAATTCCACTGTCATCAATAAAAATACCAGCATGAGTTGGGACCTAATCCTGTAAAATCCAAGCCATTTGAGCTTGATATACTTCAGCTGAATTAGTTGCTCCTTGAGGCAACCTAGTGAGCTGAAATCTTCCCAAAGGAGTCTCAAACGTTGTGAGTGGCTGTGAATTGGTGTGAAGTTCCCTTTCATCATAACCACCCATAATATCTCCCAAACCATAACACACCCTACCAGCAAAAGCTTCCACAAAGTCATCCGCACTTGGTGGCATCCCCACATCCTTGAAAGTGACTCTATTCAAGGCCCTAAAATCATGCACCACCCTCAACTTCCCATTCTGTTTCTTAACACAGAAAACTGGACTTGAGTAACTAGAAGTTGATTTTTCATACAATACTTTCCTGACTCTTTCCCTAACAATCTCCACAAAATCATCCCTAATAGCAGCTGGAATTGGAATAGGTTTGATTTTCCAAGGCTCATGACAAACCACAGGAATTAAGTAAGGCTCCCCATAAGAGTGTTTCATCACACCCCTTTCCTCTTCAACAAATTCCACCTCTTTCTCCCGGAGCACAATAACATGCAACAACAACTTCTTTTCCTCATCAGAAAACCACCCATCAGGACCAAAATTAACAACTTTAAACCTCTCCACAGTCACCTAAGTGGTTTCCACAAAATCAGGAGGATTCTTCACCAGAGGATTACAGTACGGATCGCTTGACAATAGAGGTCTCTTCAAAGGAGGATTCAAACCCACAGGCATAGGCTCATTGACAGGACTAATCTTCTGTGCTACCTTCTTGTATTTTGCGGCTCCACTGTCAACTTAAGGGATCTTCAGAATGTATTCACCACCAGACCTGGAACAAAAACCAAGTGTTTCCCCATTGATCACATGTGTGGCCCAGGTAATGTTTTTGAAAGGGGTAGAAGAAACCCTTGCAGTGCACAATTGGGAGGACTTACTTTTAGACCCCAATCTCATCACTCCACAACTTTTCTGCAATTCCACATCTTTGTCCTCACTTCCATCTTCTAAAATTATGCCGTTTATCCTCATGCCGGAGGCCCAAAAATTGATCTTGACAATCTTCTTTCTTCAAAACTTTGTGCAGTTTAACCTCATGCTGGAGGCCCAGAAATTGATCTTGATGATCCTTACAAAAATAATTCTTTTCTTTTTTTTAATTATCTTCAGATTTTTTTCTTGCTTTTCCTCAGTTATCTAGAAATTTTTACCTTCTTTTCTTGATTTTTCTTCCATCCTACAAAAATAACCAGGGGTTTCCCAATGCTCACAGATGTGGCCAAGGAAATGTTTTTAAAAGGAGTAGAAGAAACCCTAGCGGTGCACAATTGGGAGGACTTGCTTTTAAACCCCAATCTCACCACTCAAAAACTTTTTCACATATCTTTCAATAAAGATATATCACCAGCCTTCTTTTTTGAACTTGAATTAAAAATAATTTAAAATCCTGGGAGAGAAAATATAAATGACAAAAAAGATGAAGAATACTTTCAGAGAAGAGAAACATTAAAAAAAGAAAGTTGAAAATCCACTTGGTATATCTCCAAGGGAGCTGACCTACTACAACCTGTGATTTCCTCATCTTGGGGAGAGGTTGTAGCACTAGAGCAATCAGCCCTTATTACTCTAAAAAAGACAGACTCTCGCTAGAGCCTGAACCACACTCCAAAAAACCTGAGGCAGAACCCACTTCTTTTCTTCTCCTACAACAATCCATGCACTGGAACATTGAAGAAAATCCAGGCCTGGTCTCCCAACCATCATCTCCAGGAGATGATAACCTCATGTGAAGCCTCCCTTATCTTCACCAGTCATCTCTAAACTGATTCAAATTTCAAGCTAATAGCCAATTCTTTCCTGGAAATCCATCAAGAATGGTCCACCCATAACAGCTTTCAAATTACCTTTGGCAATGTAAAAATTAACCTTTCCAGAGGCTCAAACGACATCCAGCTTTACAAATTTGGCTGTCCCAATCTACTCAGTGACATGGCCACCAATTCCTGTCTTAATGGGGAGGCCCAGATGAGTAGACTCAAACAAAGAAATCAGGCTAATCTGAGAACCTGAATCAACCAATGCCCTAGCCTCCCTGCCATTCAGAGTGACATTGACATAACCCAGAGGAGCAGAAAAATGAGTTTCCAGCCCCTCACCAAACTTTTCAGCAGAATCACAAATGTATTCTACCTCCCCAGAAGAAACTCTTCTCCTGGTCAACAACTTTTTCTGTCTATCAGCAAACCCTGGACTGATAGCATGCAATTCCCCATAAGATAGGGAAACCTGACCCTGATTCATCCTTTCCAGGACAGAGTCCATAAAATTAACTTGACCAGAAACTACTGGCCTCTCAAAGTGAGCCCTTGGCTTCACCACCTTGGTCCTAGAAGATTCTTGAGGACCAGCACCACCAACAGATTTACCATTAACAGGAACCAAACCAGATCCCTCACCTGAACCTCTAACTCTAACAGGCTTTGGCAATGAAGCCAAAGGGACATCCTCCTCAGAGTCAGAATCCACCTGCATTGGCATTGGCTCACCATTCATGTCAAATGTGCCAAAACTAGGGGGTGCCATATCAGCCATACCCTTCTGCATCTTGTACAGCTCCTCTTTGCTGTACCTTTTCCTAGCTGCACTCAGCTTAGGGTCCACCTTTGAAGCATTTGGCTTTGGTTGGGCCTGAGAACTGCTCTTAGGCCTTCCCACCTTTCCTACTTCCACATCATAAACACCAGCCAAGCATTCACCACTTGACTGTCCACCACAAGAATACAACTCCAAGCCACCAAAGGAAGTAGAAAAAGAGACCTTATTGAACTCCTTCCTTTTTCCCTTGCTATCCTCATCCTCCTTACCAGAAGACCTCCCTTGATCAGGAATCTCCTCAAACCTTGGCCTCCTTTGATTGAGACCTCCCCTTCTCCTGACCAAATCAACAGGAGCCTGCCCCTCACTGGGCTTAACAAAAGAACCATCAGGGAACTTAAAAAACCTGCCATCAAATTCCACCTTTCCTTCAGACACATCCTTGTTCAATGCCCAACAATCATTGGACCTGTGCCCCCTCCTGCTGCAATAAGAGCAAACCCAAGGATCACTCCTACCAGCCCTGCTATCGAAATCTCTAGGCTGAGAAGGTGCCTTATTGACCTTTTTAGCCTCTGGAACAAAAATATGCAGCTTCTTTGTAAGATCAGCCAACTGCTCCACCATTGGGTCCCTCTCCTGTTTGGGAACCTGCACCAAATTCTTCTCCTCCTTCTTCTCCCTAACTTCCTCTTCAGCCAAAGTCTCACTGACTTTTCTGACATACTTGGAACACCCCTCCTGATAGGTGTCCACATCCAATAACTTCAAATGGGCCTCAACAGCCTCCTTCACCTTATCCAAGGCAGGCAACTTCTGGTCCCCATTAGAAAGAGTCTTCATCAATTCCTTTCTTGACAACTCCTTCAACACATCCATCCTGACATCTCTAGCCAGAGCAGACCAAAAAACATCCTTGGCAGCATTTTCATGTGCCAGCTCCTCTACTTCCACTAAATATTCTACCACAGGATCAAATTGCAGCAGAAACTTCCTGTAACTGAGTAAGTTACCCACACCACCATAAGACTTCCATTCACTGATAACCTTGTTCAGATCCACCATAGTGAACCTGACACCCCATCTATCTACCATCTACCTGCACAGCAGCTTCCAATCCCTCTTCTTGTAGCCAGACATGGCCACAACCTCCTTCTCCACTGTTCTATGACCAATGATGAAAATGATCTGCTTCACCATGTCCAGGTAAGAAGCACCATCCACACCAGCAGCAGTTTCATATTTCTCCAGAAACCACTTCACATCTTCCCCATTAAACTTGGTACCATCCCAAGTTTTAATCCTCACACACTCCCTAACCATCACAGCAGGAGGACCTTTGCCCCCACTGACAGTCACCACATGAATAGATGAACCAGAAGCCATTCTTCCAGACCAAAATCACCAAAAAAGAAAGACCAACCAAAGACAACAGAAATTCCAAAGAACTAGCAGGTCCTACCCCACTTTGGGCACCAGAAATAGAGACAATCCTATAGTACTAGCTATAGGCCTTGACCAAGGGAGTTGGAGAAAACCCAGAAAGAAAATCCCCTGTCCCTTTAGAAAAATATAAGTGAGATTCACCTGCTACAGTAAATTGGTTCCTTTTGTTTAAAGCCCCTTTTCCAATACACTTGACTGCCTGATCAGTCAAGAAATTAGTCTCCAGACAGACTACCAAACCAAAAAACTGAAATGTAGACCAATGTCCACACCAGAGAAAGAAATGATACTTGATGTAGGTTTCAAATCCACACCAGAGACAGCAATAATACTTGATATAGCTTGCAAGACTACACCAGAGAAAACAGTTGCCAAAGTTGAGTTAAATGAAGAACTAACCTTGAAACAAACACAGCCAATTGTGGCCAGAAAACAGTGAAAACTGAGTGAGGAACAAGGATATCACCTCCGGATGGTTGTATGATGATTAAGGTTGCCCCAAACTGTCTTATTCACTATATACACACAGACTACTATCTAAGAGTCCATGCACACCAACAAATTTGGCGTTTCTGCGTGCTAAATTGCATAAAGACCCTCTAGAAACGCTTCCCAGCCTTCTAGCACTGAGGCGGGCGGTCCACCTGATGTTGGGAGGCCCGCCAGCCAGAAAACTACCAAAAACCTCCAAAAATACCCAAAATACTTAGAAAAATAAGCTACAACTACTAAAACCTTTAAAACACATACAACATTGAGACATGAAACGTAGAGAAAAATTATCCCATTCTAATAGTACTAAGAACTTAACCCTAAGACTTAATGTTAGCATGTAAAACGCAAAAAACAAAATTAAACAGCTATCTTTTAAAATAAAAAATGAGAAATAATCCCTTAAATACTTAGAATATGAAAAATGTTGTAAAGACATAAAATATAGAGAAAAACTGGGGCTATCTAATGGTAGTACCCACATCCCCGCAGTTCCAATATTCTCCAAATAATTCCACAAAAACACCCAATTATTAAACAATGCCATTTAAGACATATCAAAACAACACCAAATAGACCAACAAAGGGCTCTGCCAATGTTGTAAGACCACAGCGCCATTGAAAAAATGGCTATTCTTGCAAGGGCCTTGTGACATGGTGATCTCCGCACAGAAGAAGTCCATAGCAATGCAGGATGTACATACTATCTCAAATTGACATGTCGGAATCCTCCCATCATCTCAAGGGTGAGGAGGGGTAGGGGTAGGATTGTTGTTATCTGTCATAATAAAGTATTAAAATAAAAGACTATTTACAAAACTCTAGTGAATATTTCAAGAAGGGGAAAGTGAAGAGAGAGATAAGATTAATGAAGAGTTCTCATGCTCAACAGAGCTTACGTTTTATACCCATTGTAGAAAGACTGTTACAGTTGCCTTGCTTTAAGCAGAATCCAAAGGAGTTGGATAAACCAAATAAAACCCTGTCCTTCTAAATAAAATTAGGGTTGCCAAATTAACTAAGCCTACTAGTCTACTTGAATCAATAAATAATATATGAAACTCTGATTTATAAATGCTTATTGAGATGAGAAAAAACAGCTGTTGGAAAAGAAATACTGGATTACAACAGTAAAGGTGTACCAGTGAAAGATCTGAAAAGATTGACTTATATGTTTTTATGAAGGTTTTATTTTAAAAAAAATTACAATAAAAACAAGACCCTGAAGTTGAGACCTTTCCAAAGATACCCTATTGGTGAATTTTTTTATTATAATTGTTGTTTTATGTTAAATATTGTTAATTATAAAAAAGACCCTTATTATAAAAACTATAAAGACATAAACATGTAGAAGACTTAGATTCTCTTCTTCTCCTCCTGATACTCCTGCTCCAGACCTTTCCAACAATACCCTACATGCATAGGATCTACAATTAACTATTGATCTAATAAGCATAATAAATTTCTAACCAAATTTTGCCACAATAGCCAAATTTTTCCACAGTGACCAAACTTTAACCCAGTGACCAGACTTTCCCATTGTGAGCAAATTTTGCCACAATGAGCTCTTTTTGCCATAATGAGCTAATTTTTCCAGAGTGAGATAATTTTTCCACCATGACCAAACTTTACCACAATGACAGAATTTTTTCCAGTACACTTTGATTTCGCACCGGAAAATCACCAGAGCACACCAGAGCACTGGAGCTCAGTGGCTATTCTATCAGCACATCATATCCACCAATAATACTAAAAGTCACTAAATCAAGTAAAACACTTAGAAAACAGTAAAATATGATAAAAAACCATCAAAACATAAAAGATAGAGAAAAATCTGGGCTATCCAATGATTATAACCACCTTCTGAAATTCCAAATATCCAGCCTCATAATCCCGAAAATTGCTACTGATCTCCCAAAATTAGACCTAAAAGAACCTCAGAAAATACTCAAAAGCTGGAGAATCCTCCCCGAAATCCAGTGAAACCATTACCAAATCCATAAAACTATCAAATCACAATAAAAATACCATAATATAACCATTCCAAAATGCCACAAATCAATCCAAAAATATCAATAATGACCAAATTAACACCTGTTAACACCATAATTTCCTTTCAACCAATATTCAATCAAATTTTCACCTAATTGGCCTACGCAGATGTGGAATGCCACACCATGAATCTTTCATGCACTGTGTGACACTTGAAGAAAGATTAATCTTTTAATCCATATATTGATATGCAAATCCATACTCTAAGTGCAGAAAGCAACATCTACCTAGCAACTCTTTTCTCCTTTGTTGTCTCTATTCAAATACCCTAGCAACTGCACTATCTAAACTTTAAATCTAAATTCTTCAATCATCTTCTTATACTTTTCAACTTTAAGAAAATTCACTGTTTATTAATGCTTGGATCAATAGTATAGTTTGAATTTTGGGTTATTGTGTGATTATGGGTAATTAAACGTCTTTGAGTGGGAATAGGAGTAAGGTTAAAGGATCTGTGGGTTATAGTGGAGGGTCAGTGGTAAATTAAAGGCAGATTATTAAAGGGGTCAATGCAAGGTGGAGTTTTCTATATAATTGGGGGAATTTGGTTTGAAATTCCATATAATTAAATTATAAAATCTTTGTGATAGTAGTTAAATTTATATAAGGCAATTCCTGTTTCCTACCCTTCTTAATAATAAATTTCTCTTAAAACTATTATAGCTCCTAAATCCCTTTTGATTATTAAGTTCCAACCCTTTGTGAGATTCCTTGAATTTTATTGTTACTCTACCATACATTTTTATTCACCTTGAACTTACCTTGAAGCACATAATTTATCTTTGATGTATCTTTGAATCACTTCCTTGAAGTAATCCTCAATAACTATTACCATTCTCACTTATTCAGGAACACCCTAAACCTTGTGTGTAGGCTTTCTGGTGACAAAATCCCACAGCTCCTTTAACTCCACACCTATTCCTACTCACAGACCTTTAATGACCCTTAAACACACAACAAACCAACATTGAAACTATATTATTGATCTGAGCACTAATACATGGCGCATTTTCTTAAAGTTGAAAATTATATGCAGATGATTGACTAATTTAGATTTAAGGTTTAGATAATGCAGTTGCTAGCACGTTCAAATTAATACAACAAAGGGAAAAAGCAGTTACTAGGTAGATATTGCTTTCTGTGCATTGAGTATGGATTTTTGTACTGATTTATGGATTGAAAGATTGTCTTTTGCTTCAAGTGTCATGTGGCACATGACACCCTTGTATCCATATTCATTTAATTAGTTAGCAAACACAAGTTGTGCCAAATTTCCATACATACTCTTCCCTCACACAACATACAAAGCTGTGGGGTATACATGTGCTGTGACATCCAATTCAATTCAAATTAAATATACACAGCTTTGCATGTAGTGTCATGTGTTGAGTCACCCATTTGGTAAACTCTCTACTGTTTTACTTCTTGCATTTTCACAACTCATCTCACTCTCCTCATCTTTTTCAAATGGAACAGCTCATAATTGACAAGCTTTTCTCATCATGGAAGAAGATTTTATTGTAGTTTCCTTCTTGGTGCAGAGAGAATGATGTCTTTCAGAATCAGGGAAAAGATCTCTGGTACAATTGGGATGTTACACTATATACTGATGAGAGACTAGCTAAGTAAATAGTAGGGTAACAGCCTAACACATGGTAATTCCAATAAGGGGATCACTTTTTTTATTGGATCAGGCACAGAAGTTCATCACTTTACATAGATTTTAAAAGTTGTAAGCCAATTCAAGAAAATGAGTAAACTATCTTCATAAGGAACATGATGTGTATGTGTCGGTCAGTCGTCTAGAAGAAAGGTAAGGAAAAGGGGGAGAAATGGAGGAGGACAAGGAGAAAGGGTTTTGAGAAAATAAAAGAAATAAAATATAAAAGATTATTTAATTTATTGAAGAGGAGCAACGACGAATTTCTTGAGAAATGAGACAACAGTGAAGTTTTTATTAAATTACAATATTATTTTAATGGTATGGGCTCTGCGCGGCAAACACTATGATCACTATTAGACTGAAGGCAACCTATCAGTAGTTATATAGAATTTAAATTAGAATATTGATACTAATAAAAAATTATATAAACGTAATATAAAAATATATTCAAGTTTGTTGAGTCTATAGTAAGTGATGAGGCTACAGGGGATTATCCAAGGCCTTTTTATAGGCAATGGGTCCTCTAAAGCGCTACAAATGACTATATACAAAAATAGTAATGAAGTAAAACAAGAAGATTAAAGAAGATAATTGTAACATAGTAATTGAGAGAAAAATATACGAAAATAATAAGAATCCCAATTAAGAAAGTAAAATTCCCATAGCAAATTTCCCAAATCAGTTAATATAAAATAATGAGTAACTAAACAACCCTGTGACATAAGAACTATGGGAAAAATAATTCAAAACAAGTATTACAATATGTTTTCAGCATTTATAAGTGAAACAAATAAAATTTTTTGATGTAACTAGGTATGTAATCAATTTAATTCATTGTAAATTAATATTATTTAATTGTTTTCACTATGTAATTAAATAACTAGTTTAAATGAAACACTTAATTAATTCAAATTGAGAATTTATAATACTATTTTATAACATAAGTATTATAATTTATTTAATCTTTTCCTGACAAAATTAAGGGTCAAAAGAAGAGCCATTAATTATTATTTAATACTATATGAAAAGTGTTATTTAATATATAAATTTAAATAATTAATTTAATTATATTATAAGTCAATTTTACACTTATAATTATAATATATGTTTTTAATTAATTAAATATTTATTTATAATTATTAAATACATAAAAATGTGCCATTATTTGTAGAATATAAAATATATTATGCTTAATTTGAATGTATACATAATTTATATAACAATAAAATTAATATAACACTTATATTTAATGAGATACTTATATAATTTTATTATGCAATAAAATATAAATTTATATACATCAAATGCAATTATTTATGCCCTCTTTCAGGTCCAATAAGTTAACATATCATTTACTTGGCTCCTGGAATAGCCTGGCTGACACTCCCTCACTCTAAAAAAACAATAAAAAAAATGCTAAGATTTTTTCTTTTTTTACTTTTTCAACAGAGTAGGAAGATTTGAAATCTCGTTTCCAGGTATCCATGCATCATGTTCAGATGATTTGTTCTTATATATCAATAAATATTCAGTACCTCTTTTAGAAGTGATAATTCTATCATTGAGAATTTTATCAATTTCTGCTGTTTCTGTGACTTCCTGAGGGTTTTTCTTAGGTCTTCCCCTTCTTTTGGGAAATAAGTCACTGTTGGAAGTATAAGGCTTAAGCAAAGAAATGGGAAAAACAGGATGTTTCCTATCATATAGAGAATACAATACAACTTCTACTGCATTATCACCAACCATCCTTTTAACAACAAATGGTCCAACAAAAGGATCTTTTAATTTGTTGTTACCTTGTAAATTGAAATGGACAGTAGAGATCAACACTTCATCACCCTTGTTAAATGTGTATTCTTTATGGGATTTATCCCATCTTTTCTTTTCATATTCAAATGCTTTATCAATACAGCTCTGAGCATGTTTTCTGCAGAGCTGTTGCATTTGTATGAAAGATTTTACACCAGGGTGTAGTTCCAACTTAGGTAATTTCTTATTGAGAATCTGAGAAGGAGTATTTGGGACATAACCTAACCAAAGCTCAAAAGGCTTTTTCTCAGTGAAAGAATGAACAGTGCTATTATATGCAAATTCAAGACCAGGCAATAGAGTGACCCAATCATGAGTAAATCTGTCATTGTCTTTATATTCTAAACCAAAGGCACAATACCTTCTAATCATATCTTCCAGAGTTTGAATCATTCTCTCAGCTAGACTATCAGTCTGAGTATGGTGAGCTGTAGACAATTTTAACTCACAGCCACAAATATCCATCAAAGAGGTCCAAAACTCAGAAGTAAATTTAGGATCTCTATCAGAGATAATGGCTTTTGGAAAACCAGTAATATTAAACATGTAAGACAACCATAAGAAAGCTAATTCTTTTGTGGATACATCTTTGTGGGTTGGAATAAATTTGCACATTTTTGTGAATCTATCTACTATTACCCAACAAGAGTTAAAGCTGTCTTTACCTGCAACAGGAAGACCAGTAACAAAATCCATATTAATGATTTGCCAGGGAGCATTAGGTGTCTCAATATGTTTTAATAACCCTGCTCTTTTACCTTTCAACCTTTTAGATTTTTGGCAGGAATCACAAGATTCAACATATAATTTTTTGTCTTCAGACATATTAGCCCACAAAGCAGTGTTTTTGATTCTAATCAATGTTTTTTCAAGATCAAAATTACCAGACAATATGTCATCATGACAAAGTTTAAGGATAGTTTCTTTCATAGAAGGAGGAATTACAATTACATTAGTAAGCTTTCTTCTATAATATATATAACCATCTTCAATAGAAAACTTTCCTTTACTTAAATCATTTTGATACTTTGCAGGAAGAGTTTTTATCAATGCTTGAATTGAAGCATTCTTAGGATCATTTAAGATAGTAACTAATTTATTTAAATCAGAATCCCTCTCATATGAATCCAGTATTAATTGAAATAACTCTTCTTCCATATCCACTACAAATATACCATGGATATGAACAGTATCATCTTCAGGTACATAAGCAGGATTTGAGTCATTATTTTGGAGAGGCAATCTGGAGAGCATATTAAAATTGGAGTGAACAGTTCCAGCCCTATGGATAATTGTCATCCGTCCTCTGTATTCTTGAACAGAAACTTGCCACCTGAACATATGTCTGTTAGGTGTTTTCAGGTTTAAGAGGGACTTCACAGCACTACAGTCAGTTACCAATTCAAATTTTTGGTCATCTAGATAGTAATTAAGCTTCTCAAGAGCCCAAACAACTGCTAAGCATTCTAATTGAGTGGCACCATATTTCAATTCACTATTTCTCAAGGTTCTTGAAATATAACAAATTACAACCTCTGAGGATTTATCATTTATAATTTGTTTATTCAACATTTCTACCATTAATGATAACAGGTGCTTTCAAGGGGGATATGGCTATAGAATTGTTAGTAATATTTTTAATTATTTCAGCATTTTCCACTGAAGATAAATCCAATACACATTCTTCAGATATATTATCTAAATAATGGACATCCTGTTCTAACATTAAAACATCTTTAACAGAGTCATTGCCATAGGAAATATTACTTTCACAATCACTAGAAGAATTATTGACATCAATTTCAGCTTCATCAGTGTCTTCATTTTGTTCAACAAGATGAATTTTCTTGTCACAAACATGACCCTTTTGCCATTGTTTGTTACATTTATAACAAGTATTTGTTGCATATTTTTTAGGTGCAACTGGGGCAGAGGGTTTACCAGATTTTTCTGGGAGCTTTGTAGAAGTTTTATTCTGATCATTATAAGATTTACCAAGGTAATTCTTTGGTTCATATCTATGGTTAAGTAATACCTCATTACAGATATTAATGAAAGAAGAATTTTCCCTTACATGCTTAGTTCTAGCCACAATCAAGTCTCTAAGAGAATTTGGTAATTTATACAAGATTTTATCTCTCCAAATATCATAATCCATCTTTGGATCAATTGCTCTTAGGATTTTTGTTACTTTCATAAGAAAAACAATGGTCTTTTCAACAGAGGAGGATACATATCTAGGATTCTCATACAGTCTTTTCTGAGCTAACCTGAATTTTGAACCACCAAACTGATTCTCAATCAAGGATTTCCAATCATTTTATGTATAATGATTGTTATCTAAAAGGACAGATTCATACCACATCAAGGCTACATTGGAAAATAAAGAAATTAGCTTAGAAACAATTACCTCATCAGGTAGTTTATAAGATCTCTTTAAATTATCAATTCATTGGATAAAGTGTTGCCAATCAGAGGAAGAATCACCATCAAAGGTAGGATATTGGTCCAACCTAGGCCAATTTTTCTGACTACTGGGATGGTCCATTTTTTGGTTTGAATTATTCTTCAGTAATAATTCCTGAAGTTTAGCCTGGTGTTCAGAAATTTCATTATGTACAGAAACAGCTGGTGCATAACCATCACAAGATTTTTTGCTAGTAGCAAAAGATTTTACAGACTCATTTTCAGTTTGTTTAATGGTTGAAATATGAGGAAGAAAAGAGGAACTCTGCTCAGGTTCTTTTTCTTTATTTTTATGCAGCTTATGGACAGTATTCTCATTCATACCATTATTGATGGTTAAGGTTGAGAATTTTTCCTGCAGGTCAGACACATAGTTTCTTATCCTTGGAATTTCAGACATCTGGTCATTTACTTTTGCAAGAGATAGAACATTTCTGTCCTCAGAAACTGTGTGTTTGGCACTTAGTGCATGGAAATCATTCTTTAGATTTTTAAACTCATTTTATAGAGATTTTATTTCACTTTTTAATGAATAATTTTCTTCAATAAGGAGTTTAAATTCACTCAAGGTCTTATGTAGATTGATATTTTTATCTGAGATAGCTCTATGGTCACTCCTTATTTGTTTTTGTTGGCTAAGAACAATATTCAAGGTTTCTTTGATTTTAAAATAAGCTGTATCCTGTACAGAAGAACTTACTTTACATTGCAAGTGCAAATTATTTAATCTATCATTCTCATGGATTAACACATCTCTCAAATATTTGTCTTTCACAACATTAAAATCAAGGGTATCTTTCAATATTTCTTCAGAAGTTTTCTCAATTAATTTATAGACTTCAGGGGAAAAAGAATCATTCTTAATTGCAAGAGAAGGATTAAATAAAGAAGTAGAAGTCAAATGTAGAGGTTCATCAAATGACAATTAGCTAATTACATTAATAGGGCTACTAGTTACAGGAAGCTGTATTTTAACAGGTTTAACTGTTCTTTCACCACTTTCAATAATATTACCTGCAGAAGAAGTCTTATTAGAAAAAATTCCTAAGTGACTATCAACCAAATTACTTACCATGGCAGAGGAGGAAACTTCCCCTGAGAGTGAGTTTGGGATTGTGCTTGGGCCTTCTTTCTCCTGCCTTGTTGGTAAGGATGAGGAGGAGGATGGAAAATGGGTTTTCTGGATGAGCCAGGCTGATGATGAGGAGGATGTTGCATATTCTGCTGGTAGTGACTCATTAGATAATCCCATTTCCATTGCTCTACTTCCATAGTACTTTGATTTTGGATGGAGGAGCTGGGGGGCTGTGAAGGTTGAGCCTGAAATTGAGGCTGATTGGGAGGCAACTGAGGAGGGGCCTGGGCCTGATTTTGGTTCCTGAGTTCCTGAACTTGATCCCACAAGGTGTCTACTTTTGCCTTGTATTTCATGTTTTCTGTCTTCAGTTCTTTGATGTGACTGGACAGATTGCTGATTTGTTGGGGCAGAGGAAGCTTTTTTATTTTGAATCCTTTTGGAAGACCTTCTTGAGGTACTGTAGGTTTTACTTCCTTCTGTTGTGCTGGGGGAAGGGGGTTTGATTTGTTTACTTCTCCTGTCATTTCCACATCCTGAATTATGTGAATTTTTCTTGTTAGCATAAGATTTTTTATGTTCAACTTTAAAAGAACTCACAGTATCAGCATCATAATCAATTTCAATTTCATCCACTTGCATTTTATCCATTTTCTCAGCCAAATTGTTGGACATAATAGTGGGAAGATTAATTAACTTCTTAAAAAAAAATTAATAAAAGTCAGTTAATAATTGCTCCAAATAAAAATTTTTTTATTAATTTATATAAAAAAAATTTTTAATATAAAGTAATATTTATAAAAAATTAATTAATAAAATGGATTGCAAAGTTAAATTGGGAATAAACAATTAAGTTAATTCAACCAATTAAATTACCAAAATTAAATATGGCAATATATGGGACTAAGTACAAAGTACTATTTAAGTCAACCAAAATGAACAAAAATTAATAATAATAAAAAATTAATTTAATTATTCAAATTTTATTAATAATAATGTTAATTTATTCTAGGACTAAGAGGAATTAAACACTCTATAATGGTCAACTAGGTAAAAAAAAATTTTAATAAATGAACACTTACACTCAGTGAATCAGCAATTAATCCACAATCACTGTTATTGCAGTAAAAATATAGTAATATGAGTGAGAGGTGCAAAGGTTAACTTACTATAGTGATCGAAAAATCACTTCAAAATAATAGATGAATTAAATCAATATAAACCTAATAGATTGAACCCAAGTTCGAAACATGGTGGCGGCAAAAGTTTTCTTTTTTGCTGGGTGGTCCATGCATTTGTCATTCGTCGCAAGAATCGGTATCATCGTCGTCGTTTGGAAAGGTCCCCAGTTGTCGGTCAGTCGTTTAGAAGAAAGGTAAGGAAAAGGGGGAGAAATGGAGGAGGACAAGGAGAAAGGGTTTTGAGAAAATAAAAGAAATAAAATATAAAAGATTATTTAATTTATTGAAGAGGAGCAACGACGAATTTCTTGAGAAATGAGACAACAATGAATTTTTTATTAAATAACAATATTATTTTAATGGTAAGGGCTCTGTGCGGCAAACACTATGATCACTATTAGACTTAAGGCAACCTTTAAGTAGTTATATAGAATTTAAATTAGAATATTGATACTAATAAAAAATTATATAAACATAATATAAAAATATATTCAAGTTTGTTGAGTGTATATGTCAAGGGGTGCTTTTGGTCTAGAAGCTTGGTTCGAGGTTTATACAAGGAAATTTAGGTTTTTATTGAACTTTCAAAGAATAGTACATATTTCTTAATCAAAATAATTGTTTTACTCAAATAAAAGAGGTAGTTATAAGATATCAATATAAGTTATAGATTAGAATTATGTTGTCGTAAATACTAAGGTTATAAAATATAGAAATAATGGGAGTGTTGTAATTGTAATAAAAGTAAGTGATAAAAGAATGATTTGAAAAGCACAAAGTAAGAGGCCTTTTATAGGCAAAACATGAGGGAATAAAATATACAGAATTTACACCATATATTGTAAGCATGTGCAAAAAATAATGACTGAAAGGAGTACATATATGACACAAGAATTAAATAAACTGGTACGTAAACAAGGAAATGAAATTTATTAGCAATAAAGTTTGAGTTCCTTGGACTGTCACAATTAATTACACAATAATTAATTAATTAAATTACTTTCACGGGATTCCAGATCTCTCACTGAGGTAATATAATTAATTTAAAGTTTTTTTATTATAATTTTATTATTAAATTCTATTCCCATTCACTTATACCATTGAGCACGGTGTTAGGGAGTAAAATTGTAAGGGACATTTTATTTAAACTAATTAATTATATTACTTATTGTACTTAACTAGTTAATTGTAAGAAATGCTTAAGTAGGTAATTAATTATTAGTAAGAAGAAGGGGCGTGGCTTCAACTCAGTAAAATAATTAATTATTTTACTGGTTAAGTCTAGTAGCCTGGCTGACACTCCCTCACTCTAAAAAAAACAATAAAAAAAAATGCTATGATTTTTTCTTTTCATACTTTTTTAGTAGAGTGGGAAGATTAGATATCTTCTTCCCAGGTCTCCAAGAATCATATTCAGATGATTTATTCTTGAATCTCAATAAATATTCTGTACCTTTTTCAGCAGTGACTATTCTGTCATTTAGAATTTTTTCAATTTCTGCTGTTTCAGTGATTTCATTTGGGGTTTTCTTTGGTCTTCCCCTCCTTTTTGGAAATAAATCACTATTGGATGTGTAAGGTTTTAAAAGAGATATTGGAAAAACAGGATTTTTTCTGTCATATGGAGAATACCAAATAACCTCAACTGCATTATCTCCAATCACTCTTTTGACAACAAATGGACCAACAAATGGATCTTTCAATTTGTTATTACCTTGTAAGTTGAAGTGGACTGTAGAAATCAACACTTCATCACCCTTTTTAAAAGTGTATTCTTTACGGGATTTGTCCCATCTCTTCTTCTCATATTCAAATGATTTTTCAATACATTTTTTATCATGATTTCTGCATAGTTGTTGCATTCAAAGAAAAGATTTTACACCAGGATGTATATCCAATTTAGGTATTTTATTATTGAGAATTTGGGCAGGAGTATTTGGAACATATCCAAGCCAGAGCTCAAAAGGCTTTCTTTGAGTAACAGAATGAACAGTGCTATTATAAGTAAATTCCAACCCAGGAAGTAAGGTAACCCAATCATGAGTGAATCTGTCATTATCTTTATACTCAAGGCCAAAGGCACAATACCTTCTAATCATGTCCTCTAAAGTCTGAATCATTCTTTCAGCTAAACCATCAGTCTGTGGATGATGGGCAGTAGAAAGTTTCAGATCACAACCACAAACATCCATCAGAGACATCCAAAATTCAGAAGTAAATTTAGGGTCTCTGTCAGAGATTATGGCTTTAGGAAAACCAGCAGTATTAAACATATGAGACCACCATAAGAAAGATAATTCTTTAGTGGAAAAATCCTTGTGAGTAGGGATAAATTTACACATTTTTGTGAATCTGTCCACAATAACCCAACAAGAGTTATAACTGTCTTTATCAGAAATAGGTAACCCTGTTACAAAATCCATGTTTATTATCTGCCATGGTGCATCAGAAGGTTCAATATGTTGCATTCATCCTGCTCTTTTACCAGTTAATCTTTTTGATTTTTGGCAAGAGTCACAAGACTCAACATATAATTTTGTGTCTTCAGACATATTAACCCACCAAGCAGTGTTCTTAATTCTGATCATTTTTTTTTCAAGATCAAAATGTCCAGCTAATATGTCATCATGACAAATTTTCAAGATGATTTCTTTCATTGAAGGAGGAATAACAATGACATTACTCAACTTTCTTCTATATTATAGATATCCTTCATCAATTGAGAATTTACCTTTTTCCAAAGCTTTTTTGTAATTTGGTCGAAGGGTTTTAATTAATGCTTGTATTGAAGCATTCTTTGGATCATTTAATATGGTGCATAACTTTTTCAAATCAGTTTCCTTACCATATGAATCCAGAATAAGCTGTAATAGCTCTTCCTCCATATCAACCACATATATCCCATGTATATGAATAATTTCATCCTCAGGATCATACGCAGGATTAGAGTCATTATTTGGTAAAGGTAACCTAGATAAAATATCCACATTTGAGTGAACAATACCAGCCCTATGAATAATTGTCATTCTCCCTCTGTACTCTTGAACAGCCAACTGCCATCTTAACATATGTCTGTTAGGTGTTTTCAAGTTTAAAAGGGATTTAACTGCACTGCAGTCAGTGACAAGTTCAAATTTCTGGTCATCTAGGTAATAATGAAGCTTTTCTAGAGCCCACACTACAGCTAAACACTCTAATTGAGTAGCACCATATTTCAATTCACTATTTCTCAAGGTTCTCAAAATATAACAAATTACTACTTCTGAAACTTTATTATTTATCACTTGTTTTTGATGGAGGGCAGCACCAAGACCAATGAAACTGGCATCAGTGTACAAAACAAATGGTTGATTAAAGTCAGGTAAAGCAAGAATTGGTGCTGACATCAAACAGTGTTTCATAGTGTCCAAGGCTCTTTGTCTTTCACTATTCCAGACAAAAGCAACATCCTTTCTATTTAATTGGGTAAGGGGTAAAGCTATGACTTGGTAATTTTTAATATACTGTCTATAGTATCCACACATTCCCAAAAAACTTTGGAGCTCTCTCACTGTAGTAGGAGCCTTCACCTGTTGTATGGCTGCCACTTTGTTCTGGTCAACACATATCTTTAATCCTGAAACAACATGACCAAGAACTTTTAAAGAATGGAAACCAAATTTACATTTCTTCAAAGCAAGTGTCATATTTATTTCATCCATTTTCTGGAATACTTTACACAGGTTGTTAAGATGGTTCTCAAATGTTTTTGAGAATATAATGATATCATCAATATAAACCATCAGCCATCCTTCAATTATCTCTTGATGGAATGTCTTATCCATGACTTTTCGGAACACTGAAGGGGCATTTTTAGGGCCAAATGGCATCCTAATATACTTATAAATACCCACATGAGTGGCAATCATCAGAAAGTTCTGAGAATTTTTCTAAACAGGTACCTGGTGATATCCTTTGTTACCATCCAAACAGCTGATATATTTAGCACCCTGTAAAGTAGCATGTATAGAGCTAATTCTAGGTAAAGGGTAGATATCATCAACAGTATAAGTATTTAGTGCTCTATAATTACCACATAACCTGGCTTTATCTTTCTCATAAGAAATTAGGACAGGTGAGATAACACAATGTTTAGGTGTTTCAACTACCTTTTCAATAATATTCATTTTTAAAAGGGTAGAGATATTGTCTTCAATATCTTTTCTCTTTGTGGGGGAAGCAGGATAAGGCTTCTTCTTTAAACTAGGTGGTATATCAGTTAATGGGCAAGACAATGAAAGTTTCATTTCCTCTTTAACTAATCCCAGTTCATGTGACCCATGAGCAAAGGCCATAGGATAAGACTTTATCAAGTTAATGATGGAATCTTTATCCTCACCAGAAAGTTGTTCTCCAAAAGAGGCATTGTCAATTTCAGATAAAAGGGCATGCATCTCTTTTGTAGATCTTCCTTTAAATTAAAATACAGAATTACATGTGTTTAATTCTGGTTTCAATAATTTTTTAGGGGAGGAAATCTTAAATTTTCTCTTCCCATTCATCCCCATTGTGAAACATTGATTTGAGGGATCCAATTTTATTCCATACTTGGTTAAAATATCATTCCCTACAATAAACCAATTGCTTAAGTTGTTATGATTCATGACAACAAAATCACAAATAGCTCTTACAAAACCATGGTTATATTTAAAAAACACTGTGACTTTGTATTTACCAATGGGGGAAAAAACAGAGCCATAACCTCTCCAATTTTCAGAAATTATAGGCATCAGTTTTGATTTATAGTCTTGATCCACTGAAGCAAGTGCTCTTTCAGAAACAACACTTCCTCCAGCTCCAGAATCCAGAACAACTTCTATGCTGGTTCCATTAATCAAGACTGGTGCCTTGAGAGGGGCAATAACAATTTAGTTATCCTCAATGTTCTTTATGATCTCAGCATCCTCAACTTTAGATAAAGCATTATTATCAATATCAATAGTATTTAAATAATGAATATCCTCTTCCAGCATCAAGATTTCTTGTTGAGATTCATATGAAATATTGCTGGCACAATCACTTGATGTATCATCCAGTGCCACTGTGTCATCAGCATGCTCCTCTTTTTGTTCTTAAAGATTTATCTTCTTGTCACAAACATGGCCTTTCTGCCAAGGCTTTTTGCACTTGAAGCAAGTGTTTGTTGCATACTTCTTTGGTGCAACAGGGGCAGAAGGTTTACCAACCTTTTCCAGAGGTTTCTGTTGGTAAGTGGAGGTTTTCTCCAAAGGGGTCCTAGGAATGAATCTTCTGGCATCATACTTATTGTTTAGAAGTATCTCATTGCAAGTATTAATGAAAGAAGAGGGTTCTTTGGAGAACTCTGTCCTAGCCATTATCAAGTCTCTCAGAGACATTGGGAATTTATAAAGGATCCTGTCCTTCCATAAATCAAACTCCATATTTGGGTCCATTGCCCTTAATATTTTTACAAGCTTCATTAAAAACTCAATAGGTTTATCAGTAGAAGAGCTATATCTAGTTTCCTCATACTGCCTTTGTTGAGCCATTCTGAACTTGGAGCCACCAAATTGTGCTTCAATAAATTTCTTCCAATCCTCCCATGAGTAGTCATTCCCATCCAGGAGAACAGATTCATACCACATTAGGGCAACATTAGTGAACAAAGAAATTAACTTGGACACAATTTCCTCATCTGGTAGTTTGTAATAATTTTTTAAGTTATCAATTCTGCAAATAAATTGTTGCTAATCAGAGGAAGAATGACCATCAAATGTAGGATATTGGTCAAGTTTTGGCCAATTCTTTTGATTTGAAGGAGTCTCCTTAGTACTAGCTTGTTTCTGAGTAAGAAGCAGCTGTAATTTCTCTAATTGGGCTGAAATCTCATTGTTTAATCCTTCAGTTGCAGATTCTGGTGCATCATCAGTCTTTGATAGAAACTCAGTGTTATCAACAGGTATTTCTGGAGCTATTTTTACTTTAGATGAATTAGCCACAGGTACTATTTGAGCATCCTGCACTATATGTTCCTTCACAGAAATGTCAGAATATTTCTGGTCATTCAACAATGAGTTCAATTTTTCTTCAATGGTTGTTATTCTTGTTTTCATTATTGGAAGACTGGATAAACTCTAATTGATAGTTGCAAAAGATAGCTGATTTTTATTTTGAAAAGATGACAAATGTTTATTCAATCTTTTCAGATTTATCTTATCTATCTCCACCTCCTGGCAACAGGCAGATACAGTATCTTTTAGCTTAGACAAATCATTTTTTATATTTTTCCCATAAAGCAACTTTCTTTTCATGGGTTGCTTTGTAATGAGACAATTCATCAGAAACTCTCTGTGATTCACATCTTAATGCTTGATAACCCTGATCAGTTAACAAACTATTATATCTCTGAGTCAATTGCATATTGTTCATTATATGATTTTGTTTGGCAATAATATCTCTCAAGTGCTCATCATCAATTCTTGCTACATCTGGAGTGTTTCTCAATAAGGAAACTGAGTAACTTTCCAGACTCTCATAGAACTCAGGGTCAAGAGTTTCATCAATTACAGCCATATCAGGGTTAATCATTAAGGTAGCAATTAAAAGTAATGGATTAGATACATGAGTTATCTGTCTACTGCTCCCAGCCTCTACTGGTCTCAAGGTGTCTTCTCCCCTCTCAGATTTACCTGAAAGAACAGAATCAGCTACAAGAAAAGGCACTTGAGAATCAATAGAGGGACGTACCAGGGTTTGCTGGGTATCACCATATTGGGCTTTCTTCTTCTTTTGCCTCCTTGATAGGGTTGAGGAGGTGTGGGGTTGACCTGGTCGGGCCTTGACGGACCTGCCTGAGGTAACTGATGCTGATTTTGAGACAGGTAGTCCCACTTAGTGTTTAACCAGTCCCACTGCCACTTGGACACTTCCACCTTTTCTTGGGACTGGGGAGCCAATTGTTGTTGATCCCTGGGAGGAAGAGGTTTCTTCTTCTCTTGAAGAAAGGTATCTATTCTTCTCACCTTTTCTTCCAGAGCATCTACCCTTGCCTTTAGTCTTAAGTTTTCTGTCCTTAGCTCCTTTATGTGAGTTGAAAGATTCTTTACCTGTTGAGACAATGGCATCTTTTTTATCCTGAAGCCTTTTGGAAGCTCTTCTGGTGGTTTTATCATAGGCTTCTGATCCTGAGTTGTGTCCACTAGGATTTCTACTTCTTCTATCTCTACATCCTGTTTGGGGCAAGGATTTATTAGTCTGAGAAATTCTTCTTGTTAAAGGAGAACTTACAGAAGTAGGCTCATCATAATCAATCAAGTCCAGTTCTTCTTCACGTGCAGCAGAACCACTTTGGTCAGTCATTTTAAGATTTTACTGAAATGAAGAAAAGAGACAATAAGATTAATTAGTCTTTATTTTTGATTTTTATTTAACAAAAAATAAAATAAAATAAAATAAAAATCTTTTTCAGGATAAAAATCAACTGAATAAAATTAATTTATTAATTTAAAAATAGTTTAAAACTAGGATTATAATATAATCAACTTTAGAAATAAATTAATAATTTTTATTAATAATTTTAATTATTTTCAGGATTTAAATCAACTAATTTATTACCAGGACTTATTTTCAACTGAAGTAATCAAATATGAAACTTTATTAATTTAACAAAATTTTATTAAACTGATAACTTAACTACCAGGACTTAATGTCAACTGAAGTAATTAAATATGAATTTTTATTATAAAATTTTATTAATCTGATCACTTAATTACCAGGAATTAATGTCAACTGAAATAATTAAATATGAGTTTTATTAATTAAAATATTTATTGAACTACCAGGACTCAAGGTCAACTGAAGTAATTAAATATGAATTATATATTAATTAAAAATATTATTGTCAGGCCAATTTGTCAACTGGAACAATTAAATTAATCAGGACAAATGTCAACTGAAAAGATTATAATAATTAATATTAAAATATAATTATTTTATTACCTCTGGGACTAAGAACACTTATTGCTCTATTATGGTCAACCAGGAAAAATAAAAATAAAAATCCAAATTACCAGACACCTCCCCTTGTAAAATGAGCAATTTAATGCCACTTACAGAGTGCTGAGTAAAAGGAAATAAATAGCAAATGAAGAGGGAAGAGTAACCCACAAATAGTAATGTCAATAATTACCACGATATATATGACGTTTAGTCAATATATGAACCTAATTTTTGGAGCGCGGTTTGATTCCCGTTTGCAGCAAAAAAATTTGTCACGTGACGTATGACGTTTGTCGTTTTCGTTGCTTTCTCGTCCTTACAGGTATTCGAAAGCCGATGGTCCCTTTGATTATGCCCTCAAATCACGATGCGCCGTCGATAATTCGGAAAGGCCCTTAATTGTCAAGGGGTGCTTTTGGTCTAGAAGCTTGGTTCAAGGTTTATACAAGGAAATTTAGGGTTTTATTGAACTCTCAAAGAATAGTACGTATTTCTTAATCAAAATAATTGTTTTACTCAAATAAAAGAGGTAGTTATAAGATATCAATATAAGTTATAGATTAGAATTACGTTGTTGTAAATACTAAGGTTATAAAATATAGAAATAATGGGAGTTTTGTAATTTTAATAGAAGTAAGTGATAAAAGAATGATTTGAAAAGCACAAAGTAAGAGGCCTTTTATAGGCAAAACATGAGGGAATAAAATATACGGAATTTACACCATATATTGTAAGCATGTGAGAAAAATAATGACTGAAAGGAGTACATATATGACACAAGAATTAAATAAACTGGTACGTCAACAAGGACATCAAATTTATTAGCAATAAAGTTTGAGTTCCTTGGACTGTCACAATTAATTACACAATAATTAATTAATTATATTACTTTCACGGGATTCCAGATCTCTCACTGAGGTAATATAATTGTTATAAAGTTTTTTTATTATAATTTTATTATTAAATCTATTCCCATTGACTTATACCATTGAGCACGGTGTTAGGGAGTAAAATTGTAAGGTACATTTTATTTACACTAATTAATTATATTACTTATTGTACTTAACTAGTTAATTGTAAGTAATGCTTAAGTAGGCAATTAATTATTAGTAAGAAGAAGGGGTGTGGCTTCAACTCAGTAAAATAATTAATTATTTTACTGGTTAAGTCTAGTAGCCTGGCTGACAGTATAGTAAGTGATGAGGCTACAGGGGATTATCCAAGGCCTTTTTATAGGCAATGGGTCCTCTAAAGCGCTACAAATGACTATATACAAAAATAGTAATGAAGTAAAACAAGAAGATTAAAGAAGATAATTGTAACATAGTAATTGAGAGAAAAATATACGAAAATAATAAGAATCCCAATTAAGAAAGTAAAATTCCCGTACCAAATTTCCCAAATCAGTTAATATAAAATAATGAGTACCTAAACAACCCTGTGACATAAGAACTATGGGAAAAATAATTCAAAACAAGTATTACAATATGTTTTCAGCATTTATAAGTGAAACAAATAACATTTTTTGACGTAACTAGGTATGTAATCAATTTAATTCAATGTAAATTAATATTATTTAATTGTTTTCACTATGTAATTAAATAACTAGTTTAAATGAAACACTTAATTAATTAAAATTGAGAATTTATAATACTATTTTATAACATAAGTATTATAATTTATTTAATCTTTTCCTGACACAATTAAGGGTCAAAAGAAGAGCCATTAATTATTATTTAATACTATATGAAAGGTGTTATTTAATATATAAATTTAAATAATTAATTTAATTATATTATAAGTCAATTTTACACTTATAATTATAATATATGTTTTTAATTAATTAAATATTTATTTATAATTATTAAATACATAAAAATGTGCCATTATTTGTAGAATATAAAATATATTATGCTTAATTTAAATGTATACATAATTTATATAACAATAAAATTAATATAACACTTATATTTAATAAGATACTTATATAATTTTATTATGCAATAAAATATTAATTTATATACATTAAATACAATTCTTACGCCCTCTTTCAGGTCCTATAAGTTAACATATCATTTACTGGACTCCTTGGAATAGCCTGGGTGACAAAAACCTTATTTTTATTTTTATTTTTTTTCAACACTAAGTGATGACACATTAACGTGTTCAGCAACCTACAAGGTGAAATGAAAAAATAAAGTTTGGTAAGTTGAATATTGAATTACCAAAAAAAAAAAAAAAAAAAAAAAAAACAAAACAAAACAAAACAAAACCAAAAAAAAAAAAAAAAAAACAAAAAAACAAAAAAAAAAAAAAAAAAAAAAAAAAAAAAAAAAAAATATAAAATATAAAATATAAAAACAAAAAAAAAAAAAAAATAAAATAAAAAATATAAAAAAAAAACAAAAAAAAAAAATATAAAAAATATAAAAAAAAAAACAAAAAAAAAAAAATATAAAAAATATAAAAAAATATAAAAAATATAAAAAATATAAAAAATATTAAAAAATATAAAAAATATAAAAAATATAAAAAATATAAAAAATATAAAAAACATAAAAAATATAAAAAATATAAAAAATATAAAAAATATAAAAAATATAAAAAATATAAAAAATATAAAAAATATAAAAAATATAAAAAATATAAAAAATATAAAAAATATAAAAAATATAAAAAATATAATAAATATAAAAAATATAAAAAATATAAAAAATATATAAAATATAAAAAATATAAAAAATATAAAAAATATAAAAAATATAAAAAATATAAAAAATATAAAAAACATAAAAAACATAAAAAATATAAAAAATATAAAAAATATAAAAAATATAAAAATATAAAAAATATAAAAAATATAAAAAATATAAAAAATATAATAAATATAATAAATATAAAAAATATAAAAAATATATAAAATATATAAAATATAAAAAATATAAAAAATATAAAAAATATAACAAATATAACAAATATAAAAAATATAAAAAATATAAAAAATATAAAAAATATAAAAAATATAAAAAATATAAAAAATATAAAAAATATAAAAAATATAAAAAATATAAAAACAAAAAATATATAAAAAATATAAAAAATATAAAAAATATAAAAAATATAAAAAATATAAAAAATATAAAAAATATAAAAAATATAAAAAATATAAAACATATAAAAAAATATAAAAAATATAAAAAATATAAAAAATATAAAAAATATAAAAAATATAAAAAATATAAAAAATATAAAAAATATAAAAAATATAAAAAATATAAAAAATATAAAAAATATAAAAAATATAAAAAATATAAAAAATATAAAAAATATAAAAAATATAAAAAATATAAAAAACATAAAAAACATAAAAAATATAAAAAATATAAAAAATATAAAAAATATAAAAAATATAAAAAATATAAAAAATATAAAAAATATAAAAAATATAAAAAATATAAAAAACATAAAAAATATAAAAAACATAAAAAACATAAAAAATATAAAAAATATAAAAAATATAAAAAATATAAAAAATATAAAAAATATAAAAAATATAAAAAACATAAAAAATATAAAAAATATAAAAAATATAAAAAATATAAAAAATATAAAAAATATAAAAAATATAAAAAATATAAAAAATATAAAAAATATAAAAAATATAAAAAATATAAAAAATATAATAAATATAATAAATATAAAAAATATAAAAAATATATAAAATATATAAAATATAAAAAATATAAAAAATATAAAAAATATAAAAAATATAAAAAATATAAAAAATATAAAAAACATAAAAAACATAAAAAATATAAAAAATATAAAAAATATAAAAAATATAAAAATATAAAAAATATAAAAAATATAAAAAATATAAAAAATATAATAAATATAATAAATATAAAAAATATAAAAAATATATAAAATATATAAAATATAAAAAATATAAAAAATATAAAAAATATAACAAATATAACAAATATAAAAAATATAAAAAATATAAAAAATATAAAAAATATAAAAAATATAAAAAATATAAAAAATATAAAAAATATAAAAAATATAAAAAATATAAAAACAAAAAATATATAAAAAATATAAAAAATATAAAAAATATAAAAAATATAAAAAATATTAAAAATATAAAAAATATAAAAAATATAAAAAATATAAAACATATAAAAAAATATAAAAAATATAAAAAATATAAAAAATATAAAAAATATAAAAAATATAAAAAATATAAAAAATATAAAAAATATAAAAAATATAAAAAATATAAAAAATATAAAAAATATAAAAAATATAAAAAATATAAAAAATATAAAAAATATAAAAAATATAAAAAATATAAAAAATATAAAAAATATAAAAAATATAAAAAATATAAAAAATATAAAAAATATAAAAAATATAAAAAATATAAAAAATATAAAAAATATAAAAAATATAAAAAATATAAAAAATATAAAAAATATAAAAAATATAAAAAATATAAAAAATATAAAAAATATAAAAAATATAAAAAATATTAAAAAATATAAAAAATATAAAAAATATAAAAAATATAAAAAATATAAAAAATATAAAAAATATAAAAAACATAAAAAATATAAAAAACATAAAAAATATAAAAAATATAAAAAATATAAAAAATATAAAAAATATAAAAAATATAAAAAATATAAAAAATATAAAAAATATAAAAAATATAAAAAAATATAAAAAAATATAAAAAATATAAAAAAATATAAAAATATAAAAAATATAAAAAATATAAAAAATATAAAAAAACATAAAAAAATATTAAAAATATTAAAAATATTAAAAATATAAAAAATATAAAAAATATAAAAAATATAAAAAACATAAAAAAACATTAAAAAATATAAAAAAATATAAAAAAATATAAAAAATATAAAAAATATAAAAAATATAAAAAATATAAAAAATATAAAAAATATAAAAAATATAAAAAAATATAAAAAAATATAAAAAATATAAAAAAATATAAAAATATAAAAAATATAAAAAATATAAAAAATATAAAAAAACATAAAAAAATATTAAAAATATAAAAAATATAAAAAATATAAAAAATATAAAAAACATAAAAAAACATAAAAAAATATAAAAAATATTAAAAATATAAAAAATATAAAAAATATAAAAAAATATAAAAAAATATAAAAAATATAAAAAAATATAAAAATATAAAAAATATAAAAAATATAAAAAATATAAAAAAACGTAAAAAATATATAAAATATATAAAATATAAAAAATATAAAAAATATAACAAATATAACAAATATAAAAAATATAAAAAATATAAAAAATATAAAAAATATAAAAAATATAAAAAATATAAAAAATATAAAAAATATAAAAACAAAAAATATATAAAAAATATAAAAAATATAAAAAATATAAAAAATATAAAAAATATAAAAAATATAAAAAATATAAAAAATATAAAAAATATAAAAAATATAAAATATATAAAAAATATAAAAAATATAAAAAATATAAAAAATATAAAAAATATAAAAAATATAAAAAATATAAAAAATATAAAAAATATAAAAAATATAAAAAATATAAAAAATATAAAAAATATAAAATATATAAAAAATATAAAAAATATAAAAAATATAAAAAATATAAAAAATATAAAAAATATAAAAAATATAAAAAATATAAAAAATATAAAAAATATAAAAAATATAAAAAATATAAAAAATATAAAAAATATAAAAAATATAAAAAATATAAAAAATATAATAAATATAAAAAATATAAAAAATATAAAAAACATAAAAAATATAAAAAATATAAAAAACATAAAAAACATAAAAAATATATAAAATATAAAAAATATAAAAAATATAAAAAATATAAAAAATATAAAAAATATAAAAAATATAAAAAATATAAAAAATATAAAAACAAAAAATATATAAAAAATATAAAAAATATAAAAATAAAAAATAAATAAAAAATATAAAAAATATAAAAAAAAAATATAAAAAAAAAAAAAAAAAAAAAAAAAAAGAGAGAGAGGTCAAAGAAGGAGCTCAATAACTTTAGTTGACAATCTACAGGATAGGCTACATTCATTAACTAATAAAAACACCTTTAAAGAAACATGGAGGAATCTTCACATCAAAATACAGTAAAACATGGCATACCGAACCAATTTACCGACACGGAGGTAGATGCTGCTCTAACTTACTCACCTAACCAACTAACCAAATAAATAACTCACAAACTCACAAACCAACCCACTCACCCACTAACTAACTCCCTCTTACATAACCCCAAAACTACTATTCCAAATCAAAAACCAAAAAAAAAAAATTCCAAGATCACTTGCCACATCATCTTATCCATCCATCCATCTTGATAAATTGATAGATTTGCTCATATCATCACATTGCACAGCACAACATAACATAACATAACACAACCATGACAAACATTCAATAAAGATATACATACATATCATCATTCATAAAACCACAACACGGCACACGTGTTGCTTTGATTTGATTCGATGGACCAATGGATTAATTGATCTAATAATTATTCATATATATCTATTATATATTTATAAAAAAATAAAAATAAACATAAAAGTATATATTTTCATCAAACACCAGATCATATACAACCACCACCCTTCTTCTTCTTATCCTTCATCACTTTAACCTCTTCAATCGCCTCATCTACCCACCTAGCCATATCTAAATCTTCAATCTGATCACATTGCACTAAAAATGAATGTTCCAATAATTCACTATAAGTGGGTCGATCCAATGGATTTTTTCTTAAACACAGTCCCACAAATTCTTTAGCTTGTTGACTATATTGATCGGGTAAATTAGGTGGTTGACCATTCACAATAGCAGTTAATTGAGCGAAAATGTTGGAATACGTTTCAGGTGGATAAGGATAATGACCCAAAGCAAATTCGATGATGGAAAGACCCAGTGACCAAACATCAGACGCGACAGTATATGTTGAAACATTGCCTTGATGTTCACCTTGAATTCTTTCAGGTGCCATATAACTTTGACATCCAATATTAGTTTTAGCTAATGACCGTTCTAGTTGACCAGAAACACCGAAATCGCATAATTTGATTTGGCCTTTACGGTTGATGAGGATATTAGTAGGTTTGACATCTATTCTCACCCGCGCGGACACGGACCGCCATCGAAATCATCATCAAGAAGAACCAAACAAATTCATTACGTTTATCTAAATGGAAAGAAAAAAAGAAAAAAAAAAAAAAAAAAAAAAAAAAAAAAAGACGAATGGATTACCTCGATGCATTGTTTGAAGTTCATCTTTTAAAAAACGAAGCCCCTCGACGACTTGATGGGTCACGCGAGCCAAAACAGGTTCTGGGACATGTGCTCCAGCTAACTTGTCTAGACTCCCGCCATCCATGTATTCCATACAATAGTAAACACACGATTCGATGAAAAAAGCGCCATAAAACTCAACAATGGTGTCTGATGTGGCTCTGTGAAGGATATCGAGTTCGGTCAAGATTGCTTTAAGTTTAGAATGGTCCAATTCGAGCCTGATTTCCTAAAAGGGGGGGATGAAAACAATGAGATGAGAAAGAAAATGTAAAGGAGGAAGAGGAGGAGGAGGAGGAGGATGAGGAAGACAATGAAGAAAAATAAAAGGAAGAATTAGTATTGATTTAAGAGAAGAGAAGAAAAAAGAAGAAGAATCATTATCATCATAATGAATAAAGGTGAATAAACAAAAGAAAGAGAGCGATTGAATCAAGTTATCCAAGAAAGCCTGACCTTCATGGCCATGACGACTTTGGTGGGTTTATGGTATACTTTATGGACCATACCATAGTTGCCTTTACCGAGTTCATCAAGTAAATCCAATTCATCCATTTGGATAGAAAATGATTTACCGTTTGAAAAGTCGACCCCATTAGCATGAAGGACGGCTTTACCACCAAAATGAAGTTTACCGGTTGGATCGACGATTTTGCTAAAGTTAGAAAAAGCAGAGGAAGAGGGACCGGTGACGGAGAGTAATTTAGAGTCATGAGAGGAGGGGAGAAATTGAGGAAGAAAGGGACGATTGAGAGGATTAAGATGTTGATTGTGGGAGGAAGAAGAAGGAGGAGGAGGGGGAGGAGGGGGATGGAGATCGGTGAGTTTCATCAAGGGTTTATTTCTGCGGGCAGACATGGAAGAGCCGGCCAAAGGAGGTTGAGAAGCCAAAGGGACAGGATGAGGACGGGAAGGATTGGCAAGAGAAGGAGGAGGAAGAGATTTGTCCTTTCTATTTGTCATCTGGAGAGAAGAGGGGGAAGATTGAGGAGTGAGTGAAGTCAAACAAGAAAGAAATCAAAAAGGGACAGACGGCAGCCATTTTAGCAGCCAAACCGGGGGGAACCTTTACACCGACGACATGAGGAGGATTATGAAGAGAGCGAATGGGAGGAGGGTTAGGGTTGTTGTTGTTGTTGTTGATGTTGATGTTGTTGTTGTTGTTGTTGATGTTGTTGTTGTTGTTGGGTTGAAGAAGATCGGGAGGATGAAGGAGATCAGCAGGAGAGGTAGGAGAAGAGATAGCCAGACGAGGGAGATGATTGTGAAGAGAGTTATCAGGAGATGGAGAAGGAGAGTTTTCAGGAGATGGAGATGGAGGGGAAGAGTGAATGTTGGAAATGGCGAGTGAGTTCATGGCGATTGAAATGCAAAAAAGAAAATCCAACTCAACGATGAGCGCATATTGCATACAGCGTGCATACTGCATACACAGTCCATATTGCATACAGCGTGCATACTGCATACACAGTCCATATTGCATACAGCGTGCATACTGCATACACAGTCCATATTGCATACAGCGTGCATACTGCATACACAGTCCATATTGCATACAGCGTGCATACTGCATACACAGTCCATATTGCATACAGCGTGCATACTGCATACACAGTCCATATTGCATACAGCGTGCATACTGCATACACAGTCCATATTGCATACAGCGTGCACATTGCATACACCCTGCACATTGCATACACCCTGCACATTGCATACACCCTGCACATTGCATACACCCTGCACATTGCATACACCCTGCACATTGCATACACCCTGCACATTGCATACACCTTAGCCTCCCTCTCCCTCCCCTCCCGCCTTATGCAATATGGCCACCCATCCCTCCCGCTCCTCCATCTATGCAAAACCTTTCCCTAGGCCTTTTGTCCAGCAGCAACTTCCCCTTTCCCTCTTCCACTTTCTCTTCGCTCAAATCATCGCTTACTCTCACAACAGAGTCTCCGGCATCGCTGACTTTGAGAAAAAGCTCAATATCATCGGTTATCGCGTCGGTTATCGTCTCTTGTCTTTCCTCTCCCTTCGTGATGCTCTTGCTCCTACCCTGTCTTCCTCCGCTACTTCCTCTTTCAGGTATTCCTCTTCCCTCGCTTCCATCAATCCTCATCGTCCTATTCGAATCCTACCTGCTCTCTCTTGGATACATACCTCCCTTTGGAAGTTTGTCGTCGGTAAAACGGCTGACGTCTTGGAACACTCAAATGAAAATGATGACGAGTACATGATCTCCGATAACGATCTCATCCTCACCCGTTCTATCTCCATCCCAAAAGAAATCAGTCAATTGAGTTGCGGCGCTCTCATGGCCGGTATCGTCGAAGGTTGTTTAGATGGTCTAGGATTTGTATCTCTTCCCCTCCTTCCTTTCATTTCTATATCTCTAATCATATCCTTTCCTTTTATAGCCTGCTCGTGTCACTTCTCATTCAGCTCCATCTCAAACTTTCCCTAAACGAACCACTCTTCTCATCAAATTCGAACCTGAACCTATGCAACGTGAAAAAGCCTTGGCCTCATCTTAAAATAGATAGAGAATCACATTTGTTCACCATCTATCTGCAGTTCAAAATTCATTAATATATATATGGTTCATGTCAACCAAGTCGTTAAAAAAAGTTTTTTAAACTACTTCAGTACTCTCCCCACTTTAAAATAAATAAAGAGTAGTTTAAGAATTCATAAGAAATTTACTTCACTTGACTGTATTGTCTCATCATGGGCAAATTATTGGGTGCTAACCCCCCCAAAACCCAATACATACATAAAATAAATAAATGCACACCACAGTGGCCTGTAATGTTATGGCAACCACAATATGTCATGTACCTAGTGAATTATGCACTTAGCCATCCTATATAACCTGCCGCCATGGCATCCTGAGATTCCAGTTCTTTCTGGAGTCCCAAGTACTGATACCGTGCCACAGGTTATGGGCTGTTCCTGCATGTGAATAAATATCTGTTTTTTCTTTTTTGACTTTCACCTGGGTAACACAAAGGCAGCAAGAGTCAAAAGAAAGACCCCCACTGCATATCTGACATAGTCTTACCTCAATCCATCACTGATTAAAATCAATCCAAAATCCTCCCACCCCATTTCTGACTGAGAACTTAAATCTTTGGACATTCATCCCCTTTCCCCCATTCCCCACCTCCATCCATCTTCCTCATCCTTAACTAAACCCTCCCCATTTTCAATCTCACTCTTTCTCACCTGTCAAACTTGATCTTTCACATCTCATTCTCTCAAACAAATCTTCCCCCCATGGCTGTATCCACCTTCATTATCCCCTACCCCACAACTTACCATTCAATTCATCTCACTGAAACCTTAAATGCTGACCCATGCTGTATGTCTGTCAACACCCCACATGACACTCAAAGCAAAAAGTCAATCTTTTTAATCCATATATCAGTACAACAAATCCATACTCAAAGCACAGAAAGCAACATCTACCTAGTAACTGCTTTTTCTCCTTTGTGTGTCTTGATTTCAACCACACTAGCCACTCCACTATCTAAACCTTAAATCTAAATTAGTCAATCATCTGCTTATACTTTTTGTTAAGACCTAAGGAGGTGGACTACTATTAACACTGACACTAACCTGAGACAGGACTGACTATGCTGATAGACTAATGTTAGGATTTAGGTTGAAAGGTGAGGAGGAGGAGGAGGAGTGCTATGGGCACTATGCATTGTGGAAGACAGAATAGGGGATACTGCATAAAGGGGTTATATGGGGAAAGCACTGTGGAGCACTCCCCATCAGACAACTTATATAGTAATCCAATGACTCTCTAGTCTCACTGCTGTATTAGCATAGTCAGTCCCATTTAAAGGCTAGCACCAGGGCTAGTAGTAGCCCACCTTCTCAGGTCATAACATTGTGTCCAATCTCATTTTGCACACTACTAAAGAAGAATGAATGTCAGCCTAGGTATCTCCAGGACTGATTCATTCTTATGTTTAAAATAAGATAGCCTTAATTAAATTAAGTTTACTACTTAAAAATAAGGTCAAAATACTTATATATGTGGTTATAATACATATATATATATATATATATTTATTACACTATTATATGACTTATAGTAGTTTAAATAGCTTATCCATAGCCTAATAATACTTATTAAGGTGTTAATGGAGTCATAATATACTTATCTTAAGTGATATTAAGTAATTATTGACATACATAAGCTTATATGAATACATAAACCTCATATTCAGTGAAATATGTAGTTATATTATGTATATTTAGGTCTTGTAAGTGGGTTTTAACCTCTTCATAGCCTATAACCTTTATTTTTATGCTTATTTTTAGGTCATATGGACATATCCAGTGGACTCACAACACCTACACAAGCATATACACCTATTTCAGGCACATATACCCAGTTTGGACAACTTAATTTGATTCCTTGGATGGATTTTCATGGATTTATGAGTTGGGATATCATTACTGGGTTAATATGGATGCTTGGGGATGTTATTAGGGACATGGACAGTTAATTTGGTTCCTTTATATGCTATGGGTTTCATTTTATCCTCTTTGGATGAGTTAGTTTACCTGTTTCTTTATGGTATCCGCTTTTATCTGGATTTTCTATTTATGGTATGGGTCTGTGTTATCATTAATTGTGATGGAGGGTCCTTACTGGAGGTCTGGGTGTTGAAACTGCTTGAAGTGGAAACCATGGGGAGGTGATGGGCCCTCACAGTGCTGTAATTTCTGGGGATAGAAGTGACATCATCTGGATTGAAGGTCTGTGCACTCCAGTGGAGTGTGGTCTAAGTAAGGGAGGATTTGACGGGTTATTGGACATCACTTACTTACTACACTTCAAATAAACACTATAAAACAATTATTATCATATATAAATAGATATTATCTTTATATATGCTAAAACTATATTTTATTGATCTATGTTCCACCACTAGCATGCATCAAAATTAAAGTATTGTGAGTTTATATTGAGAATAAATATTCTATTTGTCTTCCCCTGAGGTTTAATCACTAAATTGTTTATCAATAAGTAGTTGGACCATAAATATTTACTATTAAATCATACTTAGATACTAGCACACACTGACAATGAACCCCACAGGCCAACCCAAAGCAGCACTTCTTGCTACAATGCAAGAGCAAATGGCACACCTACAGGAACAGAATGCTAGGCTTATGGAGCCCCTAGAAGAGTCAGAACTCTCATACCACAACCCCACTGAAGCAGGATTGGATGCTTCCAAAGCTGAAGCTAAAGCACAGGCACCACCCTCCCCCCCCCCACACCACCACCACTTGTCAAAAGTCCAAAGATTGCGGTTCCAGCAATCTTTGATGGAAAACAAGGTCCCCAGGTGGATCAGTATGTGTCCCAGGTAAACCTCTATGTCATACTCAATGGACATCAGCTCCCAGATGAGTGAGCAAAAATTGGGTTCATAAAATCATACCTCACAGATGAGGCAGCACACTGGGAAAGGCCTTACACTGAGGAGCTCCTTAAATACTCTCAAGCAGTGACAACCTTCCATCAGTTCATGGCAGATTTTGAATTAGCCTTTGTCAACCCAGATGTGGTCACAAACTCAGAGCATGTGCTCAATTAGTTGAAACAAAGAAACTCGGTTGGAATTCTGGGGCCACACCAGCTACATCACAACATGGGGAGAAGGGGCATGCATGTTTCACTTCAGGAATGGGGTCTTATTCAAAATAAGAAATTCCCTAATCAGTCACCCTTGCCCAACCTCCTTCCAAGCACTCATGGAACTGGCCATCCAAGTTGACAACAAGTTTATGCATCAACACACATACGGTTGGAGTGGCATTTGTCCATGGCACAGCTATGCCTCATCAAGTGGGGCCAGCTCCAGGGACCCAAATGCCATGGACATTGATGCAGTCAACGTACATTTTACTAATGGGAAGAAAAGGCTATCTGATGAGAAATACCAGAGGCGTATGAGTAGAGGGTTGTGCCTCCAATGTGGAAATGGTAGTCATCTTGCAAGGGAGTGTAAAGTGAAGATCAGGGTTAGTGAGGTAGAGGATAGCACAGGTAGGGCGCAGGTAAAAGAAAGTGCTCAGGAGTGAAGGTTGTGCCTTCCTTGAGCAGATTAGAGGGAAAGAACAAAGTAGATTGGGTAGAAGAATTATCAGCATGTAAGCCACTTGAAGTAAATGATAATCATATTATACTAAACTTGGCCTTTCATGACCCTTGAAGCCACAACAAACACCACACAATATGGTGGGCGGACTTGCTAGCAAGTCCGCAACCTTGGACCCAAACTCACCATAGATTGAACACACATTGAGCTATTGATAAAGGAACCATTCAATCAGGGATGAACACCACTCAGCAGAACAGTTTTAGGTGGGTGTTCAAGTAGAGTTCAGTATGGGTTCAGTATGAGTTCAGTCTGAGTTCCATCTGAGTTCCATCTGAGTTCAGGTTGAGGACTTGCTAGCAAGTCCACCCCCTATATTGCGTAGTGAAATGTACAAGCCCTACTGGACTGTGGTGCAACAGACTGTTTTATTTCTAACAATTTTTTTAAAGAGAAATAAAATGAAAAATAAAAAAATGGGACTACCCTAGGCACCTAATTATGTTTGATAAATCCCCAGGTGGGGGAGGAGAAGTAAGAGAACAGGTTTTTTTCAGGTTTTGGTGTCATGGAAGGGAGGTTCAGGGCAGGAAATATGCAGCAGACCTGAAAGACCAGTACAAGATGGTACTGGGGATGACATGGCTACACCAATATAACCCAAACATTGACTTGAAGGAAGTAAAGGTTCAGATGGGAAGGAAGGGGGATGCTGGCGCAAAAGTATCAGCACCCTGGCACCTTAAGGGGTCAGGGGCCCATCCCAATGAGTTTTGCAATATTTTGTTATCATCAGTAGACTTGCTGCCAGAGCTGATGCTTCCTCTTGATTCTAAGAAGCAGGCTGGGGATGGGCCAAAAATAGGGAGCACCAAAGAGAGCTGGAGGAGAGATAAAGCACACCAAGAAAAGGAGAAGGCACAAAAAAGATGCAGAAAAGCAGGAGATGTAAATATGAATGGCACAGTAGATGAATTTGTCCCCTGGCCCCTTCAAGGGTCAGGAGACCCTCCTGCCAAGTCTCCTAGTGTTTTTATTATCATCAGTAGACTTAACACATGAACTAAAACTTTCTCTTGATGCTAAGTTTCAGGACTTGGAGGGGGCACTGGAGGAAGAGGAGCCATTGGAATGCAATGCAACAGCATGGCATATATCTACCAAGATTTCAGCCAAGTTCAAGTCCTCAAAGCCAACAAAAAGTCTCAAGGAGATGGTTCACAAAGCTTATTGGGAGTAATTACCACTTTTTGAAGATGGAAAATTCAAGACCCTGCCACCTCATCAACCATACAACTTGGCCATTCATCTGATGCCAGGAACAACCCCTCAATTCAGTCACATCATCTTTCTGTCAATCTTGGACTCTACAGCGCTATAGGAGATGATTGATGAAAATATAAAGAATGGTTTTTATTAGAGAATCAAAATCTCCCTGGGCTGCCGCTGTGATCTTTTCAGGAAAAAAGGATGGGTCATTAAGACCTTGTATGGATTTCAGAAGCTTAAAAATGCTGACGGTAAAGAACAGATATCACCTTCCTTTGACTAGTGAGCTAAATAATAGCCTCCATGGTGCAGAGATCTTCATGTCCCTATATCTTAGAGAAGGTTACCACAGCATATGTGTGAAACAAGGTGATGAACCCAAACTGGAATTCTGCACTAAATTTAGTCATTTTGAATGCTTGGTAATGCCATTTGGTCCATGTAATGCACCTGCCACTTTATAGTACTTCACAAACAGCATCTTCAGAGATAGAATAGTGATAGATGTGGTGGTGTACTTAGATTAAATCTTGATTTACTCCAGATCAATGGAAGAACACCAAATACACGTGAAGGACTGTCTCAAGCACTTGAAAAAAGGCCCAAGTATGGTTAAAACAGGAGAAATGTGTCTTCCCAGTGAGTAAAATCCCCTACCTGGGTATGATCATTTCAAATAATAGAGTACAAATGGACAAAGATAAAGTAAATTCAGAAACAGAATGGCTGACACCAGCATCAGTAAAAAAAAGCTCTAGTCTTTCCTAGGCTTTGCAAATTTTTATTTCCATTTTATTGAATATTACTCTCACATTTTTCTGACCATTGCATGACCTCACAAAGAAAGAAGCCAGGTTTATCTGGAGAGGTAGCCAACAAGATGTGCTTGACTACCTGAAAAGACAATTTGTGACAGCTCCCCCATTGACTTGTTGAAGCCATTTTTTCTGGAGTGTGACTGCTCAGAATTTGCATTAGGTGCAGAATTATCCCAATACAGCGCTTAAAATTGTCCTTCACCCTGTAGCATATTTTTCATAAACACTGATAGGCCCCAAACTAAACTATGAAATATATGATAAGGAGTTATTGGAACTAGTAGAAGCGGTGAACACCTGGTTCCAATGTTTGGAAGGAGGACCTCACTGATTATATGTCATTGTTTACATGGATCATCAAAACTTGGAAACCTTCTTGACCAAAACAAAGCTGACACACTGGAACGCGTGCCTGGTGGAACTGCTAGGTAGCATTGATTTTATGGTTCAATTCCGCCCAAGGAAGAAAATTGGGAAACCGGATGCACTTTGAGGATGATCCAACCTGCGCCCAGTGCCAGAACAGCTGCACACTGTTGGTGCAACACTACTGAAGAGGGACCTTGAAGAGGGGGTAATCATAGACAAGGTGGAGTTGGAAGATGAGGATTTGTTGGAATGGGTAAGAAGAGGGCAGGAAAAGGATGATGGAGTGCAGGAGCTGGTGAAGGCACTGTTATTAAAGGAAGTATTGGTAAGGAAAGGATTGGAGGAGTGCCACCTAAAAGAGGGAGCACTGTATTGGAATGGGAGGATAGTGGTGCCAAATGATGAAGGGCTCAAAATAAAGGTGGTCAAATACAGGCATGATTCACCAATGGCAGGACACCTAGGACCACTGAAAACTTTGGAGCTGGAAAATTGCAGATTTTACTGAAAGTCCATGAAGGCATATGTCCAGCGCTATGTAGCAGAATGTGACTCTTTCCAGACAAACAATGTCAGTCCAACATCAACACCATTGAACCCACTAAACATTGCAAAACATCCACGGAAAGAGCTCTCCTACAATCTTATAGTAGAATTATCAAAATCTCAAGAGAAAAATGCTATTCTCACAGTAGTTGACTGTTTCACTAAGATGGCGCACTTCATTCCAACCACTACCAAGGTCACATCAAAAGGGATTGAAGAACTAATGGTGGAACAAGTTTTGAAGCTTCATGGTTTTCCTGATAGCATAGAATCAGATAGGGGAAGTAATTTCAACTCTAAGCTGTTGAAAGCAATGTATGAGCAACTGAACATTAAGCCTGTATTGTCAACAGCATGGCATCCACAAACTAACAGGAAATCTGAGATAGTGAAGAAGGCAATTGAAAAATACCTGCACCACTTTATCAACTATCAGCAAGATGATTGGGTGCAACTGCTACCACTAGCTGATTTCTCATACAACAACAGGCTGCATGTGTGAACAGAAATGTTGCCCTTTTATACCAATTACAGATATCATTCAATATTCTCAATTGGAACCCCATTGGCACTTCATGGTCCAGAAGAGCAAGAGAGAATTCAGAAGCTGCTGGAAATAGGTGAAGAGCTAGAAGCAGTACTCAACTTATCTCAACAGTCAATGAAGCACCATCATGATCATGGAAAAACCCAGCACCATATATTCCATGTAGGTGATAAGTTTTGGTTAAGCTCACATTTTATTTCCACATTGCATCCCAGTTTTAAGTTAGATCATAAGAAAGTGGGGCCATTCAAATCAAAACACAAGGTATCAGACTCAGCTTATGAACTGGAGCTGCCAACCTCAATGAGGCAAGTACCTTCAGTTTTCAACATTTCATTACTCAAAAAGCATAAGGAAGATACAATTCCACGATGTCCAGAAGTGCTGCCGGTGCCAATTGAGGTGGAAAATGAAGAAGAGTTTGAGGTGGAAAAGGCTGTTCCTAAGAGGGTGTATAGTGGAAAGATTCAGTACTTGTTGCATTGGAAGGGTTATGGAGTTGGGGATAGGTCCAGGGAACCAATAGATAATCTGGTGAATGCTAAAAAAAGTTGAAGGAGTGCAGAAAAAAGGAGGAGTAAAAGAGGGGTTAATTTTAGGATTTGGGTTGAGATGTGAGGAGGAGGAGCGCTATGGGAACTATGCATTGTGAAAGACGGAATAGGGAATACTGCATAAAGGGGGTATATGAGGAAAGCGCTGTGGCACGCTCACCACCAGACAACTCATATAGTAATCCAATTTCTCTCTAGTCTTACTGCTGTATTAGAGTAGTCAGTCCCATTTAAAGTCTAGCGCTAGCGCTAGTAGTAGTATTCCTTCTCAGGTCATAACAAATCAGAAGTAACTGGATTACTATATAAGTTTTCCAATGAGGAGTACTCCACAGCGCTTTCCCCATATAATCCCTTTATGCAATATCACCTTTTACACCTTTCACAATTCATAGCACCCATAGCACTCCTCCTCCTCCTCCTTACCTCTCAACCAAATCCTAACCTTACCCCCTCTTGTACCCCATATGCCTCCTGCACTCCTTCTCAAACTCCTTCAACTTTTCCTTAGCATTGGCCAAATTTTTCACAAAACCCCAGGACCTATCCTCAACCCCATATACTTTCCAATCCACTTAAAAAATTGAACCCTTCCCCTGTACATCCTCTTATAAGTCACCTTTTCCACATCAAAATCCTCTTCATTTTAAACCTGGATTGGTGCTGGTGACTCCTCTGGACTGCCTGGGATTGTATCTTCTTTATGCTTTGTGAGAAATGAAATGTTGAAAGCTGGATGTACTTGCCTCATTGAGATTGGTAGTTCAACTATGTAAGCTGAGTCAGATACCCTGTGTTTGACTTTAAATGGATTCATTTTCTTGTCATCTAATTTAGCGCTGGGGTGCAATGTGGAAACAAAAAATGAGCTTAGCCAAACCTTGTCACCTACCTGTAGCGCACAACGCTGGGTCCTCCCTAGGTCATGATAATGCTTCATTTATTGTTGAGATAACTTGAGAGCCGCTTCTAGTTCTTGAATTATACTCAATATTTATTGTATCCACTCTTCCACTTCTGGGGCTTGTAACATGGATGGGGTACCAATTGAGAATGATGGGTGGTATCCATAGTTGGCAAAAAAAGGTGAAATACCTGTTGCCACATGTGTCTGGTTATTGTATGAGAATTCAGCAAGTGGTAACATCTGCACCCAGTCATCTTGCTGATAGTTAATAAAATGGTGCAAATATTTTTTGATTGCCTTATTCACTATTTCATATTGCCTGTCAGTTTGTGAATGCCATGCTGTTGACAAGATGGGCTTAATGTTCAGTTGCTCATATATTGCTCTCAGTACCTTAGAGTTAAAAGTACTTCCCCCATCTGATACTATACATTCAGATAAACCATATAATCTCCAGACATGTGCCACCATTAAGTCTGCAATACCCTCTGATGTAACCTTAGTAGTGGTGGGGATGAAGTGTGCCATCTTGGTGCAATTGTCAAATTCTGTGAGGATAGAATTATTTGTTGAAACTTGCCCGATCCCACTATAAGATCATAGGAGAGCTTCTTCCATGGCTGTTTGGAAATGTTTAATTGTGTCAGTGGTGTTGTTGTTGGACTAGCCTTGTTCCTCTGGCAAGAGTTGCACACCACTACATAGAAATGGAAATATTCTTCCATGGACTTCCAGTTAAAGTGACTATTCACCAGCTCCCCTGTACTCATCAGACCTGGGTTTCCTGCCATTGGGGGATAATGCCTTGATTTGAACACCTGACTCTTGAGCTCCTCATCATTCGACACCACTAGCCTCCCATTCCTATACAAAACTCCCCCTTCCAGGTGATAATCTTCCAATCCTTTCCTTACCAATACCCCCTTTGATAAAAGTGCCATCATCAACTCCTTCACTCCCTAATCTCTTTCCTGCCCTCTTTTTACCCATTCCATCAAATCCTCATTTTAAAATTCCACTTTGTCTAGTATTACCCCCTCATCAAGGTCCCCTTTTAACAACATCACCACAACAGTGTGTAGTTGGCCCATTGCTGGGTGCAAGTCAGGACATTGTGATAGTGCATCAGGTTTGCCACTTTTCTTCCCTGTTCAGAATGTAACAACAAATTTAATGCTACTTTGCAGTTCTTCCCAGCACACCTGTTGGTGAGTCAGCTTTTTTATGGTCAGAAAGGTTTCCAGGTTTTTATGATCTATGTAAATAATAACTTGTAACCTATAAAGCCCTCCTTCCAAATAATGGTGTCAGGTGCATACTGCTTCTACAAGTGCCCATAACTCCTTAACTTAAATTTCATAGTTTAATTTGGAGCCTTGAAGTGTTTGTGACAAATAAGATATTGGGTGAAAGACATTTTAAGCATTGAATTGAGATAATACTGTACCTAGTGCAAAATATGAGCAGTCACACTCCAGAACAAATGGATTTAATAAGTCAGGGATTGTGAGAATAGGAGCTGTCACAAATTTACTTTTCAGGTAGTCAAACGCATCTTGTTGGCTACCTTTCCAGATAAACTTGGCTACTTTGTTTGTGAGGTCATGCAATGGTCGGCAAATGTGGGAGTAATTTTCAATAAAATGGCAGTAAAACTTCGCAAAGCCTAGGAATGACTGGAGCTCTTTTACTGATGCTGGTGTCAGCCATTCTGTTACTGCCTTTACTTTCTCTTTGTCCATTTGCACTCTATTCTTTGAAATGATCATACCCAGGTAGGGGATTTCACTCACTGAGAAGACACATTTCTCCAATTTTAACAATACCTGGGCCTCCCTCAAGCGCTGAAAACAGTCCTTTACACATATCTGATGTTCTTTCAGTTATCTGGAGTTAAGTAAGATGTCATCTAGGTATACTGCTAGATCTATCCCTATTCTGTCTCTGAAGATGCTGTTGGTGAAGTCTTTGAAAGTGGCAGGAAGACTACATAGACCAAATGGCATTACCAACCATTCAAAATGACCTAAATTGAGTTAAGAATGCCAGTTTGTGTTCATTACCTTCTTTTACACATATGTTGTGGTAACGTGCCCTAAGATCTAGAGATTTAAAGATCTCTGCGCCTAGAAGACAATCAATTAGCTCATTATTCAAGGGAAGGGGATATCTATTCTTTATCATCAGTGAATTTAACCTTCTAAAATAAATGCAAGGTCTTAGTGAACCATCCTTTTTTCCTGCTAAAGATGACAGGAGCATCCCAGTGAGATTTGGATTCCCTAATAAAACCATTCTTTATATTTTCATCAATCATCTCTTTTAGCGCTGTTGACTCTAGGGTTTATAATGAGATTATGCGGCTAAATTGAGGTGTTACGCCTGGAATCAGATCAATGGCAAAGTCATATGGTCAATGAGGTGGTAGGGTCTTGGCTTCACCCTCTCCAAATAGTGGTAAGATTTCCCAATAAGCTTCAGGGACTATTTACTTGAGGCTTTTTTGTTGGCTTTGAGGACTTGACCTTGGCTGATATCTTGGTGGATATTTTCCAAGCTGTTACATTGCATTCCAGTTCCTCTTCTTCCTCCAGCACACCCTCCAAGTCCTAAAACTTAACATCAAGAGAAAGCATCAGCTCTTGCGGCAAGTCTACTGATGATAATGAAACACCAGGAGACTTGAGGGGAGGTTCACCTGACCCCTTCAGAGGCCAGGGGACAAATTCTCGCTCTGCACCATCCACCTTTCCATTGGCTTTATTTAAAAATTTAATTGTGTTAATTTATTTTCTGCTTCAATGGACCATACAAATATAAAATATAGGTTTTATGAAATCTTGTATTAATTGGTCCCAGATATTTTAAACTCTCATGGATTAGTAAAACGTATTTCTCTGTGAACGTTTCTACTAACTCAAATATCATTTAATATAAGGGACCAAAACCAAAATTGGATGTTTGAAATATTTCTTAAAATTATATAATATATAAACATCTTTTTTTTGGTAAATTACAGATTTTTTCAGCCAGGCTGCTAGACTTACCCAGTAAGATAATTAATTATTTACTGGGATGAAGCCACACTGTGGTCTTCTAACATTGGGAGAGCCCTTTTTTGGTCTATTTGGTGTTGTTTTGATATGTCTTAAATGGCATTGTTTAATAATTGGGTGTTTTTCTGGAATTATTCAGCAAATATTGGCACTACCGGTATGTGAGTACTCCAATTGGATAGCCCCAAGTTTTCTCAATATTTTATGTCCTGTTGAAATTTTTCAGATTCTAAGTATTAAGGGGTTAATTCCTCATTTTTCATTCAAAAAGATGGCTGTCTAAATTTGTTTTTTGTGTTTTACAGGCTAACTTTAAGTCTTAGGGTTATGCTCTTAGTTCCATTAGAATGAGCTAATTTTTCTCTACATTTTATGTCTCAATGTTGTTATAGCCTAATTTTGTGTTTTAAAGCTTTAGTAGTTGTAGTAGATTTTTCTAAATATTTTGAGTATTTTTAGAGGTTTTTGGTGGTTTTCTGACTTCAGGGTGGTCCGGCCACCTCAGGGGGGCCTCCCAACGTCAAGAAGACCATCCACCTCAGTTCTAGAAGGCTGGGAAGCGTTTCTAGAGGGGTTTAATGCAATTTGGTGGTCAAGAACGCCAGATTTGTTGGTGTGCATGGGCTCTTAGATAGTGGTCTGTGTGTACATAGTGAAGAAGACAGTTTGGGGAAACCTTATTTATCATAAAACCATAAGGAGGTGATATCCTTGTTCCTCACTCAGTTTTAACTGTTTTTTGGCCACGATTGGCTGTGTTTGTTGCAAGGTTAGTTCTTCATTTAACTCAACTTTTGAAACTGTTTTCTCTGGTGCAGCTTTTCAACTTACATCAAGTATTATTTATGTTTCCTGTGCAACAAGTGCACAGTGTTTGTTTTTCTGGTGTGGATTTTTTTGAATTTCAGGTTGTCTTTGGTCTGTAGTCTATCTAGGCTACTGTCTTGACTTTTAATGCAGTCAAGAAGATTTTTGGAAGGGGTATTGTAACAGTATCTGATTTGCTGTAGCAAGTAAATCTCACCTGGTATTTCTCAAACAGACAGGGGTTTTTATCTCCAGTTTTACTTCAACTCCCTTGGTCAAGGCCTATAGTTAGTACTATAGGATTGTCTACATTTCTGGCACCCAATGCGGGGTGAGGATTTGTTAGCTTTTTTGGATTTACTGTTACTTCTGGACTCTTTTCTTTGTTTGGAAATTGGTTTTCTGGAATTCATTGGACCATGGCTTCTGGACCCTCTTTCTCAAGTGGTGGTAGTGGCACTGCTGGTGCTGCTGAGGATGTTATTCCTCCTGTTTCTGTTAGGCCTTCTGTCAGGATCAAGTCCTGGAAGGTGCCTATGTTTATGGGGGAGGATGTTAAGTTATTTCTGGAGCTTTTTGAGGCTTCTGGAAATGTAGATGGGGCTTCTGACTTGGACATGGTGAAGCAAGTAATCTTTTACATTGTTGACAGGGCTTTGGTGAAGGAAGTTGCTGAAATGGAGGGCTATAGAAGGAAGGATTGGAAGAAATTGTGTCTGAAAATGACAGACAGGTGGGGATCCAGATACTCTATGGTGGATCTAAATATGATTGCTAGTGAATGGCAATCTTATGGAGGTGTAGATAACATCAACACTTATAGGAATTTTATGGCTCATTTGGAGCCAGTGTTGAAATATTTGGTGGAAATGCAGGAGTGGGAGAGTACTGACTCTGCTAGGGATATTTTCTGGTCTACCCTGGCCAGGAACATCAGTATTGATGTTTTGAAGGAGTTGGCTTGGAGTGACAAGATGAAGGTTCTTCCTAATGGCAATCAGAAATTGCCTGCTCTTTCTGTAGTGAAGGAGTTTGTATTGGGGCACCTGAAACTGTTGGAAGTGGACTACTTCCAGGAAGCTAGCACTAAATATGTTAGCAAGATCTGTGAGGCATTGGCTGAGGATGTGGAGGAGTCCAGAAAGAAGGAAGTGGTGAACAAGGGGAAGGCTCCTGAAAAGCCTAAGGAGGTGGACCCTGTGGTGGAGCAGTTGGCTTATTTAAAAAAGCAGCTGCATATTTTTGTTCAGGAGGCTCAGAAGGAAAATAAGGGTCATTCTAAGTCTTGGAATTTTGATAGGAGGGCTGGTAGGCGAGATCCTTAGGTTTTCTCTTATTGTAGCAGAAAAGGGCACAAGTGCAATGATTTTTGGGCACTAAATAGAGATGTGTCTGAGGGGAAGGTGCAATTTTATGTAAAGGTGTTCAAGTTCCCTGATGGTTATTTTGTGAAGCCTAATGATAGTCAGGCTCCAGTTGACTTGGTGAGGAGGAGACATAATCTCAACTCCAGAAGGCCAAGGTTTGAAGAGTTGCCTAATGAGGATTCTTTTTCTGGAAAAGGTGGAGGTGATGTAACGGGAAAGGGAAAGGAGGCTAATAGAGTCTTATTCACATCTTCCTTTGGTGGTTTGGAGTTGTATTATTGTGGTCAAAAGCCAAGTGGGGAATGCTTGTCTGGTGTTTATGATGTAAAAGTAAGAAAGGTGGGAAGACCTAAGAGCAGTTCTCAGGCCCAACCAAAGCCTAAGGCTTCAAAGGTGAATCCTAAGCTGAGTGCAGCTAGGAAAAAGAACAGAAAAGTAGAGCTGTACAAGATTCAGAAGGTTATAGCTGATATGGGCCCCTTCGTTTTGAAGAATTGGACATAATGGTGAGCCAATGCCTATGTATATTTATTCTGACTCTGAGGAGGATGTTCCATTGGCTTCATTTCCAAAGCATGCTGGAGTTAAAGTTTCTGTTGAGGGATCTGGTGTGATTCCGGTTGATGGAAAATCTGTTGGTGGTTCTGGACCTCAGGAAATTTCTAGGACCAAGGTAGTGAAGCAGAAGGCTCACTTTGAGAGGCCAGTGGTTTCTGGCCAAGTTAATGTTATGGATTCTTTCCTGGAAAGGATGAATCAGGATCATGTTTCCCTTACTTATGGGGAATTATATGCTATCAGTCCTGTATTGGCTGATAGACAGAAAAAGTTGTTGACCGGGAGAAGGGTTTCTTCTGGGGAGGTGGAATACATATGTGATTCTGCTGAAATGTTTGGTGAGGGGTTGGAAACTCATTTTTCTGCACGTCTGGGTTATGTCAATGTCACTATGAATGGCAGGGAAGCTAGGGAATTGGTGGATTCAGGCTCTCAGATTAACCTGATTTCTTTATTTGAGGCTACTCATCTGCGTCTCCCCATCAAGACAGTTATTGGTAGAATTCTAAAAGGGATTGGTGGCCATGTAACTGAGTTGATGTAAACAGCTGAAATTGTGAAGCTGGATGTTGGTGGAGCCTCAGAGAAGTTTCATTTTTATATTGCCAAAGGTAATGAAAAAGCTGTTTTGGTTGGACCATTCTTGATGGATTTCCAGGCAAGAATTGGTTATCAGTTTGAAGTGGGAATTAGTTTGGAGTTGATTGGTGAAGATAAAAGGAGAACTCACATGAGGTTGTCATCTCCTGGAGATTATGCTTTGGAGATAAGGCCTGGCTTGTCTTCAATGTGCAAGTGCATGGATTGTTGTAGGAGAAGAAGAGAAGTAAGTGCCACCTCTGGTTTTTTGGAATGTGGCTCAGGCTCTAGTGAGAGCGTCTTTTTTAGAGTGATGAGTGTTGATTTCCCTAGTGCTACAACCTCTCCCCAAGATGAGGAAATCCCAGGTTGTAGTAGGTCATCTCCCTGGGAGATATACCAAGTTGATTATAAACTTTCTCTTTTTAATGTTTCTCTTCTCTGCAATTATTCTTCAAGTTTTTTATCAAGTATCTTTTCTCTCTCAAAATTTTCAATTATTTTTAATTCAAGTTCAAAATCGAATATTGGTTATATATCTTTATTGAAATATATGTGGAAAAGCTGTGGAGTGGTGAGATTGGGGTCTAAAAGTAAGTCCTCCCAATTGTGCACTGCTAGGGTTTCTTCTACCCCTTTCAAAAACATTACCTTGGCCACATCTGTGAGCATTGGGGAAACCCCTGAGTATTTTTGCAGGATAGAAGAAAACTCAAGAAAAGAAAAATTTTAAGATAACTGAAGAAAATCAAGAAAAAAATCTGAAGATAATTTAAAAAAAAAGACAAAAATTATATTTGTGAAGATATTCAAGATCATTTTTTGGGCCTCCAGCATCAGGTTAAACTGAAAAAAATTTTGATAAGAAAGAAGATTGTCAAGATTAATTTTTGTGCCTCCTGCATGAGGATAAAATTCACAATTTTAGAAGATGGGATTCAGAAGATGAATCAAGATTTGAAGATTTGAAAGATGGAAGTGAAGATGAAGATGTGGGATTTCCAAAAAGTTTTGGAGTGGTGAGATTGGGGAGTAAAAGTAGGTCCTCCCAATAGTGCACCACTAGGGTTTCTTCTACACCTTTCAAAATAATTACCTTGGCCACACATGTGAGCAATGGGGAAACCCTTGGTTTTTGTTTTAGGTCTGGTGGTAAAGATGTCCTGAAGATCCCTCAAGATGAAGGTGGAGCTGCAAAGTATAAGAAGGTAGCACATAAGATTAGGCCTGTCAATGAGCCTATGCCTGTAGAATTGAATCCTCCTTTGAAGAGACCTCCTTTGTCAAGAGATACGTACTGTACTCCTCTGGTGAAGAATCCTCCTAATTTTGTGGAAACTTCTAGGGTGACTGTGAAAAGGTTGAAAGTTGTTAATTTTGATCCGATGGTTGTTAGTATGATAAGTAAAAAAAGTTGTTGCTGCAAGTTATTGTGCTGAGGGAGAAAGCAGTGACATTTTTTGAAGAGGAAAGGGGTGTGTTGAAACACTCTTATGAGGAACATTACTTGATTCCTATGGTTTGTCATGAGCCTTGGCAAATCAAAACTATTAAAATTCCTGTTGCTATCAAGGATGATTTTGTGGAGATTTTTAGGGAAAGAGTCAGGACTGGATTGTATGAAATATCAAAATCTAGTTATTCAAGTCCGGTTTTCTGTGTTGAGATGCAGAATGGGAAGCTGAGGGTGGTGCATGATCTTAGAGCCTTGAATAGAGTCACTATCAAGGATGCTGGGATACTGCCAAGTGCAGAGGACTTTGTGGAAGCTTTAGCTGAAGAATTTGTTATGTTTTGGTTGATATTATGGGTGGTTATGATGAAATGGAACTTCACATGGATTCACGGCTACTCACAACGTTTGAGACTCCTCTGGGAAGATTTCAGCTCACTAGGTTGCCTCAAGGAGCCACTAATGCAGTAGCAGTATATCAAGCACAAATGGCTTAGATTTTACAGGATGAGGTTCCTACTCATGCTGGTATTTTTATTGATGATGTCAGAATTAAACAACCCTCCATGGATTTTGGAAATGAGGTGCTGAAGGAGAAGCCTGGTATAAGGAGGTTTGTTTGAAAATATGCAATTACTCTAGAGAGAGTATTTTTTAGGATTGAAGAGGCTGCTTTGACCATTTCTGAGTCAAAGTTTTGTTGTTGTGTTCCTGCTCTGGAAATCCTGGATCATGTTGTATGTAATGAGGGAAGGATTATGGCAAAGAGGAAAGTTAATAAAATTCAGTCATGGCCAAGGCCTAAAAATACTACTGAAGTCAGGGGATTTTTATTAAAGATTTTTCTTTGTTAACATCAACTTAAAGGAGGCTGAACAGGAAAGATGAAGAGTGGAAACGGTCTGAAGAGTGTGAAGAGGCTTTTCAGAAGTTGAAGAAGGTGGTAGGTGAAGATATTATTCTTCACAAGTTGGATTATGGTATGGAAGCTGGAAAAATTTATCTGGGGGTAAACTCAAGTTATATTGCTGCTGGTGCTGTTTTTTCTCAGGAAGATAAAACTGGGAGGGTCAGGCCAGTAGGGTACGAGTCTGTGGTATTTAATGAGATTGAATCTAGATATTCTCAACCCAAGTTGGAATTATGAGGTGTAGCAAAAGTTTTTTGAAGCTACAAACCGTTTTGTGGGAGCAGCATTTTAAGCTGCAGGTGGATGCTAAATCTCTGGTTCAAATGATCAACACACCTAGTCTTCCAAATTCTCCAATGACTAGGTGGGTGGCCTTTTTTCAGCATTTTTCTTTTGACCTGGTACACAAGCCTGGAAAAACTTTCACAATGCCAGATGGATTATCAAGGAGACCACCCACAGATGAGGATTCAGACTCTGAAGAATTTGATGAAGATTTTCCAGTAGTTATGTCCAGAACAAAGGGTTCTGAAGAATTTTCTCACCTCCCCCAAGAGGCTAAACTGGAAGATGATTGTTCTCTCCTCCCCCAAGAGGTTAAACTGGCTGGATCTGATCTTGATTCTGGTGATCAGGATTTTTTTGTTGATAAAGATGGGGCTGTTGTTTGAAATGGCTCAAATTTAGAAAATGGTGTTATTGTTAGTGAACTGGATTCTCTTAAGATTCAGTGGAATGTTAAGGATGTACCAAAGTTTAGGAATTGATGTCCTGGTTGGGCCGGTCGTGTTGCTCATGTTCACACTGATGATTTTTATGATAGGGTTGTACCCTTGGATGTTGTGTTGTTGGATTTTGAAGATTAGAACTGGGATGAGACTGGGTTTTATTTTATTATGGTTGAATATCTGTTAACCTTGGAGAGGCCAGAGAGTTGTGATGATGACACTTGGGTGGCAATCAAGAAGAAAATTCCTGGTTTCTATGTGTCAGGAAGAAGTTTGATGAGGAGGATAAATCCAAATCCTCAAGTTGTGGTGACTCAGAAGAAGGGTCAAGAGTTGGTGTTGAAGTCTTTGCATGTAGACCTTGGTAATAGAGGCTTTGGGGAGACTTATATAAGAGTAGCAGACAGATTTTGGTGGCCAGGTATGAAGTTGGCTGTACAGGGTTGGGTTTCATCTTGTGAAGAATGTCAAAGGAGGAGTCACTTGAAGCCTAAAGAGGTTGGCCATGCTATTGTGGAATCAACTGTGTTTGGAAGAGTCAGTTTGGATGCTGTCCATCTCAAGGAGGGTAGGTATAAGTACTTGATTGTTGCTAGGGATGATTTGTCTGGTTGGGTGGAGGCAGCGTCTCTGGTTAATTTGACTGCCAAGAATGTGGCAGAATTTTTGAAGAAGGAATGGGTGTTTAGATATGCGTTGATGAATTTGTTGACTGTTGATGGTGGGCCAGAGTTTGAAGCTGATTTCAAAGAAGCTGTAGCAAATATTGGTTCTAAAGTCAGGGTGGCTACACCTTATTATCCTTAAGCTGAAGATATGGTTGAAAGAGGCCATCAAGTTATTAAGAATGCTTTGGTGAAGATGTGTGAAGATAGTGCTGAAAAATGGAGGCATTATTTATCCTTGGTGTTATTTGCTGATAGGGTCACTGTGAAGAGGAAAACTGTCTATTCTCCTTATGAGTTAATGTTTGGTCAGAAAGCTGTTCTACCAGTGGACTTGGAAGCTTTCCCTTATCTTGGAATTGATTGGGATGACGTGCACTCAACAGAAGATTTTCTCTGTGCCAGGATGCAACAGTTGGAATGTAGAGAGGAATTTCAAGAGAAGTCTTACTCTAGAATGATGAAGATAAGAAATCAATCAGTCAGATACTGGGAAAGAAGTTAGCTCATAGACTCAGTAATCCCTTGAAACCTGGTTGTTTGTTTTGCTGTATAATAGAAGTTTGGAGAGTCAGTGGGGAAAAATGTTTTCTGACAGATAGAATGGGCCTTACAGAGTCAGATCTCAGGTTTCTGGAGGTTCTTATGTTCTGGAAGAGTTGGATGGTGCAGTCTTGAAGAAGAGAGTGGCTGCTGATCAGGTGAGGATATTTTACCCAAGAGGCACTAGAAGTGAAGTAGTTTGACTCTGCAATGAGGATAAACTATGGACCATTCTTTAAATTTTGAATTTTGGTGGTGCTGTGCATCTATTTTGCTGAAAACTTATTTTTTAGAAGTTACCCATGGGTGGGGCTTCTAGATTTTATTTTGAAAGTGTGGGGGTGACTGATGGGCTAGCTGCTCTATCAACAGTTACCCCAGATTTTCTGTTTCCAACCCCTTCTCTTAATTTGTTTGAACCCTAGTATTGGTTTTTTTCACAGGTTTTAGTCCTCCATGACTTTAAACTGGATATTCTTTTGGTTTTCAAGTGCTGGACTCTTCATGCTTGTTGGTTTTGGTTTATTGTGTTAAATGTTGTGTTTTTGTTAGAAGGTACCCAGGGGAGGGCTTCTAAATTATATTTTTCTCAAGTGTGGGGGTAAGTGATGAGCTGGCTTCACTGTAGTAAAGCTACCCTATAATGTCTGTTTCAAGTATTTTGTTTGTCATAGTTGAATCATAGTTCTGGTTTTTGTTATTCAGGTTTCTAGTCCACTATGACTTTAAACTGGCTTGAGACTGACTTCTTTGTTTCTTTTGGATTGGTGGTGGATCACTGGTTGTCTCCCATCATTTTTACTTGTTGGAGGGAGCCCACCCAGTGATCATTTCCTTGGACTGGACTTTCTATGGAGCTGGATTTTTTCTTTTTCTTTCTTTGATTTTTGTGTCTATGGTTGTGTTAGATAGTAGTTTTAGATTATTTCCTTTTTTCTCTTTTTTTCTTTTCATTTTTTTATGGGGGTTATTAGGATATAAAGAGGGAAAAATCACAAAATTATGGTGTTACCACATCAGGGTCACCTGGATGTGGGCAAGCATTGATGAGGAAAGGCTCATCAATTGGCAAGGCAATGCTATTTTATTTTTTTCTCTTTACTTCATTTTTTTTCTGTGTTTCATTTTTTTATTATTTTCTTTAATTTCTAATTTTTTATTTCAAATAATTTAAAATTTATTTAAAGGTGTATCCACATCAAGAAGCACTTGAATGTGGGTAAGGTATAAATGGATCAGCTCATCAATTGGATGGGGGATACCATTTGTAATAATTATTTATTTCATATTATTATTCATTTCATTTTACTTTCTCATTGTTGGGAAATTTTGTTTGATTATTTTCAAGTTTTTTTTTTTTAGTATGTTAGTAGTTTAGAAGTTAAAAATAAAATAAAAATAAAAATAAAAAATAAAAATAAAAATAAAAATAACAATAAAAATAAAAATAAAAATAAAAATAAAAATAAAAATAAAAATAAAAATAAAAATAAAAATAAAAATAAAAATAAAAATAAAAATAAAAATAAAAATAAAAATAAAAATAAAAATAAAAATATAAATAAAAATAAAAATAACAATAAAAATAAAAATAAAAATAAAAATAAAAATAAAAATAAAAATAAAAATAAAAATAAAAATAAAAATAAAAATAAAAATAAAAATAAAAATAAAAATAAAAATAAAAATAAAAATAAAAATAAAAATAAAAATAAAAATAAAAATAAAAATAAAAATAAAAATAAAAATAAAAATAAAAATAAGAATGGAAATGAAAATAAAAATAAAAATAAAATAAAAATAAAAAATAAATAAAGATAAAACAAATTTTATATGTGTATATCTTCTAGTTATTATTATTCTCTCTATTTAGTGAATTATTAATTTTTATTTATTTATTTATTTAATGACGGGATAAAGAAGCCTCCGGCAATTTTTCCAGATTATGTTGGCATTTTTAATTTTTGTTAGGATTGAAGGTAGAACTGTGTTCTTTGTGATTTAGATGGCTGGAAAGAGTATATGGATTGTAATGGTCAGGTACCAGATTAAAAGGTAAACTTTTTGAAGAAGTGGAAGAAGTGGGAATAGAGTGCTGGAAAGTGTGCTTGATTATTCTGGACATCTTCCAGTGGTCATCAAGGAGATGTTTACTCATATTATTTTTAAAATCATTCAATAGACCATGGAGGGCAAAGGCCTTGAGCATGTTTGAACACATCATGCTTAGGTGTTGCTTCATGTCAGTGTAATCCAGTGTCAAAGTAGTCTCTAAAGGTTGGCCAATCCCAATTGCAGCTTCAGGAGGTGGGGGTTCAACTAAACAGAAGAATTGGATCAGTAATTATTCTCTGTTAAAGAAATTGTATTTTTTTTATTTTGGTACTTACAGATTGGGAGTTCTTCAAATTTTTATGCAGCTGGAATCTGGATAGCTGAAAAGTGTTTAATGGATGTTGTAGGAGGGTCCAATAGATTGAGGGAATGGGTTTTCATGGTCATCCTCTAAACGGTGTTGAGAAGAAGAAGGAGAAGAAGGAGGCTCCTGTGGCCTGGTTAGAGCAGCAGGGCTTTTGTTGTTGTTGTTGTTTTTTATATCATTTCTTGGCGCAGGATGGTTAGATACTGGTGGAGGAGTGCCAGGTTGGTTGAAGGTGGATCAGGTTGAGGCCAAGGAGAAGATGTTGAAGAGGAAAATGGACCAGGTCTGAAACAAGTCTTTTTCCTAGATTGACAGACATCATAGGTAGGTCTGTAGGGATGAGCCAGTATTGTGATGGTACAGATTAGATTGTTGTCAATGCAGTATTTGCAAGGACCCATGTCAGTAGAAGATTTTGAAAGAAAGCTGAACATGGTGGTTGTGATGAAGGAGAATGTGGGAATTCTCAATTGGAGGGAGGATGTGGTCTTCCAACATTGGTGGAGCCCTTTGTTGGTCTATTTGGCATTGTTTTGATATGTCTTAAATGGAATTGTTTAATAATTGAGTGTTTTTCTAGAATTTTTCAGAAATTTTGGGACTACAGGTATGTGGGTACTACCATTGGATAGCCCCGGGTTTTCTCTATATTTTATGTCTTTATGTAATTTTTAAGATTTTAAGTATTAAGGGGTTAATTCCTCATTTTTCATTTAGAAAGATGGCTGTCTAATTTTGTTTTTCCTGTTTTATGGGCTAACTTTAAGTCTTAGAGTTAAGTTCTTAGTACCATTAGAATGAGCTAGTTTTGCTCAAAATTTTATGTCTCAATGTTGCTATAGCCTAATTTTGTGTTTTAAAGTATTAAGTAGTTGTAGTAGATTTTTCTAATTATTTTGGGTATTTTTGGAGGTTTTTGGTGGTTTTCTGACTTCAGGGTGGTACAGCCAACTCAGGCAGGCCTCCCAACGTCAGGAAGACCACCTGCCTTGGTTCTAGAAGGCTGGGAAGCCTTTCTAGAGGGGTTTTTTTCAAATTGGCAGTCAAGAATACCAGATTTGTTGGTGTGCATGGGCTCTTAGATAGTGGTCTGTGTGTACATAGTGAAGAAGACAGTTTGGGGCAACCTTATTTATGATACGATCATCCGGAGGTGATATCCTTGTTCCTTACTCAGTTTTCACTCTTTTTTTGCCACAATTGGCTGTGTTTGTTGCAAGGTTAGTTCTTCATTTAACTCAACTTTGGCAACTGTTTTCTCTGGTGTAGCTTTGCAACCTACATCAAGTATTATTTCTGTTTCCTGTGCAACAAGTGCACAGTGTTTGTTTTTCTGGTGTGGATTTTTCTGAATTTCAGGTTCTCTTTGGTCTGTAGTTTATCTAAGCTACTGTCATGACTTGTAAAGCAGTCAAGAAGATTTTTGGAAGGGGTATTGTAAAAGTCCCTGATTTACTGTAGCAAGTAAATCTCACCTGGTATTTCTCAAAGGGACAGGGGTTTTTCTCTCCAGTTTTACTCCAACTCTCTTGGTCAAGGCCTATAGCTAGTACTATAGGATTGTCTACAACGTCTTTTTTGTTTCTTATCTTATTATTAATTATATTATATTTACTTTAAAATTACTTGTAATAAATTAACTAATTAAAATAAGTAAATTTAGTAAATATTTAAATTAATATTAATGTACCTTATATTTTTTGTTCCATTTGACTGTTGTCAATGACATGTTAAAGAGATAAAAATATACTAATACTAAAAATGAAAAAAATTAAAATTAGTTTATTTAAAATACTCAAATTATATTAAATTCTAAAAATTGAAAATTCAAATTGTTTTTTACTTAGTGTGACATTTAAAAGTGAACTTTAAAATATATCAAATAAATAAATATATTTTAAAATATATTTTATTGGCGCATCTTTTTAGTACTCACTGTTATATGTAATTTCTTATGTTGAAAGGATCTTTTCTCTCACACCCTTGTATGTAGGCTTCTTAACTTCATGTGCTCTCTCTCCTTTTTTGCCTATAAAAGGCCTTCCACTTTGTGCTGTTTTTCTTCATTCAATACTCTTTAGATTTTTATTATATACAACCAATAAAAATCTATTACTAATATAACTGGTTAACTCATTACATTTTGCGTAATTTAAATCCTTTTAATTAAAAATAAAATATTCCCTTACCTTTTATTTGAGTGATAAATTATAAAAGATAAAAGCTACATAATTTTGCTTTGAAACTCTTCAGTTATCCACCTTACACTGCCGTTGGACCAATGTTAAAGCCTTCTAGACCAATTAGGATCCCTTGAAAGTTGGAAGCTTTTCCAAATTGTTGTCAACACATTGTTATCTGGATGCCGGCAACCAAGGGACCTACAACTACAAGGACCAATAAGGACTTGTGGACAACTGAAAAATAACAAACATCATAAATCACGTGACTTATCTTTTTTTCTGCTACTGGGAATCAAACCTCGCCCCAAATCTAAGGTTTATATAGGTGTTTTTGTCCTTTATACTTGTAGTGGCTATACCAGTTACTATCTGTAGGTCTCACTCTGATTATTTCATTTTTCATGTATATCTTTTTATTCAAACTCTGTAGTGGAATTAATTTGTTCACATTACAGGGGGAGGTGCCTGGTAGATAATAATTTTTTAAAAAAAATTTCCTACTTGACCAAGATAGAGCAATACTGTTCTTAGTCCTATAAGTAATAAAATTATTTTAATAATATATATTATTTTTTTTAATTATTTCAGTTGAAAATTGTCCTGATAATTAAAATTTTATTTTTTTGTTTCAGTTGGCAATTTTCCTGGAAGTGATATAATAAATATATAAATTATCTAAATTAATTATATTAAATTACTTATTACTTCAGTTGGCATTTAAGTCCTTTTAATAAAAATTTCAGTTGAATCATAGTCCTGACAATTATATATCAATATATATAACTAATTGACATTCGTATTAATTATTCCAGTTGACCTTTTGTCCTGATAATTAAAAAATTATTTTATTATTTCTGTTGATTCATTTTGAATTCTAGTAATAAAATATAAATATCTTGAGTAGTTTAGATAAAAATTGTTATAATTAATTCAGTTGATTTTTTGTCTTGATAAATAATATATTTTCATGATTCCAGTTGATTAAATAATCCTGATAATTAATTTTATACCTGAAATATTTTTATTTTTTTTCTTTATTTTTCTTTTAAAAAAGATAAATAATAACTTATTTAAATTTAAATTTTTCTTTCTCTCAGTTCAGTTATACACAACAATGACTGATCAAAGTGCTTCTGCTGGTTGTGATGAGGAACTAGACTTGATTGATTATGATGAGACTTCTAAAAGTTCTACTTTGACTACAAAACTTGCTCAAATTAATCAATTATTGGACCAATCAGGATGTGGAAATGCAAGAAATAGAGATAAAAGTGGAAAAGACTGCTCTGGATCAAAAGCCCTCAGAAGAGCTTCCAAGAGGATTCAAGATAAAAAAGATGCCCTTGCAACAGCAAGTCAGCAACTTCTCCACTCACGTCAAGGATTTGAGAACAGAAAACCTCAAACTAAAATCAAAAATAGAAATTCTAGAAGAAAAGGTAAGAAAAATAGAATCCTTTCTTCAAGAGAAGAGGAAACCTCCTCCAGCAACAAAAGCCCTTCCACAATTGGCTCCTCAACAACAGGAAAAGGTGGAGGTTTCAAAATAGAAATGGGACTGGCTGAACACCCAGTGGGACTACCTCCAGGCCCAACAACAACAGAAAGCTCCTCAGGCAGGTCCTTCCAGAACCAATCAGTTCAACCCAACACCTCCTCACCCCTACCAAGGAGGAAGAAAGAGGAAGAACAATCAAATTCAGTGTTTTCCAAAAACATGGAAAGCCCCTCTATTGAATCTCAAGTATCCTTTCTTGTTACTGATTCAGTTCCTTCAGGTAATTCTCAAAGAGGAGATGATAACTTGAGACCAGTAGAGGCTGGCTGTAGTCAGCAGATTGCTCAATATTCTAATGTAAATAATCCTTTTCTATTGATTGCTACTTAAATGATAAATCCTGATATGGATATTATTGATGAAACACTTGATCCTGAATTTTATGAGAATCTGGAAAATTATTCTTTTTCCCTATAAAGAAATACTCCAGATGTAGCTAACATTAATTATAAATATTTGAGGGATATTATGGATAAACAAAAACATATTATGAACAACATGCAATTGACTCAGAAATTTAATAGTTTGATGACTGAACAAGGTTATAAAGCATTGAGGAGTGAATTAAAAAGAGTTTCTGATGAATTGTTTCAGTGCAAAGTAACTCATGAAAAGAAAGTTGCTTTGTGGCAAAATATCACGAATGATTTGTCTAAGTTACAAGACACTGTGTCTATCTGTTGCCAGGAACTAGAGGGACATAATTTGAACTTAAAGAGACTAAGTGACCATTATTCATCTTTGAAAAATAAGAACCAATTATATTTTACAACCATCAATGAGACATTATCTAGTATTCCAAGATTGAAGACTAGGCTAACAACCATTGAAGAGAAGTTGAATTCATTGTTACATGACAAAAAGTATTCTTAAATTCTTTGAAAGAACCTGTTGCACAAGATACTCCAATCGTACCTGTCCCTGGTTCATCTAAAGTAAAACCAGTGCAAGAAATGCCTGTAGATATTCCTGAGTTTCCATCAAAAATTGATGATGCACCTTGTTCATCTACAGAAGGGATAAAAAAATGTGATTACTTCCCAGTTAAAGAAGTTACATCTTCTTCTCACTAAAAAACAAGCTTTTAATAAGGAGACTGCTTCAAATCAAAAGAATTGGCCAAAACTTGACCAATATCCAACATTTGATGGTGATTCCTCCTCTGATTGGCAGCAATTTATTTGCAGGATTGATAATCTGAAAAATTCTTACAAACTTCCAGATGAAGAAATTGTTTCAAAATTAATTTATTTATTTACCAATGTATCCCTAATGTGGTATGAATCTGTCCTTTTAGATAAAAATGACTACTCATGGGAAGATTGGGAGAAATTAATTTAAGCACAATTTTCTGGTTCCAAGTTTAGGTTAGCTCACCAAAGGCAGTATGAGAAAGCTAGATATAGCTCTTCTTCTACGGAAAAACCTATTGAGTTCCTGATAAAGATTGTGAAGATCCTGAAGGCAATGGACCCAAATATGAATTTTGAATTATGGAAGTACAGGATTGTCAGCCTAAATATCCTTAGGACTGAGTATTTCTTATGCTTAAAATAAGATAACCTTAACTAGATTAAGCTTATATCTTAAAAATAAGGTTAAAATAATAATATATATTATTTTATTATATATATATATAATTATTATTCTATTATATAATTTATAATAGTTTAAATAGCTTATCCATGGCCTAATAATACTTATTAAGGTGTTAATGGAGTCATAATATACTTATCTTAAGTGATATGAAGTAATTATTGACATACATAAGCTTATATGTATACATAAATCTCATATTCAGTGAAATATGCAGTATATTATGTATATTTAGGTATATAAGTGGGTTTTAGCCCCTTAATAGCCTATAACCTTTGTTTTTCTGCTTATTTTAGGTAATATGGACGAAATCAGTGGACTCACAAAGCCTACAGAAGCATAGACACCTATATCAGGCGCATACACCCAGTTTGGACAACTAAAATTACTTCCTTGGATGGTTATTCACAGATTTATTGGTTGGAAAGAAGTTTTTGGGTTAATGTGGATGCTTGGGGATGTTATTGGGGGCTTGGACATTTTATTTGTTTCCTTTATATGCTTTTAGTTTCATTAAATCTCTTTTTGATCATTTATTTTACCTGTTTCTTTATGGTATCCGCTTTTTTCTGGGTTTTCTATTTATGGTATGACTCTGTGTTATTATTAATAGTGATGGAGGGTCCTTACTGGAGGTCTGGGTGTTGAAACTGCTTGAAGTGGACGCCATGGGGAGGTGATGGGCCCTCACAGTGCTGTAATTGCCGGGGATAGCAGTGACATCATCTGGATTGAAGGTCTGTGCACTCCAGTGGATTTGGGTATAAGTAAGGAGGGATTTTGACGGTTTATTATCATCATTCAATTACTACACTTCAAACAAACACTACAATACAATTATTAGTATTCAGAAATATATTATAAAAGCCCTTATAAATTGATATTATCTTTATAAAATCTATAACTATATTTTATTCTTCTATTTTCCACCACTAGCACACATTTAAATCCAAGTATTGTGAGTTTTATTTGAGTATAACTATTCTATTAGTCCTCCCCTGAGGTTTAATCACTAAATCATTTATTAATAAGTAGTAGGACCATAAAATAACACTATTATTTCATACTTATATACTAGACTATACTGACAATTGGGGGTCTTTCCTTATATTTTACTTATTATTTAGTATAAGCCTTGGGACGTGATTTTTACCTTAGTACAGCTCAAAATTAACCAAATATTTGGGTCTGCTAAATATTAGTGGGTCATCATAACTCATTGATTGCGGAAAAGAACCCTTATAATAATTGTACTAATTTTTTATCATAAAAATTAGATATTTACAGTAGTAACTGTACCCAATATAAACCCAATTTCACTTGGTATTTGGACACCAATATAACACCCAATAAAATTGGTATTTGGCTAAAGCTTGGTAAGCTAATAATTCACCCTTATAGAGGTCTAGTTAAACTTATTATTATATTTTTAACAGATTTTTTCGAATTTTTCTTATATTTTATTTAAATAAATAAAGATATAAATTTGGGGTAAGCTCCATTGCTTTTTTATTAGTAATATAATTGCTAATATTATTTGTCTACTAATTCCACAGAGTTTTTTCCTTTTGTAGACATAAAATATTGTTATTCTGAACAATATGAGTGCTCCCCAGGACAGTGTAAGTGAACAGCCTGCTTATAATACCAGGTCTAAAGCTAACAAAAACTTTCCAGGACATCACCATGGAGGGACAACAGTACCCCCAGCCAGAAAGCATGAGTATAGAGGAAAAGGACGCCCTCTTAAAAAAGATAACTATAAAAAAGAAGTCTCCTCCTCTTCAGGATCAACTGTCCCACTTGGCCAAAGAGGTTCTGAAGTTGGAGGAATCAAAATCTCTCATGTTCAAAGAAGTAGAGCAGTTGCAAAACAATTGCAAGGTAGGATTTCAGCAGATGAATCAGGCAATGGCAGAATTAAAGGGAGGCCAGCCCAGTCAATCAAATCAGCAACCCCCTACCCAAGGAGGGTCCACTCACTCCCAGGAGAAAATCCTGGTAGACAAATGGAAATGGGACTGGTTTCACCAACAGTGGACAAGCCACAGTTGCAACAGGGATCCACCCCCTCATCTGACTTCCTCAGCTCACCCTTACAAGGGAAAAAAGCACCAAAAATCAGGACTGGCAACCATCCCTTGGTAAGTAACTTACCCTCTCAGATTAGACATAATACTGATAATTACAATATAGGTAATTCTATTGATGTTAAATCTGTACAAAAAATAGAGGAGGATTTAAGAAATTTAGGTTTTAGAGTAGATAAACCTGACTTGTCTTTTGTCCATAATAACAGTACTATATACAATGATAATACAGTTAATCCTCAGTTGCAACCACCTACTAGTGAGATGAGAAGTTTACAGGAGAGTGAGAGAATTGAAAAGGAGGACATGGAATATTTTAACAATAATCCAACTGTCCATAGAATTGTTTCAGCATTGTGGAATAGAATGACTGATTGTGAGGAACAGACAGTTAAGCTCACTAGTTATACAATTTCATCCTTGACATTGAACATTTCTCAATTAGCAACACGTAACAAAGAATTAGAGAAAGAACATTTGTCTCTAACTCTTAAATATGATTCATTGAGTAATAAATATAATGACCTTTCAAACAAATTTTGTGAGTTAGAAAAATTATATGAAACACATTTATTAAAAACTGAATCAAGAACAAAGTTATCTTTTGCACAGACAAATCAAAGTGTCTCTGAGCTGCTACAAAGATTAACTAAAGTTGAGATTGAAACTGCCAATCTACTGATGAACCAGTATAATCATAAGTATAATCAATATAATAATAATCCTTTCATTGGCAAAAGTGAATCTCATTCCTTCCCTGTACCACCACAATTAAAACCATCTGGTGGTAGTGTCAAATCTGAAAATGTAAGTCACAAATCCGTGCAGGAAGAAATACAAGACCATTTATCAAAAGTGAATGAGTTGTTGAATTTACCTAAGATTAGTGAGATAAAATCCAATCAGAAGAACTGGCATAAAATAGATCAGTACCCAACTTATGATGGGGAAGCCAGCTCTGATTGGCAACATTTTATTCAAAGAATTGACAACTTGAAATTCTCATATAAGTTACCAGATGAAGAGATAACATCAAAATTAATTTCTTTATTTAAGGATGTTGCTTTATTATGGTTTGAAGCTGTCTTAAGTGAGGGTAGAGACTACTCTTGGGCTGAATGGAAACAACTTATTGAAAAACAATTTGGAGGTTCTAAATTCAGGCTTACTCAGCAGAGACTGTATGAGAAGACTAGGTATAATCCGTTGAATGGTGACAAACCTATGGTATTTTTAATGAATTTAAACAAAATATTAAAAGCCATTGAGCCTCATATGGATTTTAACTTATGGAAAGATAAGATAATATACAAATTACCTATATCTGTCAGAGACATTGTTGTAGCTAGAACATTAAATGTTACTGAATATTCTGACTTTATTAATATTTGCAATGAAATATTATTAAACCATAAGTATGAATCAAGGTATTCCACTTATAAGCAAAATGTTGAACCTGTAAAAACTCAGAATTCAAAAACACTTCAGGAGAAGCAGAAAAAACCTACTGCACCTGTAGTACCTAAAAAGTATGAAACAAATACTTGTTATAAGTGTAACAAACCTTGGGTCAAAGGTCACAAATGTGAGAAAAACGTAAATATTGTTGAAAATCAACGTGAATCTGAAACTGAAACTGAAAAAAGTAAAGAATCAAGTGATTATGACAGCAATATCTCATATAGTGATGAAAATGAAGTCTGTATGTTGGAAGATGATTTGTCCATCTTTGAAAATCCAATATTAAATATGGACTCAAATGAATCTTTAATGAATTTTGAGGATGCTGAAATCATTAAGGATATACAAGCTGATAACTTTAGAATGACACCTATCACGGTTCCAGCTATCATTTCTGGTGAAAATGTTAATATAGTATTGGACACAGGAGCTGCTGGTTCAGTTGTTTCCACTAATACATTACAGAAAATTGATAGTGAATATAAGTTTAAGCTTGAACCACTTCAGAATAAAAATTGGAGAGGTTTTGGATCAGTACTACACCCCATTGGTAAATACAAAGCTGCTGTTTTCTTTAAACACCAACATGGTTATGTAAGGGTAACTTGTGACTTTGTAGTAATGGATAATACAAATTGTAGTAACTGTTTTATCATTGGAAATGATATTCTGACTAAATTTGGTGTAAAATTAGACCCTGCTAATAACAATTTTACAATTGGAATGAATGGTAAAAGGAAATTTAAAATAAATTCTTTTAACACTGTCTTACACATTGAGTCAGTAACAAACTCCCCGTCTAAAGGAAGAGAATCCAATGAGTTGGAACTTCTGGAAACAGAAATTTCAAAAGCATCATTTGGCACTCAGATAAGTGAAACTGAGAAAGATAATATTTTGGAATTAATTAAAGCTTTTCCAATGGCTTTTGCACATGGTACAAATGAACTTGGCCTTGTAAAAGAACATGAAATGAAAATTAGTTTAACCTGTGATATGGATAATATTCCTGCTAGTCTTAAAAAGAAACCATACCCTGCTTCACCAATGAAGAGGAAAGACATAGAGGATAATATTAAGATGTTATTAAAAATGAACATTCTTGAGAAGGTTGAAACTACACCAAAATATTGTGTAATATCACCAGTACTGATTTCTTATGAACAAGATAAAGCAAGACTGTGCGGTGATTATAGAGCATTAAATACATTTACAGTAGATGATATTTATCCCTTGCCAAGGATCGCCTCTATACATGCTACCCTTAAAGGTGCTAAATATATAATTTGCCTAGATGGAAATAAAGGGTACCATCAAATTCCTGTTAAAAAGAATTCACAGAACTTTTTGTTGATAACAACACACATGGGAATTTATAAGTATGTCAGAATGCCATTTGGACCAAAGAATGCTCCATCAGTATTTCAAAAGTTAATGGATATAACATTCCATAATGAAATGATTGAGGGATGGTTAATGGTATACATTGATGACATCATAGTGTTCTCTAAAACTTTTAATGAACACTTAATCCATTTAAGGAAAGTATTTCAGAAAAAAGATGAAATAAAAATGACCCTTGCATTGAAAAAATGTAAATTTGGGTTTGAATCTTTAAAAGTGCTTGGTCATATTGTATCTGGCTTACAAATATGTGTAGACCAAAATAAAGTGGCTGCAATAAAGAATATTGGCATTCCTCAAAATGTGAAGGATGTACAATCTTTTCTTGGAATGTGTGGTTATTATAGACAATATATAAAAAACTACCAATCGATTGCTGCACCACTGACCACACTGATAAAGAAATCAGAAGCTTTCATTTGGAATAATGAAAGACAACAAGCTTTTAATAAGTTGAAAGAATGTTTAATGACAGCTCCTATCTTGGGATTACCAGATTTCCAATTACCTTTTGTATTATATACAGATGCAAGTTTTATTGGACTGGGTGCTGCTTTGCATCAAAAACAACTTATTGAAGGTAAAATGTCAGAAGTAGTAATCTGCTATATTTCACGTACTCTGAGAAGTGGTGGATTGAAATATGGTGCTACTCAACTTGAATGTTTGGCAGTAGTATGGGCTCTTGAAAAGCTACATTATTACCTTGAAGACCAAAAATTAGAGTTAATAACTGACTGTAGTGCAGTTAAGTCACTCTTAAACATGAAAACTCCTAATAGACACATGTTTAGATGGCAATTAGCTGTACAAGAATACAGAGGACGAATGACTATTACACATAGAGCAGGAACCTTGCACTCTAATGTAGATCTGTTATCTAGAGTACCTCTGCCTAATAATGATGATAATCCTGCTTATGTTCCTGAGTCAGAGATTATTAACATTTATGGCATTTATATTGTAGATCTTGAGGATGAATTTATGCAATCAATTCTTGATAATTATAATTCAGATCCTGACTTAAGTAAATTAACTACAATATTAAATGATCCATCTAATGCTTCAATGAATGTTTTAATAAAAACATTACCAAATAAGTATAAAGAGGCATTAGAGAAAGGAAAATTTTCCATTGAGGATGGTTTTATATATTACAGGAAAAAATTAAGTAATGTAATTGTAATTCCCCCTTCAATGAAGGAGTTAATGTTAAGTATATGTCATGATGATATATTAGCAGGTCATTTTGACTACCATAAAACATTAACCAGAGTAAAAAACACAGCTTGGTGGATTAAAATGTCTGATGATGTTCAGAAATATGTTGAAACATGTGATTCTTGTCAAAAATCTAAAAGATTAACAGGAAAAAGAGCTGGTTTATTACAACAAATTGAGCAACCAAAAGCTCCATGGGAAATCATTAACATGGACTTTGTAACAGGTTTGCCAATAGCAGGGCATAAGAGTTATAAATCCTGCTGGGTAATTGTAGATAGATTTACAAAGATGTGTAAATTTATTCCTACCCACAAAGAGGTTTCTGCAAAGGACTTAGCTTTTTTATGGTGGACACAAATGTTAAATACAGCAGGTTTCCCCAAAGCAATAGTTTCTGATAGAGATCCTAAATTTACTTCTGAGTTCTGGACATCACTTATGGATGTTTCAGGGTGTCAATTAAAACTTTCTACAGCACACCATCCACAAACTGATGGGCTAGCAGAAAGAAAGATTACAAACCTTAGAAGATATGATAAGAAGATACTGTGCTTTTGGTCTTAATTTTAAAGACAATGACGAATTCACGCATGATTGGGTAACCCTTATCCCAGGTTTAGAATTTGCATATAATAGTACAGTACATTCTGTCACTGGCAAAAAGCCATTTGAGTTATGGTTGGGTTATGTACCTAATACCCCTGCTAAAACTCTTAATAAGTTACCTAGATTGGATATTCATCCAGGTACTAAATCTTTTCTTCAGATGCAGGAATTATGCAGAAAACATGCTCAAGAATGTATAAATAAGGCTTTTGAGTATGAAAAGAAAAGATGGGATAAAGCCTATAAAGAACAAATGTTCAAAGAGGGTGATAAAGTCCTTATTTCAACGCTACATTTCAATTTAAATGGTAATGTTAAATTGAAGGATCCATTCATTGGACCATTTGTAGTTAAAAAGATGGTTGGTAATAATGCTGTTGAGGTTATTCTATATGCACCTTATGATAGAAAACATCCAGTATTTCCTATTTCTCTTATAAAACCATACCATTCTAATGATACTGCTCTCTTTCCAAGAAGATCAGGAAGGCATAAACAGCAACCTGAAGAAATAGTGGAAAAAGCAGAAATTGAAAAGATACTTAAAAAGAGACACCTTACTAAAGAAAAGGGAGTTGAGTATCTATTAAGATTTAAAAATAAATCAAGTGAATATGACCAGTGGATTCCAGAAAATGAAATCTCTGATCTTAAAAATCTCTTGAAAAAATTTAAATCTAAATAATACTGTTCATTCAGTATATGTATTGTAAAAATTATTTTTTTTATTATTTCATTCCTTAAGATTAATTAAAATGTCTTAACATTTTTTTATTGTTTTTTTTGGGGTGAGGGAGTGTCAGCCTAAATATCCTTAGGACTGAGTATTTCTTATGCTTAAAATAAGATAACCTTAACTAGATTAAGCTTATATCTTAAAATAAGGTTAAAATAATAATATATATTATTTTATTATATATATATATAATTATTATTCTATTATATAATTTATAATAGTTTAAATAGCTTATCCATGACCTAATAATACTTATTAAGGTGTTAATGGAGTCATAATATACTTATCTTAAGTGATATGAAGTAATTATTGACATACATAAGCTTATATGTATACATAAATCTCATATTCAGTGAAATATGCAGTATATTATGTATATTTAGGTATATAAGTGGGTTTTAGCCCCTTAATAGCCTATAAACTTTGTTTTTCTGCTTATTTTAGGTCATATGGACGAAATCAGTGGACTCACAACGCCTACAGAAGCATAGACACCTATATCAGGCGCATACACCCAGTTTGGACAACTAAAATTACTTCCTTGGATGGTTATTCACGGATTTATTGGTTGGAAAGAAGTTTTTGGGTTAATGTGGATGCTTGGGGATGTTATTGGGGGCTTGGACATTTTATTTGTTTCCTTTATATGCTTTTAGTTTCATTAAATCTCTTTTTGATAATTTATTTTACCTATTTCTTTATGGTATCCGCTTTTATCTGGGTTTTCTATTTATGGTATGACTCTGTGTTATTATTAATAGTGATGGAGGGTCCTTACTGGAGGTCTGGGTGTTGAAACTGCTTGAAGTGGACGCCATGGGGAGGTGATGGGCCCTCACAGTGCTGTAATTGCGGGGGATAGCAGTGACATCATCTGGATTGAAGGTCTGTGCACTCCAGTGGATTTGGGTATAAGTAAGGAGGGATTTTGACGGTTTATTATCATCATTCATTTACTACACTTCAAAAAAACACTATAATACAATTATTAGTATTCAGAAATATATTATAAAAGCCCTTATAAAATGATATTATCTTTATAAAAGCTATAACTATATTTTATTCTTCTATTTTCCACCACTAGCACGCATTTAAATCCAAGTATTGTGAGTTTTATTTGAGTATAACTATTCTATTAGTCTTCCCCTGAGGTTTAATCACTAAATCATTTATTAATAAGTAGTAGGACCATAAAATAACACTATTATATCATATTTATATACTAGACTATACTGACAAGGATCCTCTATAAATTGCCTATGTATCTGAGAGATTTAATAGTTGCTAGGACTGAGTTCTCAAGTGAGCCTTCTTCTTTTATTAATACTTGTAATTAGGTCCTTTGAATAAAAATTATGATTCTAGAAGTTTCATTCCTATAACTTCATTGTAGAAAACCTCCAATTACCAACAGAAACCTCCTGAAAAAGTTGGTTAACCTTCTGCCCCAGTTACACCTAAAAAGTATGCAAAAAACACTTGCTTTAAATGCAGAAAGCCTTGGAAAGAAAGGCCATGATTGTGACAAGAAAATAAATCTTGTTGAAGAAACAGAGGAACATGCTGATAACACAGTGGCAATGGATGATATTTCAAGTGATTATGCCGGCAATCTTTCTTATGAATCTCACCAGGAAATTTTAATGCTGGAAGAAGATATTCATTATTTGAATAATATTGAAATTGTGAATAATGATTTATATACAGTAGAAGATGCTGAGATCATAAGAAATCTTGAGGACAGCTCAATAATTATTGCCCCTCTCAAGGCACCAGTCTTGATTAATTGAAATAACATTGAATTTGTTTTAGATTCTGGAGCTGGAGGAAGTGTAGTACCTGAAAAAGAACTTGCTTTAGTGGACCAGGATTATAAATAAAAACTTTTGCCTATCATTTCTGAGAATTGGAGAGGTTATGGAACTGTTTTGTCCCCCATTGGTAAATACAAAGACACAGTATTTTTCAAATATAACCATGGTTTTCTAAGAGCTATTTGTGATTTTTTTGTCATAAAAAATGATAACTTGAGCAGTTGTTTCATTGTGGGAAATGATATTTTAACCAAAGATGGCATACAATTGGATCATTCAAACCTATGCTTCACACTTGGGATGAATGGGAAGAGAAAATTTAAAATTTCTCCCCTAAAAAATTTTTAACACCAGGATTAAACACATTTCATTCTGTAGTTCAATATAAAGGAAGATCTACAAAAGAAATACCTGCCCTTTTTTCTGAACTTGAAATTGCTTCTTTTGGAGAACAACTTTCTGGTGAGGAAAAAGATTCCATCATTTAATTGATAAAATCATTTCCTATGGCCTTTGTCCAAGGGTCACATGAACTAGGAATGGTAAAAGATAAAATTAAGCTTTCATTATCTTGCCCATTAACTGAAATACCACCTTGTTTAAAGCAGAAGCCTTATCCTACTTCTCCTACAAAGAGAAAAGATATTGAAGACAATATCTCTACCCTTTTAAAAATGAATATTATTGAAAAAGTAGTTGAAACACCTAAATATTGTGTTATCTCACCTGTCCTAATTTAATATGAGAAAGATAAAGCCAGGTTATGTGGTGATTATAGAGCATTAAACACTTATACTGTAGATGATATTTATCCTTTACCCAGAATTAGCTATATACATGCTACCTTGAAAGGTTCTAAATATATCAGCTGTTTAGATGGTAATAAAGGATATTACCAGGTACATGTTGGGAAAAATTCTCAGAATTTTCTAATGACTGCCACTCACATGGGTATTTATAGGTATGTTAAGATGCCATTTGGCCCCAAAAACTCCCATTCAGTTTTCCAAAAGATTATGGATAACACATTCCATCAAGAGATAATTGAAGGATGGCTGATGTTTTACATTGATGATATCACCATATTCTCTAAAACATTTGAGGACCATCTTAACCACCTGTTTAAAGTGTTCTATAAGATGGATGAGATAAATATGACACTTGCCTTGAAAATATTCAAATTAGGTCTCCATTCTTTGAAATTACTTCTTCATGTTGTCTCAGTTTTACAGATATGTGTTGACCAGAAAAAAGTGGCAGCCATACAACAGGTGAAAGCTCCTACCACAGTTAGAGAGATATAGAGTTTTTTTGGGAATGTGTGGATAATATAGACAGTATATTAAGAATTACCAGGTCATAGAATTACTCCTTACCCAATTAACTAGGAAAGATGTTGCTTTTGTCTGGAACAGTAAAAGACAAAGAGCTTTTGATAATATGAAACATTGTTTGATGTCAGCACCAATTCTTGCTTTTCCTGACTTTAATAAACCATTTGTTTTATACACCAATTCCAGTTTTATTGGTCTTGGTGCTGCTCTCCACCAGAAAAAGTTAAGAATTATAAAGAATCAGAGGTAGTAATTTGTTATATTTCAAGAACCTTGAGAAATAATGAATTGAAATATGGTGCCACTCAACTGGAGTGTTTAGCAGTAGTGTGGGCTCTAGAGAAACTACATTATTATCTGGATGACCAGAAATTTGAACTTGTCACTGACTGGAGTGCAGTTAGATCCCTCTTAAACTTGAAAACACCTAACAGACATATGTTCAGATGGCAGCTAGCTGTTCAAGAATGCAGAGGAAGAATGACAAAAAGTCATAGGGCTGGTATAGTTCACTCAAATTTGGATATGCTATCAAGGTTAACTTTTACAAATGAAGAATCTAATCCTGCATATTATCCTGAGGATGAAATAATTCACATTTATGGGTTATATATGGTTGATATGGAGGAAGAGCTACTACAGCTTATCCTTGATTCATATGATAATGACACTAACTTAAAAAAGTTAGGTACTATGTTAAATGATCCAAAGAATTCTAAAATACAAGCATTAATTGAAACCCTCCTACCAAAGTACCAGAAGGCTTTGGAAAAAGGTAAATTTTCAATTGGTGAAGGCCACCCCTATTATAGAAGAAAGTTGATTAATTTTATATTTATTCCTCCTTCTATAAAAGTGATCATCTTGAAAATTTACCATGATGACATATTGGCTGGACATTTTGATCTTGAGAAAAAAAATGATCAGAATTAAGAAAACTGCTTGGTGGGTTAATATGTCTGAAGACACCAATCTATAAGTTGAATCATTTGATTCTTGCCAGAAATCAAAAAGATTGACTGGAAAAATAGCTGTATTAATGCAAAATATTGAAGCTCCTCATGCACAATGTCAGAAAATAAATATGGACTTTGTAACATGATTACCCATTGCTGGGAAAGACAGTTATAACTCTTGCTGGGTTATTGTGGACAGATTCACAAAAATGTGTAAATTTATCCCTACTCAAAAGGATGTTTACATTAAAGAATTAGCTTTCTTGTGGTGTTCTCATATGTTTAATACTTCTGGTTTCCCAAAGGCCATAATCTCTGACAGAGAGATTAAATTTACTTCTGAGTTTTGGATGTCTCTGATCAATTTAGGTTGTTGTGATCTGAAGATTTCTACTGCCCATCACCCCCAGACTGATGTATTAGCTGAAAGAAAGATTCAGACGTTAGATGACATGATAAGAAGGTATTTTGCCTTTGGCCTTGAGTACAAAGACAATGACAGATTCACTCATGATTGGGTTACCTTACTTCCGGTTTTTGAATTTGCTTATAATAGCACTGTTCATTCTGTTACTCATAGAAAGCCTTTTGAGCTCTGGCTTGGATATGTTCCAAATACTCCTGTCCAAATTCTCAATAATAAAATACCTAAATTGGATTTACATCCTGGTGTAAAATCGTTTCTCCAAATGAAACAACTTTGCAGAAGTCATGCTCAAAAATGTATTGAAAAATCTTTTGAAATTTAGAAGAAGAGGTGGGACAAATCCCATAAAGAATACACTTTTAAGAAGGGTGATGAAGTACTTATTTCAAAAGTTCACTTCAATTTACAAGGTAATAACAAATTAAAAGACCCATTTGTAGGTCCATTTGTAGGTCCATTTGTTGTCAGAAGAAAGGTTGGTGCTAATGCGATTGAACTTTACTTGTACTCTCCATATGAAAGAAAACATCCTATTTTCAAATATCTCTTCTGAAACCTTACACATCCAATACTTATATATTTCTTAAAAAGAGGGGAGACCAAAGAAGACCCCTATTGAAATTACTGAAACAGCAGAAATTGATAAGATTCTAAATGACAGAATAATTACTGCTGAAAAAGGTACTGAATACTTATTGAGATTCAAGAATAAATCTTGTGAATATGATTCTTGGATACCTGGGAAAGAGATATCTAATCTTCCTACTGTACTAAAGAAATATAAAAAGAAAAAATCATATCATTTTTTATTGTTTATTTTAATAGTGAGGGAGTGTCAGCCAGGCTGCTAGACTTACCTAGTAAAGTAATTAATTATTTACTTTGATGAAGCCACACCTTTTTTATTTCTTACTTTTTTATTAATTAAAGTATATATACTTTAAAGCTACTTGTAAAAAATTAACTAATTACAATAAGTATATTTAGTAAATATTTAAATTAATAATAATATACCTTATATTTTTTATTCCCTAACACCATGCTCAATGACAGGTTAAAGAGATAAAAATATACTAATACTCAAATGAAAAAAATTAAAATTAGTTTATTTAAAATACTCAAAATATATTAAATTCTAAAAATTAAAAATTCAAATTGTTTTGTACTAAGTGTGACATTTAAAGTGAACTTTAAAATATATCAAATAAATTGATATATTTTAAAATATTTTTATTGGCGCATCTTTTAAGTACTCTCTGTTATTTGTAATTTCTTATTTTGGAAGGATCTTTTCTCTCTCACCCTTGTAGGTAGGCTTCTTAACTCCATGTGCTCTCTCTCCTTATTTGCCTTTAAAATGCCTTCCACTTTGTGTTGTTTTTCTTCATTCCATAATACTTAAATTTTAATTATATACAGCCAATAACAGTTCTATTACTACTATAAATGGTTTACTCATTACATTTTGCATAATTTAAATCCTTTTTAGTAAAAATATAATATTCCCTTACCTTTTATTTGAGTAAACATTATAAAAAATAAAACCTATGTACCTTTGATTTGAAACTCTTGAGTAATCCACCTTACACCACCATTGGACTGCTTTTTAAACCTTCTAGACCAATTAGGAATCCTTGACATATTTATGTTAGATTTAGCACTGTTTGTGGCTGGTTGGGTGTTCAAAAATCACCCCAAACATCAATAAAATCCATACTTCTTCTTTAACAAAATTGAGAAATTTCTATTAAGAAAGCTATATGCATGAAAGGTTCCATAAAAATTTTATATGTATTTTTTCAAACCTTTCCACAAATTATAAACTACTTATATTCAAAGATAACAAGCAGAATAACTTATGATGGCATATTATATGGGTAATATTTTTTTGGGAAGATTATCACTTGGAAATTTTTCTTCCTTATCAGATTGGTAATTCAAATAAAGATTTAGCTACATTTATGAAGTTTGGGGAAAATTTTTAATTAAAATTGCCTCAGTGATTCATTAAAAGTGATAATTTTGGTTAGTGCCACGATCTTTTAATTTGATAATATTTGTTGATGGACTGGTTGGTTAATCTGATGTCTCAAATTATACAAAATCACTTGTGGAACTTTTACCTGTACAGATCTAAATGACCCACTGTAAGGTTCCTTTCAGGTTACTTTATGGGTTACTTTAAGATTTCTCAAAAACAACTTGCCTACAAATTGTCTAGTTTTTCAACCTGTGCATGAGTGAACCTGTAATTTTCTTTGTACTAAAGGCCAAAGGCATAATACCTTCTTATCATGGCCTCTAAAGTCTAAATCATTATTTCAGCTAATTCATCAGTATGGGGGTGATTGGAAGTAGAAAGTTTCAGATCAAAACCACAAACTTCCATCAGAGACACCCAAAATTCAGAAGTAAATTTAGGGTCACTGTCAGAGATTATGGCCTTTGGGAAACCAGCAGTATTAAACATATGAGACCACAACAAGAAGGCTAATTCATTATTTGAAACATCCTTGTAAGTAGGGATGATTTTACACATTTTTGTAAATCTGTCCATAATAACCCAGGCAAGAGTTATAGCTGTCTTTCCCAGAAAAGGGAAATCCTGTTACAAAGTCCATATTTATAATCTGCCATTGTGCATCAGGAGCTTAAATATGTTACATTAATCCAGCTCTTTTTTCAGTTAATGTTTTTGATTTCTGGAAAGAATCACAGGATTCAACATATAGTTTGGTGTCTTCAGACATATTAGCCCACCAAGCAGTGTTCTTAACTCAAATCATTATTTTATCAAGTTAAAAATGTCCTGCCAATATTTCATCATGAAAAATTTTCAAGAAAATTTCTTTCATAGAAGGAGCAATAAAAATAACATAAATCAACTTCCTTCTATAATAGAGGTAGCCTTCATCAATTGAAAATTTACCTTTTTCCAAAGCAATTTGGTACTTTGGTGGAAGGGTTTTAATTAATGCTTGTATTGAAGCATTCTTTGGATCATTTAATATAGTACACATCTTTTTTAAGTCAGTGTCTTAATCATATGAATCCAGAATAAGCTGTAGTAGCTCTTCCTCTACATCAACCACATATATCCCATGAATGTGAACTATTTCATCCCCAGGATTGTATGCAGGATTAAAGTCATCTTTTGGCAAAGGTAACCTTAATAAAATATCCAAATTTGAGTTAAAAAAACCAGCCCTATTAATTATTGTCATCCTTCCTCTGTATTTGTGAATAGCCAGCTGCCATCTGAAAATGTGTCTGTTAGGTGTTTTTAAGTTTAAGAAGGACTTAGCTGCACTGCAGTAAGTGACAAGTTCAAATTTCTGGTCATCCAGATAATAATGCAGTTTCTCCAGTGCCCAAACCATTGCCAAACACTCAAGTTGAGTAGCACCATATTTCAATTCACTATTTCTCAAGGTTTATAAAATATAACAAATTGCTACTTCTGATACTTTGTTATTCATAAATTGATTTTGAAGGAGAGCAGAAACAAGGCCAATGAAACTGGCATCAGTGTACAAAACAAATGGTTGACTAATGTTAGGCAAGGTAAGAATTGGTGCTGACATCAAACAATGTTTCATAATGTCAAAAGCTCTTTGTATTTAACTGTTCCAGACAGAAGCAACCTCTTTTCTAGTTAATAGGGTGAGGGTTAATGCTATGACCTGATAATTTTTAATATATTGTCTATAGTATCCACACATTCCTAAAAAACTTTGGAGCTCTCTGAATGAAGTAGGAGATTTTACCTGTTGTATGGCTGCCACTTTGTTTTGGTCAACACATATCTGTAATCCTGAGACAACATGACCAATAACTGTCAAAGAATTATTACCAAATTTACATTTTTTCAAAGCAAGTGTTATATTTATCTCATTCATCTTATGAAAAACTTTACACAGGTGGTTAAGGTGGTCCTGAAATTTCTTGGAGAAAATGATGATATCATAAATATAAACCATTACCTATCCTTCAATTATTTCTTGGTGGAATGTGTTATCCATAATTTCTGAAAAACTGAAGGGGCATTTATGGGTCCAAATGGAATCCTAATATACTTATATATACCCATATGAGTAGAAATCATTTGAAAATTCTATGAATTCTTCTCAACAGGTACCTGGTGATAACACTTATTACCATTTAAACAGCTGATAAATTTAGCACCTTGTAAGGTAGCATGGATAGAGCTAATTCTGGGTAAAGAATAGATATCATCAACTGTATAAGTATCTAATGCTCTATAATCACCACATAACTTAGCTTTATATTTCTCATATAAAATTAGGACAGGTGAGATAACACAATGTTTAGATGTTTCAACTACCTTTTCAATAATATTCATTTTTAAAAAGTAGAGATATTTTCTTCAATATCTTTTCTCTTTGTGGGGAAAGCAGGATAAGTCTTCTTCTTTAAACTAGGTGGTATTTAAGTCAATGGGAAAGAAAATGAGAGCTTTATTTCTTGTTTTATCAATCCTAATTCATGTGACCCACGAGAAAAAGCCATAGAGACAGATTTTATCAACTTAATGATGGAATCTTTTTCCTCACCAGAAATTTGTTCTCCAAAATAAGCTGTGTAAATGTCATACAGAAGGTCAGAAATTTCTTTTGTATATCTTTCTTTATATTAAGCTAAATAATGACATGTGTTCAATCCTGGTGTTAACAATTTTTTGGGGGTGGAAATTTTAAATTTTCTCCTACCATTCAACCCCATTGTGAAGCATTGGTTTAAGGGATCAAGATTAATGCCATATTTGGTTAATATATCATTTCCCATAATGAACCAATTGCTTAAGTTATCATTTTTCATAACTACAAAGTCACACAAAGCTCTTACAAAGCCATGTTTATATTTGAAGAATACTGTAGCTTTGTATTTACCAATGGGGGACAAAACAGAGCCATAACCTCTCAAATTTTCAGAAGTGATAGGTATAAGTTTTGATTTATTATCCTGATCAACTGAAGTAAGTTATTTTTCAGATACAAGACTTCCTCCAGCTCCAAAATCTAAAACAACCTCAAACTTTTTTCCATTAATCAAGACTGGTGTCTTGAGAGGGATAATTAATTGAGGTGTCCTCTAGATTTCTTATGATTTCAGCATCTTTAACTGTGGATAAATGATTGTTATCAATGTTAATATTATTTAAATATTGAATATCTTCCTCCAGCATTAAGATTTACCGGTTAGACCCTGAAGAAATGTTGCTGGCACAATTTCTTTAAGTATTATCTAGTGCAACTGTGTCATCAGAAGGCTCCTCTGTTCACTCAAAAAGGTTTAATTTCTTGTCAAAAAAATTGCCTTTTTGACAAGGCTTTATGCATTTAAAGCAAGTCTTTGTTGCATATTTTCTAGGTGCAACAGGTTCAGAGGGTTTACCAATTTTTTCAAGAAGTTTATGTTGGTAGTCAGAGGGTTTTTCCACTGAAGGTGTTGGGAAGAGATTCCTAGTTTCATACCTGTTATTTAAAAGAACTTCATTACAAGTGATAATAAAGGAAGAAGGCTCCCTGGATAATTCAGCTCTTGCAACAATTAAGTCTCTCAAATAAATTGGCAATTTAGAAAGGATCCTGTCCTTCTTAAGTTCATAATCCTTCTTTGGATTCATTGTTCTCAAGAGTTTTACTAGCTTAATCAGGAACTCAATAGGTTTTTATGTAGAGGATGATCTATATATAGACTCTTCATACTGCCTTTGCTTGGCTAACCTAAGTTTTGAACCAACAAATTATGCTTTAATTAATTTTTTCATAACCTTTCAAGAGTAATCATTATTATCCAAGAGGACAGATTCATACCACATGAGGGAAAAAATGGAAAATAAAGAAATTTATTTAGACACAATTTCTTCATCTGGTAGTTAATAACAATTCTTATGATTATCAATCCTACAGATGAATTGCTGCCAGCCAGAGGAAGAATCACTATCAAATGTTGGATATTGGTCAATTTTGGGCCAATTTTTCTGATTTGTGGTAATTTATTTCTGGTTTACTTGTTTCTGTGTAAGAAGAAGTTCCATTATATCTGATTGAGCTGTAATCTCATTATTTAACACCTTTGAATATGAACAGGGTACATCATCAATTTTTGATGGAAACTCAGAACTATCTACTGTTTACTCTTCTACTAATAATTCTCTAGAGGAGCTTAGCTAAGGTAAAAGTGCAGTAACCTATGCAATAATTTCCTTCTCTGAAGTGACAGAGTATTTTTGTTCAATTTACAATAAATTTAATTGTTTCTCAATTTTTTTAACCTAGATTTCACCCTTGGAATACTAGTTAATGTTTCATTGATGGTTGCAAAATATTATTTATTTTTATTTTGCAGAGATGAATAATGGTCATTCAATTTTTGCAAATTTGATTTCTGACCTTCTAGTTCTTTGAAACAAATAGACATAGTATCTTGCATTTTGGATAGATAATTATTAATATTTTTCCACAAAGTAAATTTCTTTTCATAATTTACTTCATACCTATACAATTCATGAGATACCCTATTCAACTCACCTTTCAATGCTTGGTAACTTTGTTTGTTTAACAAGCTATTAAATTTTTGGGTCGATTGTAAGTTTTTCATTATCTAATTTTGTTTTGTGATGATATCTCTCAAATATTAAATATTAATTGTTGCTACATCAGGAGCATTTCTCAGGAGAGAGACAGAGTAATTTTTAAGAGTCTCATGAACTTCAGGATAAATTGATTCATCTATAATAGACATCTCTTAATTTATCATTGAAGTAGCAATTAAAAATAAAGTGGTATTTACATGCCTAGAACATTTATTTCTTTGTCTGCTAGAACCAACTTCTCCTGGTGTCACGCGCCACGTGACACTCGAAGCGAAATTAACTCAATAAATCAATAATATCGAGTCCTAAATCTATACTCGAAGCGCAGAAAGCAATTCTCCATAGCAACTGCAATTTTCCTTTGTGTACTGCTATTTAACTGCGCTAGCCTAAACTCTAAATCTAAATTAGTCAATCTCCCAATAGGGTACCTTAGTCCTTTTCAATAAGCGACGCACAGCGCTAGGATCAATGAAGTAGTATAGTAGTAGTTTTTTTCATTAAAGTTGTTAATTAATTAAGAGGGACAAATTGAGAATGAACGGATATTTAGTAGAGAGGGTCTAAGTGTATGTTAGTAATGGTCAATGGAACGGGAATGCTGTGATGGAAGGGAGGTCAATGCGAGGAGGAACAAAGGATATAAAAGGGATTGAGTATTTGGTTCGATATTCCTTAGAATTAAATTATAATATCATATTTACATTAATAGTGGAAAAAACCTTAAAAGTTAAATCATTGTTATTGTATCTTTCTTTTACCTTCTCAAATATTCATTTCTAAATCCTAAATTTTTGATTATTGAGTTTCCAACCCTTCGTGAGATTTTAAGAATTATTATTACCTTGGAACTAGTTTATAATTCTTCTCGATCGAACCTCGAACCTATAGCTATTACTTCGAGTGACCTTCAAATCATTTCCTCGAATCATTCCTCTGTGCTTCGAAGAAGTTTCTAAAAATCCCTCATCTCACTTACAGGAACATCCTTGACCTTGTGCGTAGGTCGTCCGGTGACAGTATAATTTAATTCTCCGTAGTTCTCATTCTTTGCACTACTACGTCTTTTTAGGTGCTTCTAAAATTTTAAATGGCACCTGTTCAGCGCACTCCTCCTACGGGCGCTACTACTAGAGCTTGCGCTAGAGGCAGGCCAACAGCCACAAGGTCTGTTTCTCGCACTCACTCTTTGGAACCACTCGACCTTAGGGAACGGCAACATTCAGTTCAATCTGTAGAAGACATTCCACAAGATTTTGAGGATTCTAGTTATAAAAAGAAGGAGAGGATACAATGCATGAGGCACCATCCGCCCCTGCCAATCACCCTTCTGGCCAATCCTCAGAACCAGGACCATCTAACTCTCTGGAAGATTTCATGAGATTTTTTATGAAAACCCTTTCAAATCCAACGTCTTCAGAGGGATCTAAGTTCAAAACTCCTTCTATGAAATCTCCTGACAAATTCGACGGAGATCACCCGGACAGATTGCGACCTTTCTTGCAAACCTGCAAGCTACTGTTCCATAATGACCCTCGAACCTTTAACAGCGACCGATCAAAGGTTGTTTACGCTTCTTCATTCCTAGCCAGGAAAGCAGCAAGATGGTTCGAACCTTATCTACTCATGCTTTCTTCGACAGAAACCCACTTACTTATCAATAATTGGGAAAAGTTCGAAGACCAACTTTTTACGTTGTTTGGGGACCCTAATGAAACGGACAACGCAGAAATTGAACTTGATTTTCTTCGCATGAGTGATAATGGTAAAGCCTCTGAATATATCTCGAACTTCAGAGCACTTCAAACTCGAGTAGGTTGGAATGATGCTGCCCTTAAGTATCATTTCAGGAAAGGACTTCCTTCGAGGATTCTGGATCAATTAAATCTTCACGGTCAGAAGATGACTACTTTAACGGATTTAATGGATCGAACCCTTGAACTTGACGGCGTTTATCAAGGACGACTTCAACATCGTCGATATGCCAACAAATCTCAAGGCCTAAATTTTAAATCGGGACCTTCTTCACACCCATGACCAAATCAATCCTCCTCGACTCAATCCAAACCCAATAAGGGAAAGGATAAACCTTGACCAAAAGGCTCGACCCCAGGCGATATCAGCAAAGTACTGGATCCTAAAGGGGAACTTAAAGAAGCTGAGAGGAAGAGAAGAGCAGATAATGGGTTATGTATGTATTGTGGGGGTAAGCACAAGTTGGAAGACTGTGTAAAGTTGAAGGAAAGAGAAGGTACTAGTTCGAAGTCAAAAAACTAGTAGATAGTTTACTTGTGTGCAAAGCAAACTATCTTATCTCTCCCAGTGCACAGAACCTCCATGTCTTAAGGACTGGAGTTGCCTTAAACCGCTTGAGATTCATTCTTTTTAAGGAGGATATCCCCTTCAGTTGTCTTATAGACTCTGGAGCTTCAATTTCTTTTGTTAGTTTATCTTTTGCCGAGAAGCTTCAACTAACATTTACAGATATCGATCGAACTCCCATCTATTTGTTTGAATCAGAGGAACCCAAATATTGGGTAAGTAAGAAAGTTTTATGGGTTTTCAACTTTCCGAATTTTCCCCCCTTTGAGTGGGAATTATCAGTCTTGGACGCCCCAAGGATGGACGATACCATTCTTGGCCATGACTTTTTAACGCATTGGAATCCCGAAATTGATTGGACTAGGGGATTGATCACCCCACGCTCTAAGTATATTTCTGATTCTTCAATGCAGGTCAATAGGGAGTTAAACAACCCGCCTGACAACGTCCTTCTAGAGGACAAATCTCTGCCAGATGACTTGCAAGCATCTGTACCTTCTTTAAATGAGCAATTGGCTAACCCTTCTAGCTCGATGACTTCACTCGAAGAGGATTTAAATTACCTCGAAGTAATCGAATTATGCTCTCTCAATACAGGTATCACCTCAACAGATTCTCTCGAAGATGAAGAGGATGACCAAATAAATGTTGAAGCCATCAAATCAACTCTACCGGAAATCTACCACGATTTCCTCGATGTTTTCTCAATCCGCAAGGCCGATAAGTTACCACCTCATCGACCCTACGACCATTAAATAGAGTTAATAGGCCCAGTACCTCCGGCAGGTCCTGTCTATTCTTTATCGAAGGACGAATCTCAAGTTCTTTGAGACTACATTGCAGAGAATGTAGCCAAAGGTTTCATCAGAGCCAGTAAATCTCCAACCGGCTCCCCTGTCCTCTTTGTAAAAAAGAAGGATGGTAGTCTTAGGTTGTGTGTTGACTATAGAAAGCTCAACACAGTCACAAAGAAGAATGCATATCCTGTTCCTCCTATGTCATTACTTCTTACCCTTTTCAATGGTGCTAATTTCTTTTCTAAAATTGATCTTAGAGGCGCTTACAATCTTATTCGCATTGCGGAAGGTCATGAACCACTGACTGCAATGCGCACTAGATTTGGTAGTTTTGAATATTTAGTTATGCCTTTTGGATTATGTAACGCACCTTCAACTTTTCAAACTTTTCTTAATGATATCTTTCAAGATGTTGTTGAACAATTTGTAGTCGTCTATTTAGATGATATTTTAATATTCTCGAAAACACTGGATGAACATATTCATCATGTTCGACAGGTCCTAAATCGTCTTCGAGATCATGGTCTCTACGCCAAGCATAATAAATGTGAATTCCACCTCAAATCAATTGATTTTTTGGGTTTTACGTTGTCCACTGACGGTTTAGTCATGGATGACAAAAAAGTCCAGAAAATCCTGGAATGGCCTGAGCCCAAAAACATTAAATCACTCCAAGGATTTTTGGGTTTTGCAAACTTCTATAGAAGATTTATTAAAGATTACTCTAAAACTATTTCCAATCTTACTTCTCTTCTTAGAAAAGATATTCCTTTTGTTTTTACTTCTACAGCACAAAAGGAATTCGAAGCACTAAAAACGGCGTTCACCACAGCCCCAATTCTTCGGCATTTTGATCCTTCTGCCTCGACAATAGTTGAGACAGATGCGAGCGATTATGCTATTGCAGGGGTCATCTCCCAATTAAATCCTGAAACAAATTTGTTTCATCCTGTTGCTTTTGAGTCACGCAAAATCATAGCCGCGGAATTAAATTATGAAATTCATGACAAAGAGCTTTTAGCTATTATCCATTGTCTTAAAAAATGGCGTTCTTTTCTTCTCAGCCTAGATAGTCCTTTTCAAATTTTAAAAGATCATAATGCTTTGAAATACTTCATGTCTTCTAAAGTGTTAACCAGGCGTCAAGCCAGGTGGGCTGAATTTTTGTCTGAATTTTCTTTCTCTATTTCCTATCGCCCAGGAAAAAACTGCATTGTCCCAGATATCTTGTCACGTCGGGACGACGTTTACCCACAGCGGGGGGACACATTTGCTGACAAGAACCCAGCAAATGTGCAATCAATCTTCAACGAATCAATGTTAACGACACATCAACTTAATTCGATGACAATTCAATCTTTTCGAAATCCACTATCCAACATACTCGAAGCTCAGTCAAAGGACGATTATTGTTTAGGGTTAAAAGACAAAATACTCTCGAAGCAAGGGGCCAAAAGATTTAGTATTGAATCAGGTCTATTAGTCTTTGAAGGTAGAGTAGTCATACCCGACAACAATGAGATAAAATTATGGATTTTCAATAGTCGACATGATTCTCCGTTAGCTGGTAATTTTGGGGTTGATAAAACCTACCAGTTAATAGCGAGGGATTTCTTCTGGCCAGGTATGACCAAGGAAATCAAGGCCTATATAAAAGCTTGTTACGAATGTAATAGGAATAAGGCTCCCCGTCACCAGAAGCATGGGTTGCTTCAACCACTTCCTATTCCCTCTAAACCTTGGGAATCTTTATCGATGGATTTCATTTCTCAACTTCCTATTTCTAATGATTTTGATGCTATATTAGTAATAGTAGATAGATTTTCAAAAATGTCTATTTTTATTAAAACCACTACTACTGCTACAGCAGAAGATTTGTCAAAATTGTTTTTAGAATATGTATTTTATAAACACGGCTTACCAAATGATATTATTTCAGATAGAGGCTCATTGTTTGTATCCACATTCTGGACCCAACTGTGTCAACAACTCAATATCACGAGGAATCTCTCCACAGCCTATCACCCTGAAACCGATGGTCAAACAGAAAGAGTTAACAAAATCCTTGAACAATATCTTCGAATGTATGTTAGTTACCAACAAGACGATTGGACCACATGGCTACCATTGGCCGAATTTGCTTATAATAACTCGACTCATTCTTCGACACGACAATCTCCCTTCGAAACCATTTATGGATGACATCCTCGATTCAACTCAATTCATGTAGGAACTAATCATCCTGCGGAACATTATCTTCAAACTATATCACGAATCCAAGAAGAACTTAAAACAAATTTGGAATCAGCGATTCGAAGATACAAGGAACAGGCCGACAAACATTGACAATCTGCTCCTTCCTTTAAACCAGGCGACAAAGTATGGCTCGATGCACGAAACATCCGAACAACAAGACCATCAAAGAAACTGGCTGAAAAGCGCTTGGGACCGTTCGAAATCAACTCTGAAGTCTCTAAAACTGCATTTCGACTCAAGTTACCTCCTAAATGGCAGGCTATTTGCCCTGTTTTTCACGTATCTCCCCTGGAACTGGCTTGAGAGACATACCCAGGCAGGAACCAACCTCCACCGGAACCGGTCGAAGTAGAAGATCATCTAGAGTGGGAAGTAAGTCGTATCCTTGATTCAAGAATACGCAAGGGGAAACTTCAATACCTCGTGGAATGGGAAGGCTTCCTCAATGACTCAGACAAAACATCCTGGGAACCAGCCATCAATGTTTCTAACGCTCCTGAACTCCTAAAATCTTTTCATGCGAAATATCCTTTAAAACCAAAACCTTAAAATTTCTTTACTTAAAATTTTTTTTTTCTTTCTTTCTTTAAAATCTAAAACACCTCTTAAATTTCTTAGCCTTGTTTTCTTTTTTCTCTCTTCTTTTTTCTTTCTTCTCCTTCTATAAATTTCCTCCAAAACCAACTAAAAATAAAATCAAAAATAAAATTAAATACAATAAAATAAAATAAAATAAAATAAAATAAAATTAAATTAAATTAAATAAAATAAAATAAAATAAAATAAAATAAAATAGAATAAACATAAATAATAAAATAAAATAAAAAACTCATAAATCTCTCTAAATATTTTCTTTCTTTTCTTCTTCAATTCTTTAAAAACATTCTTTTCTTAAATTTAAAATTCTCTTCAAAAATTTCTCTTTCAAAAAATTTATTCTCTCTTTTAAAGACTTTCTTTCCTTCGAATCATCAAATCCTGTATGGCACGACCATTTCCTCGAACTTAACCTCAACCCCTGAATCTCCCTATAATAATTCTTCGAAACAAATAAATCTTCTTTTCAAAATCTCATAAATTCTACACTTTGTTTTTTTTTTCTTTTCTTTCTCCTCTTTTTCAAACTAAAATTTCTTAAAAAAAAAAAAAAAAATTTTTAAAATCCTGAATTTAACAAACTCATCTCAATCACAATACCGTTTCTTTTTCTCTCTCTTTTCTTACAAAAAAATTTTTCCTTTTAAAAACACTAAAAATTCCTTCAATTAAAACAACCTTTTTTCTTTCTTTAAAATTCTTCTTTCAAATTCTAAAATTTTTTATTTAAAACTTCTTTTTTCTTTTCTTTTTTTTTTCTCTTCTTTTTCTCTCTCTCAAATCTTGTAAAATTAACAACATTCACCTACAATAAAAAAAAAAATACTAATAATAAAATAAAATAAAAATAAAATAAAACTAAAATACAATTTTTTTTTTCTTCTACTTCTTTCCATCTCCTTTTCATTTCAAATTTTTTCTTTTAATTTTTCTCGAACCAATCTTTTCATTTTCTCCAAAACTACCCTTATCTCCTTCCTGCATTTATCAAATACCTCCTCCTCTCCTACCGGAACCACCTCTCCAATCTCCAAGAGCTCCTCCGCCACGTCGAAGGAAGCAGCGTCAAAAATAGCGTCGACCTCCCCACATAGTTCTTCCGCGAACCTTACTCGTCGACCTTGACGAGGTTTCTTTGACCACACCTGGTCCAGGGTGTCTTCGGGCTCTTCAACTACTTCCGTGGCTGGAGGGTTTGCCTCAGTTGGTATAACCGGCGCAGGCTCCGCAATCGGCTCTTCCAGGTTATTCGATGTCTAAAACAAGACTCATCAGTAGCTTCATCCTTTAAATAAAACAATTAAAACTTACCTCGAAGATGGGATCAGGCTCCAGAAATAACCTGGGCGCCACTTCGACTTCTACCTCTCTCTCTTCCTCATCGTCCTCGATGACCACCCGACGTTTCTTGGGTGCCCGCCCTGGAACAGGGACTTCATCTTCATCCTCCTCCACCAATTCATCGACCTCTTCCTCGACACCTCGCTTCGAACTCGTGGCCTGGGTTACCCAGGTTGAGATCTCGTTGTTCATCTCCTTATCATTTTCCCCCACCGATTGTTCATCTTCGATCGAGACATCCCAAATGTCTTCGACCACCTCTTTGGTCTTCAGAACTACCCAAAATTTTGTTTTTGTAAATCAATTTTCGATTTTCGCGTTCTTCGTCAACGCATCGCACGCCACTCGCCGCCAATGGCAAAACTTGCATTTCTGGCGAGCGCCTCGAGTCGCCGTACTTTCGACACAGAAATATTCCATGCTTTCACAAGCCGTGCAAGTCTGTGAAAACTGTCGTGTGATTATTCCCCCATCCGCTTTAGGGTGTGGAGGCGTGGGTGTGGGAGTAGGGCAGTTCATTATAAAATAAATAATTGAGAGATGAGGGAAAAAGTATTAGACAAGGGAAATTAGTGTGGGAAGATGGTTCAAGCTCAACGGAGTTCGCATTTTTTTAACCCAGGCATCTGTCACGCGCCACGTGACACTCAAAGCAAAATCAACTCAATAAATCAATAATATCGAGTCCTAAATCTATACTCGAAGCGCAGAAAGCAATTCTCCATAGCAACTGCAATTTTCCTTTGTGTACTGCTATTTAACTGCGCTAGCCTAAACTCTAAATCTAAATTAGTCAATCTCCCAATAGGGTACCTTAGTCCTTTTCAATAAGCGACGCACAGCGCTAGGATCAATGAAGTAGTATAGTAGTAGTTTTTTTCATTAAAGTTGTTAATTGATTAAGAGGGACAAATTGAGAATGAACGGATATTTAGTAGAGAGGGTCTAAGTGTATGTTAGTAATGGTCAATGGAACGGGAATGCTGTGATGGAAGGGAGGTCAATGCGAGGAGGAACAAAGGATATAAAAGGGATTGAGTATTTGGTTTGATATTCCTTAGAATTAAATTATAATATCATATTTACATTAATAGTGGAAAAAACCTTAAAAGTTAAATCATTGTTATTGTATCTTTCTTTTACCTTCTCAAATATTCATTTCTAAATCCTAAATTTTTGATTATTGAGTTTCCAACCCTTCGTGAGATTTTAAGAATTATTATTACCTTGGAACTAGTTTATAATTCTTCTCGATCGAACCTCGAACCTATAGCTATTACTTCGAGTGACCTTCAAATCATTTCCTCGAATCATTCCTCTGTGCTTCGAAGAAGTTTCTAAAAATCCCTCATCTCACTTACAGGAACATCCTTGACCTTGTGCGTAGGTCGTCCGGTGACACCTGGTCTCAAAGTGTTATCTACCATCCCAGAGTTACCTTAAGAGACCTGAATCAATAACAAGAAAAGGAACTTGAGATTCAGTGGAAGGCCTTACCATGGTTTTGGAACAATTTGAATGTGATTGTTTCACTTTCTTCTTCCTCCTTGGTAAGATTGAGGAGGGGTGGGATTTAAATGTTGGGGCCTAGAGGGTCCTGCTTGAGAAGCCTGTTTCATAAGCTGAGCCTGAAGGTTGTCCCTTTGGGTGTTCAGCCATTCCCTTTGCCGTTTCAACACTTCCACTTTTTCTTGTTGTTGAGGAGCCAAATTTAAAAGGGATTTGCTACCTGTGGAGGTCTCTTCTTCTCTTGAAGAAGAGTTTTCATGCTTCTTATTTTTTTTTCTAGGGACTCTACCTTTTCCCTTATTTTGAGGTTCTCTGAATTCAACTCCTTGATATGAGTTGACAGGTTGTTTACCTGTTGTTTAACTGGCATATTTTCTATATTGAAGTCTTTGGGAAGCTCTTCTAGGGGGTTCCTGGGACTTGGAGTCCAGAGAGAATATTCCTTCTTGATTTACACCTCCTGAATTTCTACATCCTGTTTGGTTTACTAATTGAATAATTTGGGAAAAAATCTTAGTCAAAGGAGAGCTTAAAGAACTTGCATCATAATCAATAATATCTAATTTGTAATAATGGGTGGTAGAAATATTTAATCCAGACATTGTTTGTATAATTTGAGCTGAGAAAAAGAAAAAATATTAATATTTTGTCAGTTATTATTCTTTTTTGTTAAATATAAGAGATAAAATAAAAATATTTAAAGTTTATTATCAGTTACCAGGACTACTAACCAACTAAAATAAAGAAAATATATCAATTATCAGGACCAAAAATCAACTGAAATAATTAATTAATTATCAATTACCAGGATTACTAATCAACTGAAATAATGAAAATACATCAATTATCAGGACTAAAAATTAACTGAAATAATTAATTAATGCAATTTTTAATAAATTAATTTGATAAGATAATGATATTATTTATTGCCAGATTTTTTATAAAATAAACTGAAATAACAAAATAATATATTAATTATCAGGACAAAAATCAACTGAAATAATTAATAAAATTACTTAACCAAATAACCAATTTATATATTGTGTATTTCTTAATTAACAGGACTAAATTTCATGTGAAATAAATTATTAATATAGTTTTTTGTTAAATAATTAATTTACATTTTTATTATTATTTTAATTATCAGGACTAATTTTCAACTGAAATAATAAAATAATATTTTAATTGTTAGGACAATTTGTCCACTGAAACAATTAAATATTATAATTTTTTAATTAAATAAATTAATTACATTACTTCTAGGACTAAGAAATATGTTGCTCTATATTTTTCATCTAGGAAAAAAATATTATATACCTGACACCTCCCCCTGTAATTTGAGAAATTTAATGCAAACTACAGAGTGCTGAGTAAAAAGATATATGTATATAATGAAATTCACAGAGTGAGACCTACAGATGATAACTGCTATATTCACTACAGATATATAGGAAAATTACACTTATATAAATCTTAAATTTGTGGTGAGGTTTGAATCCCAGTCATGGCAAAAAATGTTAGTCACGTTGTAGACAATCTTATAGTACTAGCTATAGGCCTTGACCAAGTGAGTTGGAGAAAAACCAGAGAGAAAATCCCCTGTCCCTTTAGAAAAATATAAGTGAGATTAACCTGCTACAGTAAATTGGTTCCTGTTGTTTAAAAGCCCCTTTTCCAATACACTTGACTGCCTGATCAGCCAAGAAAGTAGTCTCCAGACAGACTACCAACCCAAAGAACTGAAATGTAGACCAATTTCCACACCAGAGAAAGAAATTATACTTGATGTAGGTTGAAAATCCACACCAGAGACAGTAATAATACTTGATATAGCTTGCAAGACTACACCAGAGAAAAAAGTTTCCAAAGTTGAGTTAAATGAAGAACTAAACTTGCAACAAACACAGCCAATTGTGGCCAAAAAACTGTGAAAACTGAGTGAGAAACAAGGATATCACCTCCGGATGGTTGTATGATAATTAAGGTTACCCCAAACTGTCTTATTCACTATATACACACAGACCACTATCTAAGAGCCCATGCACACCAATGAATTTAGCGTTTCTGAGTGCCAAATTGCATAAAACCCCTCTAGAAACGCTTCCCAGCCTTCTAGTACCAAGGTGGGCGGTCTTCCTGACGTCGGGAGGCCCGCCTGAAGTGGCAGGACCTCCCTGAAACCAGAAAACCACTAAAAACCACCAAAAACACTCAAAATACTTAGAAAAATAAACTATGACTACTAAAACCTTTAAAACACATAATTAAGCTACAAAAACATTGGGACATGAAACATAGAGAAAAATTAGGCCATTAAAATGGTACTAAGCACTTAACCCTAAGACTTAAGGTTAGAACATAAAACTGGAAAAACAAAATTAAACAGCTATCTTTTAAAATGAAAAATAAGAAATAATCCCTCAAATACGTAGAATATAAAAAATGTCATCAAGACATAAAATATAGAGAAAAACCAGAACTATCCAATGGTAATACCCACATCCCCGCCGTCCCAATATTTGTCAAATAATTCCAGAAAAACCCCCAATTATTAAACAATGCCATTTAAGACATATCAAAACAGCACCAAACAGACCAACAAAGGGCTCTGCCAATGTTGGAAGACCACATCCTCCCTCTAATAGAAAATTTCCACATTCTCCTTCATCACAACCACCATGTTCAGCTTCCTCTCCAAATCTGCTACTGACATGGGTCCTTGCCAATACTGCATTGACAACAATCTTATCTGTACCATAACACCTCCAGCTCATCCTTACAGAACCTCCTGTTATGCCTGTCACTCTAGGAAGAAGACTTGTTTCAGACCTGGTCCATTGTGCTCTTCAACATCTTCTTCTCCTCCACAACCTGACCCACCTTCCACCAGCACCAAAAGATCCAGACCATCCATCCTGATCACCAGAATGGACAACAAATTACACCCTTCAATAACAAGTGCCAACCCTGCTACAAACACTAGCTCTTCCCTCCCTGGTCCTTCTAATGGTAAGCCCAATACTTCATCATACTGAAATTCAATCTGACTAATTTCCAGTTCATTACAATCCAGACAGTGATGATGACAATGTGGGAACTCTTGAAGAACCCCCACCTAATCCATTGCCAATCATCAAAAACAACTTCCAACAACATTATTCTCAACAGAAGCATATTATCCTAGATTACTTCCAATCTACTCTGGCCACAAACCCACAGGACCTTGAGAAAAGGAAACCCTCATCCACCAGTTCAAAGCCAATGCTGAAAATTTTGTTACATCTCTTGATTCTTTTCTGTAATTACTTCTTGCCCAAAAATCTTGATTTAGATATAAAAAATAAAAAAAACTCCTCATTTTAAAGTCTTGGGGGACTAATCCTCAGTTTTAAGTCTTGGGGGACTAACAGCCCTCATTTTATAGTCTTGGGGGACTCAAAAACCCTCAGTTTATAGTCTTGGGGGACTCAAAACCTGAATCAAAAAGACAGAACCAGAGATCAAAACATTAAAGACCAAAGAAACAAACTAACATTCTGGGGTAACTTTTCTACAGAGCAGCCAGCTCATCAGTTACCCCCACACTTGCCTTAACAAAATTCAGAGACACCCCCTTGGATGCCCTCTGCCAGAATCACACCAAATCCACATTATCAGTTTATAGTCCTGAAGGACTCAACAAACAACCATCCTCAGTTTATAGTCTTGGGGGACTGTACCATTTCTCAGTTTAAAGTCTTGATGGACTGCTGGTTTTCAGTTTAAAGTTTTGACGGACTACCCACATTTTGCATATAAGGGCAGAGCTTCCTCCATGCACAGTGCTCCACAGCCAACCTTCTGAACTTCCACTCTTTCTTCATTATCTACACATCACTGACAAAATTTTAATTCATCTCTTTTCTCTTCATTATTTTTCTTTCACAGATCATGGCTGAATCTCCAGACTTTGACCTGCCAACCTTCCTTGTTTCACTGCTCCAAAAGACTTTGCTTGTAAACAGTGCATCCACATGTGCAGGCCTTGTACCTTTACTCTTCCTACTCCTCAAGCCAAATTCTATAACAGAGCCTGTGATTCTTGCAATTCTAAAAAGAAAAGATGTGACAGAGACCCCAACTATACAATACCTCTACCTTCACCTTCACACAAATATATTTCAAGATCTCCTACCAGGTCACGAGAACTTGGACCTTCTTCCTCTTCTTTATCTTCTTCTCCTTCCAGAAGATCACACTGTTATACTCCTAAATCACTCCCTAAAAGACCTGCTTTAACTTCTCAAGAATCTGATTTTATCTCAGAAAATTTATCCAAATCTTCTTCAAAATCAGCTCCCAGGCTTCTAGACTGCATCCAGGTGGCCCTCCTGAAGTCGGGTGGACCGCCCGCCTTGCCAGAAAGCAAAAATCAGGCTCAAAACTCCCAAATTCAGCCAGATAAAAGCCAAAATACTCCATCAAACACCAGCAACTCTACAAAACACCTCCTAGTGCTCCAAGAGCAATGCGTACACACCAAATTTCTTCCCCAGACAACCTCAAAAATTCCAAAAACTCTAGAAAACGTGCCAGAGGACCTTCTGAAAACACCAGAGCATGCAACACTGCTTCCAAACAAAAATCTCCAGTTACTTTAAGAAGAACTAACTACACCTCTCTTCTGGCCGCCAAATATTCCTCTGATAGTTCCCATTCTTTGAGATCTTCATCATGAAAATCACAATCAGCTTCCAGGCCACCTTCTCCTGATACTTCCTTTAAAAACCCTGCTTCTCCACCACCAGTGTCCAACCCAACTGGGCCAAGCAATAATAGTATCCACAACAACAACTGCAGCCATGCTGCTCCAACCAGGCCACAGGAATGCCCTTCTTTTCCTTCATCTTCTCAACACCATTTAGAGAATGATCATGAGAATCCATACCTCTATCTGGTTGATCCTCCTTCAACATCCATTCAGCTTTCTTCAACAGCTCAAATCCCGGACGCTTAAAAATTTTATGAGCTCCCAATCTGTAAGTACCAAATTAATAAATACAATTTATTTAACAGAGAACAATTACTGATCTAGTTCTTCTGTGTAGTTGGAACCCCGCCTCCTGAAACTACAATTGGGATTGGCCAACCTCTAGAAACTACCTTAATGCTGGATTACACCCACATGAAACAACACCTAAGCATGATGTGTTCAAACATGCTTAAGGCCTTTGCCCTCCACGGTCCGTTGAATGACTTTGAAAAGAATCTGAGAAAAAAGCTCCTTGATGACCACTGGAAGATGTCTAGAATAATCAAGCACACCTTCCAACACTCAATCCCCTCTTCTTCCACTTCTTCACAAAAATTACCTTCCACTCCAGTACCTGACCATTATAATCCATATACTCTTTCCAGCCGCTTACATCACAAAGAACACAGTTCTTCTTCCAATACTAACAGAAAGCAAAAACGCCACCATAATTGGAACCAACAGCCGGAGACTTCTTCTCCCAGACATTAAAATAAACAAGTAAGAAATAAATAAGTCACTAAATAGAGAGAACAATAATAATTAACAGAAATAAAAAAAAATTTTATTTTATTTTATTTTTATTTTATTTTATTTATTTATTTATTTTAAACTAATAACATACTTAAAAAAACTTGAAAATAAATAACCAAATTAACCAAAAATATGAGAGTTGAAAAATTAAAATGAAATGAATAATAATAATAACATGAGACAAATAATAGTTACTAATGGTATCCCCCAGTCAATTGATGAGATGATCCCCTGATACCTTACCCACATCCAAGTGCACCTTTATGTGGATACACTGTTCAATAATTTTTAAATGAATTGAAATAAAAAAATGAAGATGAAATAAATAGAAATTGAGAGAATAATTAGAGAAAGAAAGAAAATAGCATTGCCCGCCCAATTGATGGGACTTTCCCAACCAATGCTTGCCCACATCCAGGTGACCCTGATGTAGTAACACCATATAATATAATTTTGTGATTTTTCCCTCTTTATATCCTAATAACTCCCATAAAGAATGAAAAGAAAAAAAGAGAAAAAAAGAAAATAATCTAAAACTACTATCTAAACATAGACACAAAAATTAAAGAAAAGAAAAAGAAAAAAAATCCAGCTCCGTAGAAAGTCCAGTCCAAGGAAATGATCACTGGGTGGGCTCCCTCCAATAAGTAAAAATGATTGCCGACCACCAGTGATCCCCCACTGAACCAAATAGACAAAAGAAGCCTGTCCCAAGCCAGTAAACCAGTTTAAAGTCATAGTGGACTTGAAACCTGAATAACAAAAACCAGAACAAGGATTCAACTAGTACAAACAAAATACTTGAAACAGACATTATGGGGTAACTGTTCCACAGAGCAGCCAGCTCATTATTTACCCCCACACTTGCCAAAATAAAATATAGAAGCCCCCCTTGGTATATTCTAACAAAACACAAAATACAACAAATTAAACCAAAACCAATAAGTGTGAAGAGTCCAGCACTTGAAAACCAAAAGAATTTCCAGTTTAAAGTAATAGAGGACTAAAGCCTGTGAAAAAAAACCAATACTAGGGTTCAACCAAATTGAAAGAAGGGGTTGGAAACAGAAAATCTGGGGTAACTGTTGATAGAGCAGCCAGCCCATCAGTCACCCCCACACTTGCAAAATAAAATCTAGAAGCCCCACCCATGGGTACCTGCTAAAAAAAAGTTTCCAATAAAACAGATGCACAGCATCACCAAAATCCAAAATTAAAGAATTATCCACAGTTTATCCTCATTGCGGAGTCAATCTTCTTTGCTTTTAGTGCCTCTAGGATAAATACTCTTCACCTGATCTGCAGCCACTCTCTTCTTTAAGACTGCTCCATCGAACTCCTCCAAAACATAAGAACCTCCAGAAATCTGAGATCTGACTCTGTAAGGTCCATTCCATCTGTCAGCAAACATCTTTCCCCACTGACTCTCCAAACTTCTATTATACACAAAAACCAAACAACCAGGTTTCAAGGGATTCCTGAGTCTATGAGCCAACTTCTTGTCCCAGTATCTGACTGATTGATTTTTTATCTTCATCATTCTAGAGTATGCCTTCTCTTGAAATTCCTCTCTACATTCCATCTGTTGCATCCTGGCACAGAGCAAATCTTCTGTTTAGCATACATCATCTTAGTCAATTTTAAGATAAGAGACAGCTTCCAAATCCACCGGTAGAACAGCATTCTGCCCAAAAATTAATTTATAAGGAGAATAGCCAGTTGTCCTTTTTACAGTGACCCTATCAGCAAATAACACCAAGGGTAAAAAATGCCTCCATTTTTCAGCACTATCTCCACACATTTTCAGCAAAGCATTTTTGATAATTTGATGGCCTCTTTCAACCATTCCTTTAGCTTCAGGATAATAAGGTGTAGCCACTCTGACTTTAGAACCAATACTTTCCACCGCTTCTTTAAATTCAGCTCCAAACTCTGGCCCATCATTAACAGTCACCAACTTCATCAACCCATACATAAATACCCATTCTTTCTTCAAATATTCTGCCACATTTTTGGCAGTCAAATCAACCAGAGGCACCACCTCAACCCGATCAGACAAATAATCCCTGGCAACAATCAAGTATTTATACCTGCCCACTTTGATATGGACAGCATCCAAACTGACTCTTCCAAACACAGTTGTTTCACCAGTAGCACCGCCAACCTATTTAGGTTTCAAGTGACTTCTTCTTTGAAATTCTTCACAAGATTTAACACAACCCTGCACAGCCAACTTCATACCTGGCCACCAAAATATATCTGCTACTCTTCTATAAGTCTCCCCAAAGCCTCAATGATCAGGGTTTTCATGAAACGACTCCAAAACCAGTTCTTGACCCTTCTTCTGAGTCACCACCACTTGGGATTTGGGTGTTTCCTCCTCATCAACCTCCTTCCTGACACATAAGAGCTAGGAATCTTCTTCTTGATTTCCACCCAAGTATCATCATCACAAATATCTGGCCTTTCTAAGGTTAACAGATATTCAACCATAATAAAATAAAACCCAATCTAACCCAGGTCTTATCTTCAAAATCCAACGAAACAATGTCAAAGGTTACAACCCTGTCATCAAAATCTACAGTGTACGCATGAGAAACACTACCGGCGGATCTGGGACACCAATACCTAAACTTCCGCACCTTCTTTTTCTTCCACTGAATCTTAAGAGAATCTAGTTCACCAACAAAAATACCATTCTCAAATTTTGAGCCAACCCAAACAACAGCCCCATCTCCATCAACAAAAACATCCAGATCACCAGAATCAAGATCAGAACCATCCAGTTTAACCTCTTGGGGGAGGCGAGAACACTCATCCAGTTTAGTCTCTTGGGGGATGAGAGAAAAATCTTCAGCATCCTTTGTGCTGGCCCTAACCACTGAAACATCTTCATCAAATTCTTCAGAATCAGAATCATTATCTGTGGGTGGTCTTCTTGATAATCCATCTGGAATCATAAAAGTCTTACATGGCTTGTGCACCAGGTCAATAGAAAACTGTTGAATAAATGCAACCCACCTAGTCATTGGAGCATTTGGAAGACTAGGTGTGTTGATCATTTGAACCAGAGATTTAGCATCCACCTGCAGCTCAAAATGCTGCCCCCACAAAAATGTTTTTAGCTTCTATAAAATTTTTGCTACACCACACAATTCCAACTTTGGCTGAGAATACAAAGATTCCACCTCATTAAAAACTACAGAATCATACCTTACTGGTGTGACCTTCCCAGCTTTATCTTCCTGAGACAAAACAGCACCAGCAGCAATATAACTTGATTCCACTTCCAGATAAATTTTTCCAGCATCCCTTCCATAATCCAACTTGTGGAGAATAAAATCTTCACCTACTACCTTCTTCAATTTCTGAAAATCCTCTTCACACTCTTCAGTCCATTTCCACTCCGCATATTTCTTGGTCAACCTTCTCAAGGATGAAGCCAACAAAAAAAATCTTCAAAAAAAATCCTGACGTACGCACAAACTCCCAAAAATCCCCTAACTTCAGTAGTACTTTTGGGCCTTGGCAATGACTAAATTTTATTAACTTTCTTCTTTGTCATAATCCTTCCCTCATTACATACAACATGACCAGGATTTCCAGAGCAGGAACACAACAACAAAACTTTGACTCAGAAATGGTCAAGCTGGCCTCTTCAATTCTAAACAATACTCTCTCTAGAGTAATTGCATATTCCAAAACAAATATCCTTATTCCTGGATTCTCCTTCAGCACTTCATTTTCATAATCAGTGGAGGGTCCTTTAATTCCACCGTCATAAATAAAAATACCAGCATGAGTTGGAACCTCATCCTGTAAAATCCAAGCCATTTGATCTTTATATACTGCTACTGAATTAGTTGCTCCTTGAGGCAACCTAGTGAGCTGAAATCTTCCCAGAGGAGTCTCAAATGTTGTGAGTGGCTGTGAATCAGTGTGAAGTTCCCTTTCATCATAACTGCCCATAATATCTCCCAAACAATAACACACCCTTCCAGAAAAAGCTTCCACAAAGTCCTCCGCACTTGGAGGCATCCCCCAGTCCTTGATAGTGACTCTATTCAAGGCCCTAAGATCATGCACCGCCCTAAACTTCCCATTCTGTTTCTTAACACAGAAAACCGGACTTGAGTGGCTAGAAGTTGATTGTTCATACAATCCTGTCCTGAATCTTTCCCTAACAATCTCCACAAAATCATCCCTAATAGCAGCTGGAATTGGAATAGGTTTGATTTGCCAAGGTTCATGGCAAACCACAGGAATCAAGTAAGGTTCCCCATAAGAGTGCTTCTACACACCCCTTTCCTATTCAACAAACACCACCGCTTTCTCCCTGAGCACAATAACGTGCAACAAAAACTTCTTTTCCTCATCAGAAAACCACCCATCAGGACCAAAATTAACAACTTTCAACCTTTCCACAGTCACCCAAGTGGTTTCCACAAAATCAGGAGTATTCTTCACCAGAGGAGTACAGTACAGATCTCTTGACCCCAGGGGTCTCTTCAAAGGAGGATTCAAACCCACAGGCATAGGCTCATTGACAGGCCAAATATTCTGTGCTACCTTCTTGTATTTTACGGCTCCACCATCAAATTGAGGGATCTTCAGGACATCTTCACCACCAGACCTGGAATAAAAACCAAGGGTTTCCCCATTGCTCACATGTGTGGCCCAGGTAATGTTTTTTGAAAGGTGTAGAAGAAACCCAAGCAGTGCACAATTGGGAGGACTTACTTTTAGACCCCAATCTCACCACTCCACAGCTTTTCTGCAATTCCACATCTTTGTCCTCACTTCCATATTCCAAATCTTCAAATCTTGATTCATCTTCTGAATCACATCTTCTATATTTATGCAGTTTATCCTCATTCCCAAGGCCCAAAAATTGATCTTAAAGATCTTCTTTCTTCAAAAATTTGTGCAGTTTAACTTCATGCTGGAGGCCCAAAAACTGATCTTGATGATCTTCACAAAAATAATTCTTTTCTTCTTTTTTAATTATCTTCAGATTTTTTCTTGCTTTTCCTCCGTTATCTTGAAATTTTTATCTTATTTTCTTGAGTTTTCTTCTATCCTACAAAAAAAAACCAGGGGCTTCCCCAATGCTCACAGATGTGGCCAAGGTAATGTTTTTGAAAGGCATAGAAGAAACCCTAGCTGTGCACAATTTGGAGGACTTACTTTTAGACCCCAATCTCACCGCTCCAAAACTTTTCCTTATATCTTTCAATAAAGATATATAACCAATCTTCATTTTTGAACTTGAATTAAAAATAATTGAAAATATTGAGAGAGAACAGATACTTGATAAAAAACATGAAGAATACTTGCAGATAAGAGAAACATTAAAAATAGAAAGTTGAAAATCCACTTGGTATATCTCCAAGGAAGCTTACCTACTACAACCTGAGATTTCATTATCTTGGGGAGAGGTTGTAGCACTAGGACAATCAGCCCTTATTACTCTAAAAAAGACAGACTCTCACTAGAGCCTGAGCACACTCCAAAAAACCAAAGGCATCACCCACTTCTTTTCTTCTCCTACAACAATCCATGCACTGTCACATTGAAGACAAGCCTGGCCTGGTCTCCCAACCATCATCTCCAAGAGATGACAACATCATGTGAAGCCTCCTCTCATCTTCACCGGTCAATTCCAAACTGATTCCCATGTCATACTGATAACCAATTCTTGCCTGGAAAACCATCAAGAATGGTCCACCCAAAACAGCTTTTAAATTACCTTTGGCAATGTAAAAATGAACCTTTCCGGAGGCTCCACCGACATCCAGCTTTACAAATTTGGCTTTCCCAATCAACTCAGTGACATGGCTACCGATCCCTCATAAATTCCCCCCAATTCCTGTCTTGATGGGGAGGCCCAGATGAGTAGCCTCAAACAAAGAAATTAGGTTAATCTGAGAACCTGAATACACCAATGCCCTAGCCTCCCTGCCATTCAAAGTGACATTGAAATAACCAAGAGGAGCAGAAAAATGAGTTTCCAACCCCTCGCCAAACTTCTCAGCAGAATCACAAATGTATTCCACCTCCCCAGAAGAAACCCTTCTTCTGGTCAAAGATTTTTTTTGTCTATCAGCCAACCCAGGACTGATAGCATACAATTCCACATAAGAAAGGGAAACCTGACCCTGATTCATACTTTCTAGAACCAAGGCCATAACATTAGATTGACCAGAAACTAATGGCCTCTCAAGGTGAGCCCTTGGCTTCACTACCTTAGTCCTAGAAATCTCCTGAGAACCAGAACCACCAACAGATTTTCCATCAACAGGAATCAAACCAGATCCCTTACCAACACCTCTAACTCCAGTAGGCTTTGGCAATGAAGCCAAAGGGACATCCTCCTCTGAGTCAAAATCAACATCCATTGGCATTGGCTCACCATTCATGTCCAATGCACCAAAACTTGGGGAGCCCATATCAGCAATCCCCTTCTGCATCTTGTACAGTTCCTCTTTGCTGTACTTCTTCCTGGCTGCACTCAGCTTAGGATCCACCTTTGAAGCCTAAGGCTATGGTTGGGCCTGAGAAATGCTCTTCTGCCTTCCCACCTTTCCAGCTTCAACATCATAGACACCAGCCAAGAATTCACCACTTGACTGTCCTCCACAAGAATACAACTACAACCCACCAAAAAAAGGAAGTAGAAAAAGAGACTTTTTCAACCTCATTCCCTTTTCCCTTGACATCTTCATCTGCCTTAGCAGAAGACTTCCCCTGATCAGGGATCTCCTCAAACCTTGGCCTCCTCTGATTGAGACCATTTCTTCTCCTGACCAAATAAACAGGAGCCTTCCCCTCACTGGGCTTCACAAATGAACCATCAGGGAATTTGAACACCCTGCTTTCAAACTCCACCTTTTCTTCTGACACATCTTTGTTCAGAGCCCAACAATAATTGGGCTTGTGCCCCCTCCTGCTGCAATAAGAGCAGACCCAAGGATCACTCCTACCAGCCATCCTATCAAAATCTCTAGGCTAAGAAGGAGCCCTATTGACCTTCTTAGCCTCCTGAAAAAAAACATGTAGCTGTTTTGTCAGATCAGCCAACTGCTCCACCACTGGGTCCCTCTCCTGCTTGGGAACCTCCACCATATGCTTCTCTTCCTTCTTCACTCTACTCTCCTCTTCAGCCAAAGCCTCACCAACTTTTCTAACAATCTTGGGACACCCCTCTTGATAAGTTTCCACAGCCAACAACTTCAAATGGGCCTCCACAGCTTTCTTCACCTTGTCCAAGGCAGGAAAATTCTGATCCCCATTAGAAAGAGTCTTCATCAAGTCCTTCCTTGACAAATCCTTAAACAAATCCATCCTGACATATCTAGCCAGGGCAGACCAAAAAACATCTTTGGCAGCATTTTCATGTGCCAGCTCCTCTACTTCCACCAAATATTCTAGCACAGGATCAAATTGCAGCAGAAACTTTCTGTAACTGAGTAAGTTACCAACACCACCACAAGACTGCCGTTCACTGACAACCTTGTTCAGATCCACCATAGTGATCCTTACACCCCATCTATCCACCATCTCCCTGCACAGTAACTTCATGTCCCTCTTCTTGTAGCCAGACATGGCCACAACCTCCTTCTCCACTGCCCTATCACCAATGAAGAAAATGATCTGCTTCACCATGTCCAGGTAAAAAGCACCATCCACACCAGCAGCAGTTTCATATTTCTCCAGAAAACACTTCACATCATTCCCATTAAACTTGGTACTATTTCAAGTTTTAATCCTAACACACTCCCTAACCATCACAGCAGGAGGACCTTCCCCCCCACTGACAGTCACCACAGGAGTAGATGAACTAGAAGCCATTCTTCCAGACCAAAATCACCAAAAAAGACCAACCAAAGACAACAGAGATTCCAAAGAACTAGCAAGTCCTACCCCCACATTGGGCGCCAGAAATGTAGACAATCCTATAGTACTAGCTATAGGCCTTGACCAAGGGAGTTGGAAAAAAACCAGAGAGAAAATCCCCTGTCCCTTTAAAAAATATAAGTAAGATTTACCTGCTACAGTAAATTGGTTCCTGTTGTTTAAGAGCCCCTTTTCCAATACACTTGACTGCCTGATCAGCCAAGAAAGTAGTCTCCAGACAGACTACTAACCCAAAGAACTGAAATGTAGACCAATGTCCACACCAGAGAAAGCAATGATACTTGGTGTAGGTTTCAAATCCACACCAGAGACATCAATAATACTTGATATAGCTTGCAAGACTCCACCAGAGAAAACAGTTGCCAAAGTTGAGTTAAATGAAGAACTAACCTTGCAACAAACACAGCCAATTGTGGCCAAAAAACTGTGAAAACTGAGTGAGTAACAAGGATATCACCTCTGGATGGTTGTATGATAATTAAGGTTGCCCCAAACTGTCTTATTCACTATATACACACAGACCACTATCTAAGAGCCCATGCACACCAATGAATTTAGCGTTTCTGACCGCCAAATTGCATAAAACCCCTCTAGAAACGCTTCCCAGCCTTCTAGCACCAAGGAGGACAGTCTGCCTGACGTCTGGAGGCCCGCCTGAAGTGGCAGGACCTCCCTGAAACCAGAAAACCACCAAAAACCTCCAAAAACACCTAAAATACTTAAAAAAATAAACTATGACTACTAAAACCTTTAAAACATATAATTAAGCTACAACAACATTGGGACATGAAACATAGAGAAAAATTAGCTCATTCTAATGGTACTAAGCACTTAACCCTAAGAATTAAGGTTAGCCTGTAAAACGTGAAAAAGAAAATTAAACAGCTATCTTTTAAAATGAAAGATGAGAAATAATCCCTCAAATACTTAGAATATAAAAAATGTCATCAAGACATAAAATATATAGAAAATCTGGGGCTATCTAATGGTAATACCCACATTGTTGCAGTCCCAACATTCATTGAATAATTCCAGAAAAACACCCAATTATTAAACAATGCCATTTAAGACATATTAAAACAACACCAAACAGACCAACAAAGGGCTCCGCCAATGTTGAAAGACCACAAAGTGCCTTTGAATTTTGTTGTTTGTTATTTGTTGTTTGTCTAAATTATTGCTATAGGTGTTGGAGTCAATGGTCTTTTGGTTGGAGGCATCATGATAACAATTTTTTGACAACTATTTGGAAATTGCCTCAGCTGTCAAGGGGTTCTCTTTGTCTAGAAGATTTTATGGTGGTCCAACTGGGATGAAAGGTGAGGAAAACTTGAGATTTCTAAAGAGGTACATATTATTTATCTTTATATTTTAATACTCAATGAAAAGTTAAAAAAATATTATTATTATTACTTTAAAAGCTTAGAAGTATGTACATGTAGATACTAAGATAGTAACAGTAGTAACAGATGTGATTTGTGTGTATATAACAAATTTGTAAAGTCAGATTGAAATGAAAGAAAACAGTCAGATTGAGAGGCCTTATATAGGCAAAAAGGAGAGAAACTAAAGAATCAAAATTCTATATAAATGAGTATCTGAGAAAGAACAATTCCACCACTAGACATTTAAAATAATTAAAGTTGTTCTATAAAGAATGTTGCCATATACAGTATTTATCTTTATATGTCCATTTTATTTTATTTATTTTAATTTTCTGTAAATATAAAAGTAAAAATAGAAATCAAAATATTTCATTTAATATTTAGTATTTTTGGTTTTCTCTTCAGCTTTCATGAGGACACTGTCACGGAATGAAAAATATGAGGAAGCAATAGAATTATATCTTTACTTATTTTTACCTACTAATTAGTTAAAAATGTATAAGTAATTTATAAAGTAAGTATAACTCATTAAATGAGAGGTAAAAGCGTATATCTACTCTAGTTAATAATTATTTATTTACTGGATAAGTTTAGTAGCCTGGATGAGGTTAATAAACTAAATTAAAATTAATTTTATACAACTATGATATCTAAATAAGGTATCAGAACTTCATTTTAGACTCAAAAAACTTCAAAAAACCAATATTTTTATTTTGAGTAAAGATTATATAGACTCTCCACATCAGCACATTACTTTTTGGATTAATAGATTTGAGTTAAATGGAAGCCACATAGGGTAAAATTGGTATTTTTTTAAAAAAAATTAAATAAATATCTTGTAAATAAATATATTTATTTATGAAAAGAAAAATTTTATAGTTAATTTTCTGTTTTAAATCTTTACTGAAGAATTTAAATATTCACTTTTTAAATTAATTTTTATAAAAATATACTCATTATAACATTACTTTGTGATAAAGCCAATTAAGAGAAGATTCATATATTCTTCTGTTTAAATAAAATATCCAAGGGTGTCAGCCTGTATATCTCCAGGACTGAGTAAAAAGTGATTATAAGTTATGTTAAACACATGAACTATACATGGGAACAATAAATAAGAGTACACAAATAGTATACATAAGTAAAATTATGATAATACACAAAAAATGCCATTATAACACCTTATATACACGCATATATCCACCTTTTATAGGTCTTATGTACTTAATATTAAGTTGGAATATGTTAGGGTAATCTTAAGAACCTTAATTATAAGGCCACATAATTTTTAAGTACACTTAAAGCTGTTATATTCATTGTTTTATGCAAAAAACAAGAAATGCGCTTTATTTCACTTAAAAGTTGACTATATGCGCTATAAAATTGAGAATATCAAAATTGCGCTTTGACAGATCAATTGGGCTCAATTAGAACTATTGATTTGGCTATTTAAATGCATAAAAATAACACTTTTCAAATTTGGTGTTTTTTATGCCAGAAATGGCTTCTGTGTACTGGCCACATACTGCCTGCTTTTTTCCCGTGTGAATAGCTTCATTTTTAGCAAAGTTAGCTTTTTCACACTATAATTACCCCACATTCTACGCCCACTGTGGGGAAACACACTAAAATAGGTGACAGGCGCTTATTTAGTGTCCTAGCTTAATTAATAATGCATTGACCTTGTTTATATGCACTAATTTCATTAATAACCTCACTCTTGGCACTTTATTTCATCACCACACTTAAAATTCGCCTAATTTTAGTCAAGGATTTACCCGTGCAAGTGCCTTCCAAGAACTGCATGTAGTTACCCCACATCTCACGCTCTTTTTTAAGTTTTTGGGTGGTTTCTCAGTCAATTTTGGTTATTTTTGAATGGGAATTTAACGTAGTATAATGTCAGGATTAGCCCCATTATTTCTACAGTAAATCCCCCTTATTATTTAGCTATTATTAACCTTAAAAAGTCCCCTTTAGTCTTTTATATCATTGTTTTATACGCATATACTCTCTTTTTGTCTTTTTCTTTAATTTTGATGGATCTCCCTTATTATTACAGTATTTTGGCGGTTGTTACTTGTCTAATTATGTCATGGGTCACTAGGGATGTTTATGGGAAGGTCTATTAGTTGTTTTGAGGCGTCATTAACTGTGTATTGGATGGTATATCAAGGGATTTATTGGGGAACTCAGTGTGTATAAAAGGAGGAGGTTTTTGGGTCTTGTTTCTACATTCTTTATCATTACAATTTAACCAATATAACCAAATCAATTACAATACATATCAATTAGTACTTTTATAAGACTTTTGAGTAGTATCTGAATTTATATAATCTATTTTTCTACAAACTATAAAGATTGTAAGCCATATATAAGAATAGTGAGAATCATATTACTAAGACCTTTATATTTGATTTTATTATACAATTTAGTGGATTAAGACTACAATATTCATATAGGACCATAAAAATATTCTAGACAACTGACTATTCAAGCTAGTTCACGTCCTTGTACTTGACCTTAGCCTGACAATTGGGGACCTTTCCTCAAGAATTCTGTTATAATCCAGTAAGTGACATTTTCAAAGAAGGTACACGTAAATAATATCCCTATAGAAATATTTGGATAATTACAACAGGTTGGAGTCACTTATATAGTGATTTCAGAAAAAGAAGCCCTGTTATATAATAAAATTGTGATATTGAATCATCAATTTTACCACTAATTTAACATATAATTGTTCTTAGTGGGAGTCTGTCAATAGACCAATTAAATTTGTGATCTTTGCAGATGATAACCAATTAAACTGATTAATTGTTTTATTTTTACAGGACTTTTAATCCCTTTTTATTGTTTTGTAAAATTCATTTAATATTTGGAAAGAATCTTACTAACAAATTTTCTTTTTTAAATATAAATACACGGCTACATATTGTAGACCAGTTAAATCAAGTGACCACATTAAAGCATATTTGACTTTTGGCACTTAAAGATTCACTTCATACCAATAAGTAAGCAATAAAATTGTCTTCAGTGGTATTAATAAATACTGATTAAACTCCTTTTTGAAGTTTTTCATATCTAAACTTTCAATTCTCTAAAAATTCCACATAAAAATGTGTGACAACAATGACATTGTAAGTAATAAGGCAAAACCTTATAACTTAAGAACTAGAGCTGAAAGACCTGTTACAGGACATCCAAATGGAGGGTCAAGAATCACCAGTAACAATAAACAACACCCCACCAATGTCCATGGAGGAAAAGGAAAAGCTCTTAAAACAAATGTCAATAAAGAAGTCCAAAAACACCTTACAAGAGCAAATTCACTCCCTCTCAACCCTACTGAATACACTAACAATAAGAGTAAAAAATATGTTAGACCAGATCAACAATCTGGAGAAAAGGGCGGTACAGGGCTTTATAGAAGTCAACCAGGCTCTAGTGGATATAAGGTCTCATCAACAACCAGTGGCACCAAATACCACAGCAACACCTCCAGTCCCAGAAGAGGACCAAAAGATAACTTTAAGCAAATGGAAGTGGGATTGGTATGCCCAAAACTACAACAGTCCTCCTCAACAGGGATCCAGCAGTCACCCTTACAGGGGAAAGCCAAGGAGAGGCAGGGGAAATGGAATAAGACCGTGGTAAGTCATCCATCTTCTCAAAATCAATTATATAATCCTAACAATGAATTACTTATAGGTAATGAAATTGATAAAGAGTTATTGGATATAATTGATAAGGATTTAAAAAATTATTCATTTGAGAATAACATGTTAGACTTGTCATTAAATGAGGACAATGTACATAGTTTTATTGATCACCAGGAAAATACTATTAATATAAAAATGGAATCAAATGAATTAAAAATTGACCCTGATGATGAATCTTCTGAAATCGGAAACAGACAAAATTGAATATTGTCTAAAAGAAAATCCAATGGAATCAAAAATAATTAGTAAATTATTATTAAGAATTGAAAAATTGGAAGAATTCTCTAGAGAGTCCAACAATAATACGGAAAGTGTATTATTAAACATCACACAATCATTGAGTACAACAGCCAATAAGTTAAAAGTTATTGAGAATTCAAATAATGAATTGATCAATGAAAACAAAAGATTAAATTCTGAGATTAAAAATTTAGAAATTAAATTAGAACATTCTCAGAATATTGTGGCCACCATAGAGGGACGTGTAAAATTGTCTTTTTCAAATGTAAATGATACCTTAACTCATGTACCTGTGATAAAAGATAGGTTACAAAGAGTAGAAATTGAAGTAGCTAACATTTTGAAAAATACTGAAACAATAAAGGAGAATGCCTCTTATGTAGGAAGAGTACCAGTTTTTATGAAACACTCTGATGATAAACCAATGATGGAACATGAACATAGTGTCATGGGCTCTGAGAATAAAAAATCAGTAAAAGATGAAATAAATGATCATCTTTCTAAATTAAGTGAATTACTCAATATTCCTCAGGTTAGGGAAGCAAAAACTAGCCAAAAGAACTGGCCTAAGTTAGATCAGTACCCTTCTTTTGACGGGGATTCAAAATCTGATTGGCAACAATTCATACAAAGAATTGATAACTTAAAATTTTCATACAAACTACCTGATGAAGAAATTACTTCAAAGTTAATATCTTTATTTACAGATGTGGCCTTATTATGGTTTGAATCTGTATTGAGTGAGGGAATTAATTACTCCTGGAATGAATGGAAGGCACTAATTGAAAGGCAATTTGGTGGCCCAAAATTTAGAATCACTCAACAAAGATTGTATGAAAGGGCCAGATATAATCCAAATGCTGGAGATAAACCCATGGTCTTCTTAATGAATTTAATAAAAATCATGAAAGCTATGGATCCAAAAATGGATTATGAAGAGTGGAAAGAAAAAATAATATACAAGTTGCCTATATCAGTTAGAGACATTATTGTAGCTAGAACTGAAACTATCAGAGACACCTCTGGATTCATTAATATATGCAATGAGATATTATTAAACTACAAGTATGAAACCAAGTATAGTAATTACAGACAAAGTGTTGACGTGGTAAAACCTACTACAAGTAAGTTACCAGTGGAAAAGAAAAAACCTTCAGCTCCCCTTGTCCCTAAGAGACAAGAAAATAACACTTGTTACAAATGTAATGAACCTTGGGTTAAGGGTCACACGTGTAAGAAGAGAATAAATGTTATTGAAACCTCACAGAATTCTGAACCTAGTAATCATGAAGATGAGAATGTGGAATCTAGTGAGGATTGCAAAAGTAACATATCTTACAGTGATGATGAAAATGAGATATTTGTATTAGAACAGGATATAATGTTCCTGAATGATGCTATACCTCATACAGACACATCTTTAACTTCCATAGAGGAAGCTGAAATAATTAAAGATGTATCTCATGACACTTACAAGATAACACCTATCAAAGCACCTATTATCATATGTGGAAAAGAAATGAATGCCATTCTTGACACTGGGGCTGCAGGTAGTGTAGTTTCACTTAATGCATTAATGAAACTTGATAGTAAGTACCAGGAAAAACAAGAACCTGTTCAGACAAAGAACTGGAGGGGTTTTGGTTCAGTATTAAATCCAATTGGCAAATACAAAACTGCTGTATTCTTTAAATATAATAATGGATATGTTAGAGCAGTTTGTGAATTTGTAGTAATGGATAATAATAATTGTAGTGATTGGTTTATTATTGGCAATGATTTATTAACAAAATTTGGCATTAAACTAGATCCTGCAAACAGTTGTTTCACCATAGGCGTGAATGGTAAAAGAAAATTTAAAATATGTTCTGAAAATTCAGTATATACCATTTCTCCTAGAGAAGAACAACTGCAAGGTGGAAGAACCACCAATGAAGTGGGTGAATTGGAAAATGAAATCCAAAAGGCCTCTTTCAGTCCTCAACTCTCAAAAATTGAAGAAGAAGATATTTTGAGATTGATTAAATCATATCCTATGGCATTTGCTCATGGTTCAAATGAACTAGGATTGGTCAAAGACCATGAGATGAAAATCTCTCTAAGCTGTGATCTGGATAATATTCCTGGCAGCTTAAAAAAGAAACCTTACCCAGCATCTCCTGCAAAAAGGAAAGATATTGAAGACAATATAAAATTGTTGTTGGAAATGGGTATTGTTGAAAAAGTGGACACAACACCTAAGTATTGTGTCATTTCACCAGTATTAATCTCTTATGAAAAAGATAAGGCAAGATTATGCGGTGATTATAGAGCTCTGAATACATACACAGTAGATGATATTTACCCTCTACCAAGGATAGCTTCTATCCATGCTACCTTACAAGGAGCAAAATATATTTCCTGTCTGGATGGGAACAAGGGTTACCACCAGATTCCTGTGGAAAGAAATTCTCAAAATTACTTATTAATAACCACACATATGGGTATATATAAGTATGTGAGAATGCCATTTGGCCCAAAGAATGCTCCTTCAGTCTTCCAAAAATTGATGGATAGTGTCTTTCATCAGGAAATGGTTGATGGATGGCTATTGCTCTATATTGATGAAATCATAGTGTTTTCAAAAACATATGATGAACATTTAAATCACCTGAAAAGAGTCTTTCAAAAAATGGACGGAATTAATATGACTATTGCATTAAAGAAATGTAAGTTTGGATTTCAATCCTTGAAAGTACTTGGACATGTTGTATCTGGATTACAAATTTGTGTTGACCAGAATAAGGTGGCAGAAATTAAAAACATTGGGATACCTAAAAATGTAAAAGAGGTTCAAAGTTTTTTGGGTATGTGTTGATATTATAGACAATATATTAAAGATTACCAATCCATTGCAGCCCCTTTAACAACATTAATCAGGAAGAATGAGGCTTTCATTTGGAATAATGAAATACAACACGCCTTTAATAAATTAAAGGAATGTTTAATGTCAGCTCCAATATTGGGACTGCCAGATTTCACCCTACCTTTTATCTTGTACACTGATGCAAGTTTCATAGGTTTAGGTGCTGCTTTACAGCAGAAACAGATAATAAATGGAAAATTATCTGAAGTAGTTATCTGTTATATATCCAGAACCTTAAGAAAAACAGAATTAAGGTATGGTGCCACACAGCTAGAATGTTTAGCCGTGGTGTGGGCTTTTGAGAAACTTCATTACTATCTGGAAGACCAGAAGTTTGAGCTTATAACAGATTGCAGTGCAGTAAAATCATTACTAAACATGAAAACACCTAATAGGCATATGTTTAGATGGCAACTAGCTGTACAAGAGTACAGAGGAAGAATGAAAATCACTCACAGAGCAGGAACATTGCATTCAAATGTGGATTTATTATCCAGAATTCCTTTGCCAAATGATGCTGACAACACAGCTTATGTACCTGAGAATGAGGTTATACATATATTTGGGATTTATATAGTGGATTTAGAAGAAGAGTTTATGCAAACTATATTGGAAAATTATTCATCTGATAAAGATTTGTCTAAACTATCTACCATTCTTAATGATCCAACAAATGCCTCCATGAGTGCATTAATTAAAACCTTGCCTCCAAAGTATAAAAATGTGTTGGAAAAAGGTAAACTATCAATTGAAGATGGATATATATATTACAGGAAAAATTTAAGCAATGTAATAGTAATACCACCTTCTATGAAAGAGTTAATGTTGAGAACTTGTCATGATGACATCTTAGCTGGTCATTTTGACTTTAACAAAACATTAACCAGAGTTAAAAATACAGCCTGGTGGATAAACATGAAAGAGGATGTAAAAAAATACATTGAAACATGTGACTCTTGTCAGAAATCTAAAAGATTAACTGGGAAGAGAGCTGGGTTGTTACAACAAATAGAGCAGCCAAAATCTCCATGGGAAATTATAAACATGGATTTTGTTACTGGCTTGCCATTAGCAGGAAAAGAAAGTTCCAATTCTTGCTGGGTAATAGTGGATAGATTAACAAAAATGTGTAAGTTTATCCCTACCCATAAAGAGGTATCTTCAAAAGACTTGGCATTACTATGGTGGACTCAGATGATGAATACTGCTGGGTTCCCCAAAGGCATAATCTCTGACAGAGATCCTAAATTTGCTTCAGAGTTCTGGACATCTTTGATGGAAGTATCAGGTTGTCAATTGAAATTGTCTACAGCACACCATCCACAAACTGATGGGCTTGCTGAGAGGATGATACAAACTCTAGAAGACATGATCAGAAGATATTGTGCCTTTGGATTAGAATACAAAGATAATGAGAAATTCACACATGACTGGGTAACATTAATTCCTGGCCTTGAATTTGCTTATAATAGCACAACTCATTCTGTAACAGAGAAGAAACCATTTGAACTCTGGCTGGGATACGTACCAAATACCCCAGTAAATCATTTAAATAAATTACCAAGGTTGGATATACACCCTGGCACTAAATCCTTTATTCATATGCAACAAATGTGTTGAAAGCATGCAGAAGAATGCATCCAAAAAGCATTTGAATATGAAAAGAAAAGGTGGGACAAATCTCATAAAGAATTTGAATTCAAAAAGGGAGATGAAGTCCTCATATCAACACCACATTTTAACTTACAAGGTAATGTTAAATTAAAGGATCCCTTTGTAGGACCTTTTGTAGTAAGTAAAATGGTTGGGAATAATGCAGTGGAAGTCATATTATATGCTCCATATGATAGGAAACATCCAGTTTTCCCTATCTCATTATTGAAACCTTACCATGCAAATGATCCTGATTTATTTCCAAAAAGAAGGGGAAGGCCTAAAAATCAACCTGAAGAAATTGTGTAAAAGCAGAGATTGAAAAAATACTCAAGAAAAGAATCCTTACTAAAGAAAAAGGAACTGAGTATTTACTAAGATTTAAAGGGAAATCAAATAAATTTGATAAATGGATACCTGAAAAAGAAATTTCTAATTTATCCACCCTTCTTAAAAAATTTAAACAGAAATAAACTTCTGTTCAACCAGCTGAGGGGTTAAAAAACCAGTACTCATAATATTTTATTATGTTTTATTTCTTTAAAGTATAATCTTTAATGCTACAGAATTAATCTGAATACCTGAAAATTACAAATAAATAAATAAAATGTATAACTTATCATTTTTTATTGTTTTTTTTGGGTGGGCGAGTGTCAGCCTGTATATCTCCAGGACTGAGTAAAAATTGATTATAAGTTATGTTAAACACATGAACTATACATGGGAACAATAAATAAGAGTACACAAATAGTATACATAAGTAAAATTATGATAATACACAAAAAATGCCATTATAACACCTTATATACACGCATATATCCACCTTTATTAGGTCTTATGTACTTAATATTAAGTTGGAATATGTTAGGGTAATCTTAAGAACCTTAAGTATAAGGCTACATAATTTTTAAGTACACTTAAAGCTGTTATATTCATTGTTTTATGCAAAAAACAAGAAATGCGCTTTATTTCACTTAAAAGTTGACTATATGCGCTATAAAATTGAGAATATCAAAATTGCGCTTTGACAGATCAATTGGGCTCAATTAGAACTATTGATTTGGCTATTTAAATGCATAAAAATGACACTTTTCAAATTTGGTGTTTTTTATGCCAGAAATGGCTTCTGTGTACTGGCCACATACTGCCTGCTTTTTTCCCGTGTGAATAGCTTCATTTTTAGCAAAGTTAGCTTTTTCACACTATAATTACCCCACATTCTACGCCCACTGTGGGGAAACACACTAAAATAGGTGACAGGCGCTTATTTAGTGTCCTAGCTTAATTAATAATGCATTGACCTTGTTTATATGCACTAATTTCATTAATAACCTCACTCTTGGCACTTTATTTCATCACCACACTTAAAATTCGCCTAATTTTAGTCAAGGATTTACCCGTGCAAGAGCCTGCCAAGAACTGCATGTAGTTACCCCACATCTCACGCTCTTTTTTAAGTTTTTGGGTGGTTTCTCAGTCAATTTTGGTTATTTTTGAATGGGAATTTAACGTAGTATAATGTCAGGATTAGCCCCATTATTTCTACAGTAAATCCCCCTTATTATTTAGCTATTATTAACCTTAAAAAGTCCCCTTTAGTCTTTTATATCATTGTTTTATACGCATATACTCTCTTTTTGTCTTTTTCTTTAATTTTGATGGATCTCCCTTATTATTACAGTATTTTGGCGGTTGTTACTTGTCTAATTATGTCATGGGTAACTAGGGATGTTGATGGGAAGGTCTATTTGTTGTTTTGAGGCGTCATTAACTGTGTATTGGATGGTATATCAAGGGATTTATTGGGGAACTCAGTGTGTATAAAAGGAGGAGGGTTTTGTGTCTTGTTTCTACATTCTTTATCATTACAATTTAACCAATATAACCAAATCAATTACAATACATATCAATTAGTACTTTTATAAGACTTTTGAGTAGTATCTGAATTTATATATTTTTTTCTACCAACTATAAAGATTGTAAGCCATATATAAGAATAGTGAGAATTATATTACTGAGACCTTTATATTTGATTTTATTATACAATTTAGTGGATTAAGACTACAGTATTCTTATAGGACCATAAAAATCTTCTAGACAACTGACTATTCAACTAGTTCACATCCTTGTACTTGACCTTAGGCTGACAAAGGGATTGTATTTCATAGACTTAGAAATGGAATAGAAACATCATATAATTTCACCTATCAGTTTGAATATCATATTTCTAATAAATTATTTATTAATCCTTAAACTATATATTTTATTTTAGATTTAAATCTTAATGTTCAGTTCTGAATTACTCCTTTCAAAACCTTTGTTCTAATGACTAATAATTGAATCTCCATCATTTCTAAAAATTTATTTCTCAACAAAAAAGAATTGAAATATTGTCTCTATGAGTTTGAAATATGAATAAATACATCTATTAATTAAAATATGATCCCTTTAGCACTATATTTCTGTGTATGGGTATGACCAAAAATACTTATTGTATCTTTTTTATAAAATGAATGTCATATAGTTGTTTTAAATGATAAACTGATAGAATGATGAAAAAACTCCATTTTAACATATTCAATTCAGTTCTTTCACAATAATACAGTCTAATATTCAATATGAATCATTTTTTTTCACATGAGTACACTTTTCCAAATTTGATGGTGTTGAATCCCAGGTGGAAACAGAAATTATCCCACAATAAAGCATTAAATCACACTTACGCATCAAAATTATATTTTAAAGATTTTAATACTTTTTTTTTGTTTTATCTTTAAAATTTTGAATCTAGTTTGAATTTTAGTTTTTCATTTGGACAATTCACTGAGTAGTGATTAATTATTTAAACTCATGGGATTACTCTATCAACTGAAAATATTCTCATGGAATTTTGATGAACTACATCATGAAAAGTTTCATAATCTCATATATGTATTAAATTTACTAAATTTATCTTAAAAAACTTCTTAGCAGTTGAGGAAAAACTAGAACAGATTAAAGGGCAAAAAATTAGTTTTGTTTAAATTGAAATCATCTTCCTACTTTTAAAAAGTTCAAAAACAGGATTTAAATCTAGTATTATAAGAATTATACTTTTTTTGAGACATAGTATCAAATAATTTATCAATTAAAATTTCTTAGTATAAAAAATCTCTGAGAGTAATTCATTGAGTAATAAATTAGGAAACCACATTTCTTTTTTTTATATGTTTTTTCATGTGTTTTTTTACTGTATTCTAGGAGATAAAAAATAAGAATATTGACAGTTTGACATATTTTTTAGATAAATCAGCTTAATTTTATCTTATTATTTTTCATAATCAAAAACAAGAAAAATACATCAAAAAATTATGTGATATGGTTTAAATCTTAAAAAAAGTCTTCAAAAGAAAGAGCCACTGAATCTCTTTTATATTTTTTCCTTAAAAAATTAATGAAATGATAAGACAGGTTAAAAGTGATAATTTTGAAAAAAATAATATAATTTTAAGTCTTTTTACTGATCAATTGCAATTCAAAATGAACATTACATTGTGTTTTATAAAAAAATACAATGAATAAATCAGATTCTTTAGCTCCCTTTGTTTGTATTTATGTTAATTTCTCATTAAAGTCTTACTATTATTTTATCATATTATCATCCATCCTTGGTAAAGAGCTTAAGATGAGCTCAAAGTAAGTTTCAGTATCAACTCATTATAAGTTGCATCTGATTTCAGTTAGAGTTCCATCAGAGCTCAGTCAGAGTTCCATCAGAGTTTCGTAAGAGCTCCATCAGAGTTCAGCCAGAGTTCCATAAGAGTTAAAACTGACTTCAAGTTGAAGACTTGGTAGAAAGTCTTCCCCCAAATATTGCATGGTGACTCTTTCTCACTCTATTTTTTCCAACCTTTCCATCAAAGTAAGTTCCATCTCCTTTTTCTTCATGCCTATCTGATATTTCTCTCTTTCTATCATAAATTTATACTCCAATTTTTATAGGACACTTCTCTGGATAATGATGAATTTATTGAAACCTCTCAGATTTTTATGCAATTTTGAAAAAAAGAGTCAGAATTAGAATTAGGTATATTCAAATCTCATTTCCTTTCAACTGATGATTTTCCTGAACACTAGCTTTCATTTCACAAAAATGTTTGAAATTTGGTTTAGTGGTTGCTTATGTATTGAATTTTAAGGTTGAGTCTTTTTTTGCACTATTTTCCTTTTTTTCACTTTAACATCACATACTTAACAAATGAAACTTCTGAAATGCTTATATCATAATAATTTTCATATGGATTTTTTGGTACACTTTTGGTGTCTTTTTGGCTTGTATTTTTTTGGGGTTATAATTGTGAGATTATGTTAAAATAAGTGAGCATTCTATATTTATCAATTTAATATTCAAAGTCTGGGGTTAAAGAAAGGTTGTCACTTTTCTCTTTTAATGTCATAATTTAGCATATACAGGTGATTTCAAGCTGAGATCAAGTACATAAATGTGAACCAGCTTCAATGGCCAGTTTTCTAGAAGACTATAATAGTCCTATATGAACAATGTAGTAAAAATACAATAAGTATTAAAATATAAATCAAAATAAGGGAACTCAGTAATTTTAATCTCACTAATTATAAATGGGTTACAATCCTATATTTGGAATAAAAATAGATGTAATAATTCAGATACTATTCAAAGACTTTATAAGTTCTACTTATATGTATTGTAATTTTATTGGTTATATGTTTGATTGTAATGATAAAGAATGTTGAAAACAAGACCAAAAACCTCCTCCTTTTATAACCAATAACTCCTCTAATAAACCCCTTTATTTACTAGCTCTACACACAGTTAATGATGCCTTTTTCCAGCTAATAGACCTATCCAAAAACATTGAGAGTGATCAGTAACATAATTATAATTATATCACCTGCCAAAATCCTGTAGTAATAGGGATAATCTATCAAAAATAAAGAATAAGCAAAAAAGAGAGTGTATGCATGTAATACATTGAAATGAGAGACAAAAAAGGGAAAAATAACACTAATTATTACTCAATATTAAGGGGGATCAACAGTAGAAATGATGGGGCTAATAATGACATTAAACTACATGAAATCCCCATTCAAAAATAACCAAAATTGACTGAGAAACCACTTAAAAACCCAAAAAAGGGCTTGAGATGTGGGGTAACTACATGCAGTCCTTTTCAGGAGCTTTCACAGGTAAATCCTTGACAAATTTAGGCAAAATTATGCATCATATTGAATTTAAGCACCAAGCTTGAGGTTATTAATGAAATTAGTGCAAATAATAAGGTCAATGTACCTTTAATTAAATAAGGACACTAAATGAGTGCCTGTTGCCTATTTTAGCATGTTTCCCCACAGTGGGTGTAGAATGTGGGGTAATTAAAGTGTAAAGAAGCTAACTTTTCTAAAAATGAAGCTTTTCACACAGGAAAAATGGAGGCAGTATGTGGCCAGTACACAGAAGCCATTTCTGGCATAAAAAACACCAAATTTGAAAAGTGTTATTTTTATACATTTTAGTAGCCAAATAAAAAGTTCTAATTAAGACAAGTTTATCTGTAAAAGTTTATCTTTAATATTATTAAATTTATGGCGCATATAGTCAACTTTTAAGTGATTTAAAGCGCATTTATTGATTTTTACATAAAAAAATGAAAAAAATAGCTTTAAGTCTACTTAAAAACTATTTAGCCTTATCTTTAAGTTTTTTAAGATTACCCTAACATATTCCAACTTAGTATTAAGTACATAAGACTTATAAATGATGGATATATGCATGTATATAAGGTGTTATAATGGCATATATTGTATTTTATCATAATTTTTAATTATGTATACAACTTGTGTACTTTAATTTATTGTTCCCATGTATAGTCCATGTGTTTACCATAACTCATAAGTACTTTTTACTCAGTTGTGGGCATATACAGGCTGAAAGGTCATCTATCTACTTTACTTAATTGAGGTTTTAGACTTTAAAGCCATGCTGCTGTGGTATCATCTCTAAATTAATATGTGACATTGTTTGTTGAATTTATTTGTGATTCACATTCTTTTTTTGAAGTCTATCAACTTATCTTTGTTTTTACTCTGAATTAATTGTTTATTGTTGATTTATGCATTTTAATTTTAAAGTGGCTATTTAGACCTCCTACTTTGATAAATGCAGGGGTAGGTATTGCCATTTTTTTTGAATTGAGAATTTAAGATAAAAAATCAGAAAGAAAGAAATTTTTTGTACGTTGTACTTATAAATTGAAATGAACATAAAATTTACATGCTTAAAAAGATGCAATATGGGTTTCAAAAAAGAATTCAATAATGTACCAGATTTGCATCATGTCTAATTTAATATTGTTAAAAATATGACATAGTAATAAAATATTTAAGTATGTAAAACAAACACAAGGGGAAAAAATGGTGCACTAGATGTCTAGTTAAGTTTTGTGAATCTATTACATTCCTAGGTGCGTTTTTGTGACAAACCATTGAATGTCAGTTTTTAGCCAACCATAATTTTTGCATTTGGAAGAGGATTAAGGTGGTATGGTGCAGGTATTCTTGTAATATAAGTGAAGAAGAGGTGCATATAGAATTCTCAGATTAATCAATGAAGATGAAAGGACATTAGCCAAGCAGATGCCAATGTTAGGAAAGTAAATATATATAAGATGGGGTCAGACAGGGCCACTCCACAAATCAAACTCAGAGCCATACTCTGAAACCAAAAACTGAACTAGACATCTAGTTCAGGTATTTTTCCCCTTGGGAATATCCATTGATAATAAAAATAATGGAACTCTTAAAAAAAAATATTACCTCTAATTTTTGTCAGAGTGATTGTTTCAACCTAAAGCAGGTTTCTGACTCAATGGAATAGTTTACCATCAATAAAACAATGCATCCCACATAACCCTTTAGTTTAATAAAATGAGATTATTAAAGTTTCTCTCCTTTTTTTGGACAATAAAACAATTGGTAACATAAGAAAAGAATAGCAGTGATGCTTCAATTTGTATTGCTATTAATTTAACCCTACCCTAAATGGAAGTCATTTCAAAGCATTTCAAGACATCTTTATTTCCATTGGAGTCCAAGCAACATAGTGTGAAATTTAATTTAATTGAAGCATAATTTTGTTTATGAGAATTATTGTGAAACATGGGGCTATCCTAACTAAGCTCAAATAATTTAAGGAAAAAATCCTGGGAAGTCCTGAATAACTGTCTAAAACTAGACAAGGATAGGGTGAGAAGCATCATGATGGTGTACTTGCTTTTATAAAGTACTATAGGTGTTCTGTAAAAAACTTAATGTTTCCTGGCCATTTTATATAATTTTTTTTCCAAGATCACAATCTGAATCTGAATCTGTATCTATGAGTAGATCAAGAGCTATGAAACTTATAACTTGATGTAGTTTATCATAATTTGGGAGAAAGGAAGGCATGACTCTTATAAAGTAAAATAATTTAAATTTTGTATGATTCTCTGAGTTATGAATATATATGCTGTGGAGGGATGTATATGAATGAGATGAGGCTAAAAAGTTAGAAAAATATGACTTAAGGGTTAAATAAATATTTTTTGTTGAGAAAGTTCAGATTTGAGTGAAATAAGTGAGACGTTTATATTTTAAAATACAACTATCTTGGTGGTAGTGTGTTTCTAAAATACAAACTAAGATAAGTCCAGATTTTTCAGAACTGAAATCCCCTAATATATTTCCAATCATTTACCATATCACTGAAAACTTTCAGTGAAAATTCTTCAATATTTTGTCCTCAATAGATCTGTAGGTCTCAAAAATGGGAGGAATAATGAGAAAATAATTTTCAGGTCCTATAGTGATTCTGAATATGCGAACTGCAAAGGAACTTAATGTTCAGTGACTTGATATGCAATATTGATGAATAATACTCCCATCTACTCAAAAAGTTGGCAAAAGAAAGTAGTCCCTCTTTCCATTGTGGTATTCTGAATTCTAGTGGGGCACTTAAAAAATATGCAAAAAAAATTCGGATTCTCATTTAGTAATTTACAGAGGTTGGTTTATGTTTATGATGATTTTATATTGGTGAAAAATGGTTGTATTCAATGCCAAATTTGGGTATTTGAATGCTCAGGTATAAAATTTAATTTTACGGTACAAAACTATTTCCTAAGAGATCATAATTGTATGAAAAAGATAGTCCTGAATTTCAAAAATCTTGAGGAATTTTACTGTTTTATTCCTGATTTTTCTTTTATTTTTAAAAATTTTATTTATTAATTTTTGTTTTTGTTAATTTACTTAAAATTGAAAATTTTTAGTTCAATGAATTGGGCTGGGTGAGCTACAAAATATACCTGAAATTTTTTATCATAGATGTAAATATCACTGCTAAGTTTTATAGACTTTTTGGAGTAGATTTTTGCTTTCATTTGAGTCTGGAAGTCTGGGTAAGCTATGGGAAAGCTCCATGGAGATCCATGTAGACCTGGATTAGCTCAAGGACACATCTGGAAGAAAAAATTGAGACATCTGACTGGTTTTGCATAGATTTTACTGGAAATTCAACTTTTTAGGGGGAATCTTGAAAATTTACAACCAATAGCATATATTTTAACAGAAATTAACATATAATTTAAGATTTACTAGTACCCTTATAAATATAACATTTATCAATAATTATAATAATTCCACTCAACACTTCAAAAATATATACTTGAAGAGTACCATTAGAAAGGTCTCAACCTAAAGAACTCAAATATAAACTTATTTAAATATAATAAACACCTTATGAAAAAATATAAATAAAATCATTTAAATATCTTTTAACTAATACAGCTTTTTGATGTATTTCACTATATTTTTTAAAGAACACTGATTCTAACATCTCCAAAGCATCAATAAAAACTAGACAAAAAGACTTTCTTAAAATCAAGTAGAAATTTTAGCTTAGTTAATTAAGAACTATTACTTTACTTAAATGGAAAGGGTTTTATTCTGTTTATCCAACTCCATTGGATTCTTATTGCAGAAAGGTGACTGTAAGAGTCTTTCTACACAAATCATGAAGCAGAGTAAATTGACATGTGTGAATATGAAAAATCATTGATTTTGATATTGAAGTTTTTCTTTCCCTTGAATATTGATATGTCTACACCTCAGGTACCAAGTAGCACTAATGTTACAGACCTGTTTTGTGATAATAGTGGAGCTATATTTTTCTCTAAAGAAGCTCAAATGAATGAAAACTCAAAAGATATTGACATCCACTCTCACTGAGTAAGGAAAAAGGTCAAGCACAATAAAATTCACATCCTTTATTGTCCAAAACTTGATATGCTGGAAGATTTGTTCAAAAAACATCATCCTTGTACACAATATGAAAATGACAAGTCATGTTTTAATCAGATCTTCTCTAAAGCAGGGATGTTATTAAAGGACCTGGTTGAATATGTTACTATGTTCTGGTGTATTCTACAAATTCTTAACACAATGATTTATTTATACTGAGTATCAATTTAAAATTTGATGAGTTATGAAGGGTGAATAGTAATAATCTAAAGCTTTATATAGTGGCTAGTGCTTCTCCATTTTCCTTACCCATCTCTCATTTTTCCTCTTATTGAAAACTGATTGATTTAATTATTTTTTCTTGAACTTTAACTTATATATACAACTTGTTTTGACACCCTTTTCTGCTGTATATTCTTCTATCACTGGGGACAGGTATTTTCAGCCAGGCTATACTAAGAGTCTAGTAAAATATCAAGTTAAATTACATAAACTTAAACAAGAGACAAATTTTATTTAAATTATATATGAAAATTAAATATAATATTAAAATAAAATTATATAACAATATTTTTTAGTAAAATGTTATATCAACTTTATTATTATATAAATTGTATATACATTTAAATGAACATAAAAATATAATATTCTATTAAAATATTGGCACATTTTTATGAACTTAATGGCTATAAATTAATAATTAATTAATTTCCAGTTGACAGTATAATTATAAGTAATAACATCAACATATAATGTAATTAATTAATTAATTTATTATATGTATTAGATCATAAAAATAATATTTTACAATTAATAATTATTGAACAATCTTTTACCTCAATATTGGGACAATAAATAAATAAATTAAACAAGTAAAAACTTTATTTCAAATATAAATGTCTTTTTTACTAAAGTGATTTTATTAAACAACTTGCTTGTTTAATTACCATAACTATTATAATAGTAAAATTAATTCAACTTAATAAATATTATTTTATACTATATTAACTAAGTATATAAAAGATTTTACATCAAAAATAGAATAATTTTTATGTTTCACAAAAAATTGGGTTTTAATAAAATAAAAGATAAGGATAATGTGTTTTGCAATTACCATAGTCACATTTTTCCAGTTTTATACCAAATCATTATCCCCCTTAAGCTTTTACATTGTTACAGGACTAAAATGGTGGATACATGGGCGTTTTATATTCTGTTTTAGTAAATAGTTACATAGCAATCTTATTTTCATTGTTAAACATCATTTCCATTTGTTTCCTTTCTTTTACTTTGTATATACATTTATTGATGTCTCAGAGGGCCTTATCTGCTTATATAAAGCTTTGGCTTCTTAACTTGTAGACGGCATTGCTTAAATTACTTTACAATTTATATATAACACACCACACAATATTTGGGGGGAACTTGCTAGCAAGTCCTCAACTTGAACTTAGATGGAACTCATATGGAACTCAGACTAAAATTATAATGAAATGATACTTAGATTTACTTTGAACTCAATTTGAGCTCTTAACCAACAATTGATGACTCTATGCTGGAATAATAGTGAAATTTTAATGAATAATTTATAGAAACAATAACTAGGGAAGATTAAGAATCTGATCCATTCAAAGAATTTATTTCATAAAACACAATTTTATTTTCATTTTAAATTTCTCTTGATTATTAAAAAAACTGAAAATTATACTATTTAATTCAAAAGCATCACTTTTTACCTCTCTAATGATTTTATTATTTTTTTCTTTGAAAAATTATATAATAAGATCAGTGGTTCTTTTTATTGATAACTACTTTTAACTAGGAATTTTAAGCTTTCATTTTGTCATTTAAACTGTATTACCTGATTATTTTTTGTATTTTTATTATTTCTGATTATGCAATATATTTATTTTCAATTCAATGGATTTATTTGAGAAACATATTTAACCATCGAAATTCTCAAGTATTCTATTCTAGAATACTGTGAAGGACTCATAATTTAAAAATCAAAAAATAGAAACAAGTTTTTCTAATTTATGTTTAAATGAAGTCCTCTCATAGCTTCTTTAAACTAAGTACTAATAATTGAAAAGTTATTTAATTATATTTCTAGAAAGAACTATTATTCTTAAACCAGTGGATTTCAATCCAGTTTTTTACATTTTTATATACAAGAAGATGATTAAAATTAAAAAGAAATATATTTTTGCTCTTTTTTTTTCTATTGAATATTCAACTACTAAGAATTTTTGTAATATACACTTATTCAATGTATCAAATATATGATAATCTGGAACTCTTCATGATGTATTTCATCACAATTCCATGTAAGTATGGTTATTTGGTAGAGTAATTTTATGAGGTAAAAAAACTAATCACTACCCAGTAAATTTTTCATGTGAAAAACTGAACTCAAGCTAGATTTAAATCTTTAAAGATAATAAAAACAAAGTAGTATAAACTTATATAAACTTTAATTTTAGTCCTTCATTTTGCTTCAATTCTGTATTGTGGGATAATTTCAGTGTCAACCTGGGAACAAGCACTTTATATTTCACAAAGTGTTCACATGTTAAAAAATGTGCTTCAGGTAAAATTTTTGATTGTCTTATTGTTCAAGAACTGAATTAAATAGGTAGAAGTAGTACTTTTTCATAATTATATCAGTTTCAAATTGAAAAACTATTATATGATATTCATTTTGTAAAAGAGAGACAATAGGTACTTTAGACTATACCCATGTAGCAAAGCAGCTGTAAAGGCAATCATATTTTGATTAAAAATAATATTATTCCATATTTTAAATGAATAGAAAAAATATTTCAATTCTGGTGTTGTAAAATAATTTAAGTGAAATTGTTCAGGGACACTTTTTTAGTCTATAAAATAAAAGTTTTGATAGGAGTAATTCACAACTGAACACTTACACAAAATTCTAAAATTGAATATATTGGTTCAGGATTTATCAATGATTTATTGGAATTATGATATTCATGCTGATTTGTAGATCTTACATGATGTTACTATTCAATTCGTAAGTGGGTGAAAAAAAATCTCTTTGATATTGTATTAAAAAAGAAGAATTTATAAATCTTCTTGAAATTGGCCTTATCACAAAGCAATACTGAAATGAGTATATTTTTATAAATATTAATTTAAATAGAAAAATTTCAAATCTTCATTACTGACTTAAAAAAAAAAAATATTAAAATTTGACTCTTTATAAAAATATATTTTGATTCAAAAGATATATACTTATCTTTTTTTACAAAACCACCAATTTTATCCTGTGAGGCTTCCCTTAAACTTAAAAATATAAGTGCAAAAAATAATATGATGCTCTGATGACTCTATATAAAGTGTACCTAAAGCAAAAATTATTTTTTTATGTACTTCAAATCTAAGCTGAAGAGATGGCACCTTTTTTACATAATAGGGGGTATCAAAGTTAAAAATTTCTAATTATTTAAAAGGTGTTTCCCAACACAAAAAGAAATCCACAAACTTGACATTAATTATCAGTAAAGAGGTGTTTTGGGGGAACAATATGGCATATTTTAAAAAATAATCAAAGTTTATTTGGGGGAAAAAATAGTTATTTTAAAATGGAAGATTTCTAACTTTGATACCCCCTAATATAGTTGTATAAAATTGATTTTTAGTTAGTTTCTTAATCTGTAATATGTAAAGAACTCATATGATAATAATATATAATCAACTTAAAACATATTTAATATAATATTTGTTCAAAATGATTCCTAATTTGTACTTATTTTCAGAACTTCAAAGGCTTTAATAAACATATTTTGATACAAAAATTTAATTATTTTTATATTTGAAAACACTCACTAAAACTTCTAAAAAAGTATAAATTTTTTCATGGCTTAACTTAGCTTGAACCCCAATTAGAAACAGGATTGAGTTGAGAGTTCAATCTAAGTTCCACCAAAAACATTATAAATAATTTTTTTGAAAATTTATATAGTCATTGAAATGAAAAAAAAAATTAGTAAAAGAAAGGACTCAGAAATTTTTTCTGTTACTGAATAGATTATTGTAAATATATTGAGGCAGATAAATTATTAAAATTTCTTAAATTTTCAGTTATTACAGTCAATTATCCAGTTATATATAGTAATCACAAAACAAGAAATCAAGATAAATGGTTATATATGTAGATAAATCTTTTCTTCAACCTTTACTTGAAATATTTAATCTAATTCAAATCTATCTTTAATCCAACTAACATATATTAAAATTAATTTAAAAAATAAATACAATAAACTCATAAAATTCATAATTTTAATAGTTTAAAATTTCTATAAATGTTTTGTTTTAGTCTTCAACCTTTTGCAACAATTTTCCTATTATATTATTCATCTATATCATGTATAGTTATTAGAAGCATACTGCGAATTCTTGTGTAAAAAAGCCAAATAGTATTTCATTACCAATTATTTTACTATATTACTTTCTTAGTCTTAAAGTGCATTGTAAATCAAAAGCATAAAATAACGATGTATAAACTATAGGTTTAAGTTCAAAAATTTCAATAATAAATAATTATCAATCATTTTCATATTTTAAGAATAGGGTTGTAGATTTAAGGGGTGGAATCTGATTTTTTCCCAAAGAATAGAGTACACTCTCAATTTTTGCTACCTCAATGGACAACCTCTCAATCTTGTCACAAAAATTTTTCTGCCTTTTTATTTCTGTTAATTCTATTACCACACCCCCACCATTTTATTTCCCTCCTGATACATTTTCTACACGCTTTAAGTTCAAGATACAAGTTTAAGCCTTCTTCACTAATCCCCTCCACCAATTTTCACTTTTAACACAACTCCACCCCTTTCACTACCATCCAAATACCTTACCACCCCTTTCATGCATCTCCCTACCCTACCCCAACCCTTTCAAACTCACTCTATCTATTTTTGCCTCAACTCCACTCCACTCCTTTTACAACTGATTACAATGCTTTTGCTTTCAACCCCCTTGTTTTCACTCTTCATCCCAGAAATTCCCCACCCCATCCCAATCCTTTCTTTCAATTTTAATTCCAACTATATGGATTTCCAAATCACTCCCCTTTCTGACTATAGAGTAAAAAGGGCCAGAAATAGAGCAAAAGTTGCAATATCTAGAAAGTTGTGGTGGAATGTGGTGGAGGGGGGATTAAATATGGTGTTAACGGGAGTGATATAAGTGAGGAGGGGTTTAATCGGATGATTATGGTTTGGGATGGAAGAGTTCTTAGACTTAAATAAGATGTAAGAGAGGAAAATTTAAGATGGGAGAAGAATGAGATTTGAAATTTAAGGGATGAAACTACTTGTAAGTAATATTTTAAAAATATTTAAGCACAAAAAATATATAATATATTATAAGACTTTGAAATAATAATGGCATGAAAAATCCCATAAAAAACTTAAAAATATTTTCCAATATTTATTAACCATAGACTTTATTCTCATATGAATTGGATTTTATATCATTTTGATATAATGGAGATCATGATAAGTTATATTTTAAATTAAATTAGGCCCATATCTTGTCTTAACATATATAAATATGGAATTTTAATCAATCTTAAATTTTTTGTTCTATTTAATTAAGTCAATGTTAAATTATTTTAAAGTTTTTTTCAACTTCAAAAAATGTTTTAAAAATGGATAAATAACTAATAATATTGAGTGATATAATGAGAAAAGGCATTTATTTCTCAATTTTTTACTGATAAAAATTTGATGAAATATAGAAATTCAATAAAGATCTCTTAATTAATAATTTCTTAGAATATTGGATGTTTTATCTATACATTCATAGGGTGAATATCTTATATATTTTTGTGAAATCTCTTATAATTCAAAGTATATGAGCGTTTCATTAGATTCAAAAAATGAAAAAACCGTATAATTTTTCAAAATCTTACAAAGCTGCAAGGCTAGATTGATAGTGAGGCTCATCATTTTTTTAGTCCTTCAACAAATCCTCTAATTCAAGTATAAATATTTTTATACTATTAATCAACTGTGGTTCAATGAAGGTTCAAATTAGTTTCATAGTTTTTTCAATGTAAATTAACTATTTCTTCATGATTGTTTCATCACTGCCTTAATGTGTGCTCAATAAGATATAAATAAGTTTTCAAGGTTGTGTACTTGCTAGCAAGTCCAATCTGGAATTCTTAAGTTTATTAGGGCACTAAATTTTATTAAAAGAGTAATTTTGGGTGATTATTATGGAGATTGGAAAAGGCAATCTATTTTTAAAATGGTTATATCTAAGAAAATGAGTATTAAAAGTGGTTTAAAAGGGGTTAATTTTATGAGTCAAGATTAAACAAATAATTAATGGTCAGGAGATGCAAGTATAGAATTAAAAGTGTATGGAAATTAAATTCAGAATTTTCAAGAAACTTTGGGAGTTTTTGTGTAATTTTTACTATTTTTCTACAATTTTTAATAATTTTATAAGGTATTTTTGGTTATTCTTGATTTTTCATATTTTACTTAACTTTGATAATCATTTATTAGGTGAAAAGGGCTGCACAGACTAAAAAAAAGAAAAATGATTATACAAGAGAAGTAGCTTTATCAACTATTACTTTTCTAGACTTTTTATTAGTCTTTTAGAGTTTCTAATTCAGTCTGAGATTCTGTACAAGCTCTATGCAAACTCTGGTGATCTCCTGATGATCTCGGGTTATGGAAAGTAGGGCATGTGACATACTATGCATATAAAGCCTGTAGAATCGAAATTAGATAGAGAATCTAACAGAGAGACAAATTTAATCACCAACCAAAAAAATGCATATTAACAGCAATAATTGATTATTTTACATAACAAATTATTAAATTGTAATACCCTTGAAATATAACACTTTTACATAAAATTTTATTAAATTCACTAATCATAATATATGATAACATATAGGGTACCATTTAAAAGTTCTCATAAGCAGAGATATTATTTTAACAGCCAAATCATATAAAAATATATTATTCAATTATTTATATAACTTTTCTAATACAGCTTCCCTGCTCTGTTTCTCACCCCCATTATAAGAACACTGATTCTACATCTCAACATGGTTAATAACAAATATTTTACTGGTCATTTCATATTAATTAGAGGTTATATCTTAGTTAATTGTGAACTCTTTATTTACTTAAAGGGACAGGTTTTCTTTCATTTTATCCAACTCCCTTGGATTCTGCTTACAGAAAGGCAATTGTAAGAGTCTTTCTGCACTGCCCCCCATATTGTGTGGTGACACCTTTTTGTTACAATTTTTAGTATTTTTTCTGTCAAATTCATTTCATTTTTTAGAATACTTAAATTGAGAAATCTAACTAAATACAAGTTTGCTTTAAGATCAGTTCAAATTGTTTTATTTATGTTTTGATATAGTAAAGAGAAATAAAAGTACTTACTTGGTTAAAATAAATCCATTATGTCCAATAGTTTTTTTGAATTCCTTATCTTCTTTATTTGTTGTAGTTATTCTTGTAGTTTCTTCTTATTGTGTTCTTCCTATCTCTTCTTCTTCTATTTCTTTGGTATTTTTCTTCCTTCTTCTAGAAAACCTTCCAACAACTGGGAGCCTTTCTTAATAATGATGTTTTCAATTTTTTGGACAGACAACTTGATGCACAGACAACCCTCGCGCAAAAAAATGAAGTTTTTCCATGGCTGTGATTTGAACTGGTGTTTTAGTCTAAAGGTTTATATATAATTAAAATAGTATATATTTTAGTGTGATTTTTTAATCACTATAGGAAGTTTACCTTTGCTCCTAAAAAATTTGACTTAAGTTTTATTGCAATAGAAGTGTCATTGGCTATTTTTTCTGAGTCACTGTGTGTAAGAAATCAATTTTTTTTTCCTTGTTGAAAATTATAGAGTAACTCTTTTTTTCCTAGAAGAAAAGTATTTTTGATTGTTTATTAAACAAATTATCATTAATACTTGATAATATTGGTTGACAATAATAACACCTAGTGTTTAGTCCCAAATAAAGTTTTGTTGGTTATTATTTTAATAAATATAATCAATTTAAATTCATTGAATTAATTTTTTTTGATTATTTTTTATACCATAAATAATAATCATAATAAATATAATTTTGTTTCTCATATTTTTGATTTAAAATATTTAATTGATAAATTTTATTTTATCTTGAAAATTTGAATTTAAAAATATTTTTTTATAAACTTTGATTTCTTTTATTGTTAGTATAAAGATTTCATGTCTAGAGATTTAACTGATAGCATGGATAGTCTAAATGTAGATGAAATAGAGGTAGATGTTGATTTTGAATCTGTAGGTTCTTTAAAATCAACATACAAAGATTCATCAGCTAACAAAAAGACATCAAATTCTTCAGGACATAAAAATTTCAGGTGATATGATAAGCCTTCCTGTCAAGGGGTGCTTTTGGTATAGAAGATTTATCAATGGTCCAATGTCAATTAAAGGTAAGGTAACTCAAGATTTCAATATTAAAGTACATATTTTTTATCTTATTATTTATTACTCAGTTAAAAGATAAGAGTTTTAATTATTATTATTATCATGTTGTAAATCCTAGAGATACCCAATTGTAAATACTAAGAAAGGTTATAGTAGTAATAGATTTTATTGTGTATATAATAATTGATTGGTAAGTAAGAATGAAATGAAATGAAACAGCCAGAATAGGGGGGCTTATATAGGAAAAAAGGAGGGAAAACACAGAACCACAAGTACACATACAAGAGAATCACAGAGAGAACAATACCAAAAAATAAAAATATCCAATTTTAATGTTTCTTCTATAAAGAATGTTCTTATATACAGTATTTATCTGTATATGTCAAGTTTAATTAAATTTATTTGATTTACTAGTTTATCTGTATATTTCAATGTAAAATAAAAAAATTTGACGATGTAGACAATCCTATAGTACTAGCTATAGGCCTTGATCAAGGGAGTTGGAGAAAAACCAGAGAAAGAATCCCCTGTCCCTTTAGAAAAATAGAGTGAGATTTACTTGCTAAAGTAAGTTGGTTCCTGTTTTGCTAAAGCTCCTGTTTAACACACTTGACTGCTTGATGAGCCAAGAAAGTAGTCCCCAGATAGACTACCAGACCAAAGAACTGAAATGTAGAACAAAGTCCACACCAGAGACAGCAAAGATACTTGATGTAGGCTGAAAATCCACACCAGAGACAGCAATAATACTTGCTATAGCTTGCAAGACTATAACAGAGAAAACAGTTGCCAAAGTTAAGTTAAATGAAGAACTCACTTGCAACAAACACAGCCAATTGTGGCCAGAAAACAGTGAAAACTGAGTGAGGAACAATGATATCACCTCCGGATGGTTGTATAATGATTAAGGTTGCCCCAAACTGTCTTATTCACTATGTACACACAGACCACTAACTAAGAGCCCATGCGCACCCACCAATCTGGCGCCTGTACCTGCCAAATTGCATAAAAAACCCTCCTGGAGCGCTCCCCAACCTCCTAAAACAGAGGCGGGCGGGCCGCCCGACGTTGTAGATGCCGCCTGAAGCAGCCCGGCCTCCCTGAAGCCAGAAAACCAATAAAAACCACTAATCTACTTAGAAAAATTAGCTACAACTACTAAAACCTTTAAAACACGGAATTTCACTATAACAACATTGAGACATGAAATATAGAGAAAAATTAGCTCTATCCAATGGTACTAAGCACTTAACCCTAAGACTTAAGGCTAGCCTGTAAAACACAAAAAACAAAATTAAACAGCAATCTTTTATAAATGAAAAATGAGGAAATGACCCCTTAAAACTCAGAATATGAAAAATGTCTTCAAGACATAAAATATAGAGAAAAACCAGGGCTATCCAATGATAGCACCCACATACCCGCAGACCCAATATCCACGGAATAAAACCAGAAAAATACCCAATTCTTTAACAAATGTCAATTAAGACATGCACAAACTGCGCCAAATCACACAACAAAGGCCCCTGCCAATGTTGGAAGACCACATCCTCCCTCCAATTGAGAATGTCTGCATTCTTTCTTCATCCAACCACCATGTTTAACCTTCTTCCCAAATCTGCCTCTGAAATGGGCCCCTGCCAATACTGCATTGACAATAATTTAATCTGCGCCATGACACCACCTGTTCATCCATACAGAACATCCTGAGATGTCTGCCAATCCAGAAAGAAAACCTGCCACAGACCTGGTCCACTTTCTTCCAAAACAGATTCACCTCCACCTCAACCTGGTCCTTCTTCTGCCAGCACCAAAAGATCTAGGCCATCCATCCTGATACCCAGATTAATCAAAATGCTCCACCCTTCCCAGAAGAGTGCCACAACCCATAAAAAAACTAGTTCCCCCATCCCTGGTCCATCTGATGGTAAAGAACATTCATTCCTTCCTTCAACTTTAAAACTGATAACTTCTCAGTTCCTCCCTCTTCTGATAGTGATGATAACAATGTAGGATCCATTGCACCACCAACACCAACGCACTTGCCCACTATCAAGGCCAAGTTCCAACAACACACATCTCAACAGAAACAACTTCTGCTTCACTACTTCCAATCCACTCCTGCTAGAGATCCACAGGAAATTGAGAACAGAAGACACCTCATTCACCAGTTCAAGGCTAATTCTGAACACTTCATTTAATCTCTTGATTCCCTCTTTAATTCCACTAGTACTTGAGTTTGATTCAGAAAAGAAAAATTGACCACACCCTCTATAGGATGTAACCACAAACAACCCTCAGTTTTAAGTCTTGGGGGACCATCCTCATTTTATAGTCTTGGGGGACTCAAAAACCGTCAGTTTAAAGTCTTGGGGGACTCAAAAACCTAAATCATAAACCCAGAACCAGAGATCAACCACATTAAGACACAGAGAAAAAACTAACATTCTGGGGTAATTGTGAATAGAGCTGCCAGCCCATCAATTACCCCCAAACTTGCCTTTGCTAAATTCGGAGGCTCCCCCTGTGGATACCCTCCACCAATATTTCAAAACCAACTCCAACAACAAAAAAACTTTTCCTCAGTTTATAGTCTTGGGGGACTTTCAACCCTCAGTTTAAAGTCTTGGGGGACTAACACAGTGTTCAGTTTAAAGTCTTGATGGACTAATCTTGAAAAAATCTTGAAACGAGCCAGTTTAAAGTCTTGGAGGACTAACAGAAACCAGATTTCAGTTTAAATTCTTGATGGACTGCTCTTGATACCATAGCTTTTTCAGTTTAGAGTCTTGATGGACTGATGGAAATTTACATAAAATGGATGCAGCCAATTTCGTGCAGCACACCTCTACAGCCAACCTGCTGAGCTTTCACCTTCACTTCATCATCTACCCATCACTGACAACAATCTCCTCCTATCCCTTTTCATCATCTTTTCACACCACAGATCATGTCTGGATCTCCTGATGTTAACCCTTCTACTCTCCCTTGCTTCACTGCTTCCAAAGACTATGCCTGCAAACAGTGCATCCACATGTGCAGACCTTGCACATTCACTCTTCCAAATCCTGAATCCAAATTCTACAACAGGGCTTGGGACTCTTGCTATTCCAAAAAGAAAAGATGTGACAGAGACTCCAACTACCCTATTCCTCCGCCTTCTCCTTCTCACAAATACATCTCCAGATCCCCTACCAGATCCCCAGAGCTTGGTCCTTCCTCTTCCTCTCTATCTTCTGCTCCTTCCAGAAGATCCAGAAGCTCAGCTTCCCGCACTCTTCCCAAAAGACCAGCCTTAGCCTCACAAGAAACTGCTTTTATCTCCGCCAAATTAGCTCCAAAAGCTTCAAAATCAACTCCCAGGCTTCTATACCGCGTCCAGGCGGCCCGGCCGACGTTGGGCGGCCCTCCGGCCTCACCAAACAGTGAAAATCAGGGCCAAAACCTCCAAAAACGGCCAGAAAATAGCCAAATTCATCCAGACAACAACAACAACTCAACCCAACTACCTCCTACTGCTCCCAGAGCAATGCAATCCACCCTTCCAAAGTCCAAAAGCACCAAAATTTACCAGATTTCTAAGATAACTGCCAGAGAACCCCAAGAAGAAACCAGAACACCACACACTGCTCCACAACAACAACTTCTTCCCCAACTAAGACAAAGAAACTACACCTCTCCTCTGTCAGCCAACTACTCTTCTGACAGTTCCATCTCTTCAAATTCTCCATCCAGAAGAGAGAAGTCTGCTTCCAAATCCCCCCCTCCTGCTCCATCCTTTAATAACCCTGGTACTCCATCACCAGCACCTCCTCCAGCTGAATCCAACAGAAATAACAACCACAAAAACAACAATCTCACTGCTCCAACTAAGCCCCAGGAACATCAGCATCCCAGTTCACCTTCTCAGGATCCTTCAGAGGAAGACCATGAGAATACATATCTATCCCTAGTTGATCCACCCACTATGACCATTACAAAATTGTCAGAGATCCAAATCCCAGCTGCTTACAGATTTGATGAGCTTCCAATCTGTAAGTACCAAATTAATTTATCCCATTTCTTCAACAAAAATAATTACTGATCCGATTCTTCTTGTCTAGTTGGCACCCCTCCTCCTGAATCTATTATTGGAGTTGGCCAAACTCTTGAAACTTCTTTGACCCTGTATTATGGAGACATGAAGAAACACCTAAGCACCATGTGTTCCAATATGCTAAATGCCTTTGCCCTCCATGGAACTTTGAATGACTTTGAAAAATCCCTGAGAAAGCGCCTACTGGACGACCACTGGAAAATGTCTAGGATCATTAAACACACCCTTCAGCACTCCATTCCTACCTCTTCTTCTTCCTCCTCTGAACTTCCCTCTAATCCAATTCCTGACCATTACAATCCCTATAATCTCTCCAGCAGGATGCACTTCAAAGAGCACAGTGCTTCCCACAATCCCAACAAAAAACAAAAACGTCATCACAATCCGGACCAGCCTCCAGAAGCTTCATCATCCAGACAATGAGCTCCTGCAAAAGATTAGAAACATAAAAATAATATAAAACAAATAATAAAAAATAATTTCAGAATTTTTTTTTTTTTTTTTTTTACAGTCTACTGATATACTAAAATAAAAAATTAATAATTAAAATGAAATGAAATAACATAAATGAAATAAAATAAAATATAAAAAATAATACAAATGGTATCCCCCAGCCAATTGATGAGCTAATCCCCTGATACCTTAACCACATCCAAGTGCACCTTGATGTGAATACACAATTAATTCTTTTAAATGGTTAACAGAAAACAAAATTCAAAAAATTTTAGAAATTCAGAAAATAATAAAAATAATGAAACACAGAAACACATGAAATAAATGATAAATAAAAATAAGAAAATTTCATTGCCCGGCCAATTGATGAGCCTTTCCCCACCAATGCTTGCCCACATCCAGGTGACCCTGATGTGGTAACACCCTATATTTTTGATTTTATAATTTTAAACAACCCCCATAAAAATATTAAAAAAAAAAGAGAAAAAAGAAAATAATGTAAAACTGCTATCTAGCAAAAAAACATAACTGTAAAATCAAAGAAAGTCCAGCTCCATAGATGGCCCAATAAGGGAAAGTCTGATCCATAGAAATGATCAGTGCGTGGGCTCCCTCCAATAAGTAAAAATGATGGGAGACCACCAGTGATCCACCACCAATCTGAAAGAACCAAAGATAAAGAAGCCAGTCCCAAACCAGTTTAAAGTCATAGCGGACTTGAAACCTGAATAATAAACAACAGAACTAGAATTCAACTAGGAAAAACAAAAGACTTGAGACAGACATTCTGGGGTAACTGTTCTACAGAGCAGCCAGCTCATCAGTTACCCCCACACTTGCCACAATAAAATCTAGAAGCCCCCCTTGGGTACCTTCTAAACAAAAAAAACACAAAATTTAACACAATAAAGCAAAACAAATAAAAGTGAAGAGTCCGCACTTGAAAACCAAAGGAATTACCAGTTTAAAGTCATAGAGGACTAAAACCTGTGAAAAGAAACCAATACTAGGGTTCAACCAAATTAAGAAAAAGGGTTGGAAACAGACAATCTGTGGTAACTGTTGATAGAGCAGCCAGCCCATCAGTCACCCCTACACTTGCCAAGATCAAATCTAGAAGCCCCACCCATGGGTACCCTCTAACAAAAGTTTCCAACAAACAGATGCATAGCATCACCACAAAAAATCAAAATTAAAGAATGGTCCGTAGTTTATCCTCATTGCGGAGTCAATCTTCTTCATGCCTAGTGCCTCTGGGATAAAACCTCTTCACTTGGTCTGCAGCCACCCTCTTTTTCAAGACTGCACCATCCAACTCTTCCAAAACATAAGAACCTCCAGACACCTGAGATCTGACTCTGTAAGGTCCATTCCATCTGTCAGCAAACATTTTACCCAACTGACTCTCCAAATTTCTATTATACACCAAAACCAAACAACCAGGTTTCAAATAATTCCTAAGTCTATGAGCCAACTTCTTGTCCCAGTACCTGACTGATTGATTCCTAATCTTCATCATTATAGAGTATGCCTTCTCTTGACATTCCTCTCTACATTCCAACTGTTGCATCCTGGCACAGAGCAAATCTTCTGTTGAGTGCACGTCATCCCAATCAATTCCAAGATAAGAGACAGCTTCCAAGTCCACTGGTAGAACAGCTTTCTGACCAAACATTAACTCATAAGGAGAATAGCCAGTTGTCCTCTTCACAGTGACCCTATCAGCAAAAAAAACCAAGGGTAAATAATGCCTCCACTTTTCGGCACTATCTCCGCACATCTTCACCAAAGCATTCCTGATAACTTGATGGCCTCTTTCAACCATGCCTTCAGCTTCAGGATAATACGGTGTAGCCACTCTAACTTTAGAACCAACACTAGCCACAGATTCTTTAAATTCGGAACCAAACTCCGGCCCACCATCAACAGTCACCAACTTCATCAACCCATACCTATAAATCCACTCCTTCTTCAAAAACTCTGCCACATTCTTGGCAATCAAATTAACCAGAGGCACTGCCTCAACCCAACCAGACAAATCATCCCTAGCAACAATCAAGTATTTATACCTGCCCTCTTTAATATGGACAGCATCCAGACTGACTCTTCCAAAGACAGTTGATTCACCAGTAGCACGGCCCACCTCTTTATGTTTCAAGTGACTTCTTCTTTGACATTCTTCACAAGATTGAACCCAAACCTGCACAGCCAACTTCATACCCGGCCACCAAAATCTATCTACTACTCCTCTATAAGTCTCCCCAAAGCCTCTATGACCAAGGTCTTCATGCAAAGTCTTCAAAACCAATTCTTGACCCTTCTTCTGAGTCTCCACCAATTGAGGATTAGGATGTCTCCTTCTCATCAAGCGCCTTCCTGACACATAAAATCCAGGACTCTTCTTCTTGATTGACAACCAAGTATCATCATCACAACTATCTGGCCTCTCCAAGGTCAACAGATATTCCACCAAGATAAAATAAAACCCAGACTGACCCCAGGTCTCATCTTTAAAATCCAACAAAACAACATCCAAGGGTACAACTCTGTCATCAAAATCACCAGTGTGAACATGACCAATTGAGCAGCCCAACCAGGACACCAATCCTTAAATTTTGGCACTTCCTTCTCTTTCCATTGAACCTTGTGAGAATCCAATTCACTAACAAAAACACCCTTTTCCAATTTTGAGCTGTCCCAAACAACAACTCCATCTTCATCAACAAAAACATCCTGATAACCAGAATCAAGATCAGATCCATCCAGTTTAGCCTCTTGGGGGAGGTCAGAACAATCATCCAGTTTAGCCTCATGGGGGAGGAGAGAAAATCCTCAGAACCCTTTGTGCTGGCCCTAACCACTGGAACATCTTTGTCAAACTCTTCAGAATCAGAATCTTCATCTGTAGGTGGCCTCCTTGATAATCCATAAGGCATAGTAAAAGTTTTACCTGGTTTGTGTACCAGGTCAAAAGAAAAATGCTGAAAAAAGGCCACCCACCTAGTCATTGGAGCATTTGGAAGACTAGGTGTATTGATCATCTGAACCAAAGATTTTGCATCCACCTGCAGCTCAAAATGCTTCCCCCACAAAACCATCTGTAGCTTCTTTTAAATTTTAGCTAGGCCACACAATTCCAACTTAGCTTGAGAATACCTAGATTCCACCTCATTAAACACCACAGACTCATATCTTACTGGCCTGACCCTCCCAGTCTTATCCTCCTGAGACAAAACAGCACCAGCAGCAATATAACTTGAGTCCACTGCTAGATAAATTTTTCCAGCACCAACACCATAATCCAACTTGTGAAGAACAATATCTTCACCAACAACCTTTTTCAACTTCTGAAAAGCCTCTTCACACTCTTCAGTCCATTCCCAATCTGCATCTTTTCTGGTCAACCTCCTTAAAGGTGAAGCCAACAAAGAAAAATCCTTAATAAGAATCCTGACATATACACATACACCCAAAAATCCCCTGACTTCAGTAGTATTTTTAGGCCTTGTCCATGACTGAATTTTATTAACCTTCTTCTTTGCCATAATCCTTCCCTCTTTACATACCACATGACCCAGAATTTCCAAAGCAGGAACACAACAACAGAATTTTGACCCTGAAATGGTCAAACCAGCCTCTTCAATCCTGAACAACACTCTCTCTAGAGTTATTGCATATTCCAACACAAACCTCCTTATTCCAGGGTTCTCTGATAACACCTCATTACCATAATCAGTGGATGGTCCTTTAATTCCACCATTATCAATAAAAATACCAGCATGAGTAGGAACCTCATCCTGCAAAATCCAAGCCATCTGTGCTTGATAAACTGCCACTGAATTAGTTGCTCCTTGAGGCAGCCTAGTGAGCTGAAATCTTCCCAAAGGAGTCTCAAAAGTTGTGAGAGGCCTTGAATCTGTATGTAGTTCCCTCTCATCATAACCACCCATAATATCACCCAAACCATAAAACACCCTTCCAGAAAAAGCTTCAACAAAATCCTCTGCACTTGGTGGCATACCAGCGTCCTTGATTGTGACTCTATTCAAGGCTCTAAGATCATGAACCACCTGCAACTTTCCATTCTGCTTCTTTACACAGAACACCGGACTTGAGTAACTAGATGTTGATTGTTCATATAACCCAGTCCTGACTCTTTCCCTAACAATCTCTACAAAATCCTCTTGAATAGCGGCTGGAATCGGAATAGGTTTGATTTGCCAAGGTTCATGACAAACAACAGGAATCAAGTAAGGTTCCCCATAAGAGTGCTTCAATACACCCCTTTCCTCCTTAACAAATGCCACCGCTTTTTCCCTTAGCACAATAACGTGCAACAACAACTTTTTTTCTTCCTCAGACAACCACCCATCAGGACCAAAGTTAACAACTTTCAATCTTTCCACGGTCACCATAGCTGTCTCTACAAATTCTGTAGGATTCTTCACCAAAGGAGTACAGTACGGATCTCTTGAAAAAGGAGGTCTCTTCAAAGGCAGATTCAAACCCACAGGCATAGGCTCATTGACAGGCCTAATCTTCCGCGCTACCTTCTTATACTTTGCCGCTCCACCTTCAACTTGAGGGATCTTCAGGAATTCTTCACCACCAGACCTGGAACAAAAACCAAGGGTTTCCCCATTGCTCACATGTGTGGCCAAGGTAATGTTTTGAAAGGTGTAGAAGAAACCCTAGCGGTGCACCATTGGGAGGACTTACTTTTACACCCCAATCTCACCACTCCAAAACCTTTCCGCAATTCCACATCTTCATCCTCACTTCCAACTTCCAAATCTTCAAATCTTGATTCATCTTCTGAATCACATTTTCTAAAATTGTGCAGTTTATCCTCATGCTGGAGGTCCAAAAATCGATCCTGATGATCTTCTCTCTTCAAAATTTTCTGCAGTTTAACCTCATGCTGGAGGGCCAAAAATCGATCTTGAAAATCTTCACAAAAATATTTTGCGTCTTCTTTATTCATTATCTTCAGATTTTCTTCTTGATTTTCATGAATTATCTTGAAATTTTTATCTTCTTTTCTTGAGTTTTCTTCTGACTTTTAGACCCCAATCTCACCGCCCCAAAACGTTTCCGCATATCTTTCAATAAAGATATATAACCAATCTTCTTCTTTAAACTTAAATTAAAGATAATTAAAAATCTTGAGAGAGAACAGTGACTTGATAAAAAACTTGGTGAATACTTGCAGAGAAGAGAAACATTAAAAAGAGAAAGTTGAAAATCCACTTGGTATATCTCCAAGGGAGCTGACCTACTACAACCTGGGATTTCCTCATCTCGGTATGGTAAGGTAAACTCTTACAGTCGCCTTGCTGTAAGCAGAATCCGGAGGAGATATGTGGATTTAGCTGAAAACCCCGTCCTTCCAATAAAAATAACAAAGTAGGTGTTCTAAATCACTAAGCTAACCAATCTACTTAGATCTGATTGATAAAAAATAATGAAACTCTAAAATATTTAACGCTTATTGAGATTAAAAGAAAGTGGCTGTTGATAAAGAAATACTGATAACAACAATTAAGGTGTACCAGTGAAAGATCTGAAAAGATTGACTTTTATGTTTTTATAATATTTTTAATTTTTATGAGACAGCAATAATCAAGTCCCAGTGACGAAGACCTTTCTAAAGATACCCTGTATGAAGTGTGATTTAAATTGTTGAGTAGTATTTCTAAAATGTTATATATAAAATATAAAGTTATAAGGGTATTAAAAATTTATTTAATTTGTTGAGTAATAAAAAATGAGACTGTGGTAGTTAATGATTAAGCTGTATGATGTGTCCCCCCCTCAATTTCGAGTTTGAGAGTCGCTTAAGTATTCCTAGTCACGTGCCTAAGTTTTCCCCTCCAGAGCTCTTCCAGAGTTAATCCGGAGCCCGTACGGAGTCCGTACGGAGCCGGAACGGAGTCCGTACGGAGTCCGTACGGAGTCAAAGCGGAGTCCGTACGGAGTCCGTACGGAGTCGAAACGGAGTCCGTCCGGACTTCCGGACTCAATTTAGAACCTTAAAACCATAATAAAAAATCTAGAAAAATTACACATAATAGAGCTACTTCCCCTTTACCTACCAAACTAATTTTCGTAGTCTGCGCAGCTCTAATTATCCCGTGAAAATTCATCAAAGTTAAGTAATTTTTGAAAAACGTAAATATTTCTATAAAACTTTAAAATTCATTTAAAAATATAAGAAAAATAGTAAAAATTCTGGGAAAATTTCCCAAGGTTCTTGAGTGACTCGACTTAATACTTATAAATTTTTCAGACCGTAAAAATAAGTTTTCTCCGCAAAATAAATTGTTTTCGTGTAGGCATTTGCTCGTGACCAATTTCTTCATATTTAAAACTCCAATAAATTAAATAAAACCCCTTTTTAAAAAAAATAATAACACCAATCTTGCATGCCGTGATAACTCCATTTACATATTTAGGTGCCGTACTAAACTTTAGGCTACCACATCCTCCCTCCAATCGAGAATGTCCCCATTCTTAAAACTTTGCATAAGTGGTTGAACACAATATTCATCTTTAACCTTCAACCACCATCTTCTTTAATCAACTAAAAAATAATTCATCTTCATCAATATGTCTTCCAAAGAACTTGTCGCTCCATGTGAACTCTGCGCTCGATACCAGGTACCTTGTTTAATGTCCAACCCTAATCTTCCTGGCAGAACAGCTTGCGACTTATGCCGTGTGAAAAAAGTCAAATGCAACCGGCCAATAGTTCCTTCTAAAACAAACGTATATTTAGGACCAGCAGCTCTCCCTGATCCCTCAACTTCTAAAAAGCGATCCAAAATTCCTGTCTTCTTAAAACGAATAAGATCAAAAACAGCTTCAAAAGTTCAATCTTCATCAACGGATCCCGGCCTAATTTTGCCTTCACAAGATCCTAATCCTATAACGCCAGTACCCCCAACTAACTTTGCTGAGACTATGTTTCCTGGCTCTAAATGTAAGACCCTATTTATCTTACTAAAAAAAAAACTTTTAATCAAAATTGACTAAACCTATGACTTAATAACATATTTGAACTTCTAGCTGTCGAAATAACCAACACTGATGATGTTGATAGAGTGAAGACGGACTATATCAATCATTACCCAAATTTTCATCGCTATCTTTTTCTTGACTTTACTAATGAGTTGAAACGAAAAATGCTGGCCTATTTTCAAGAAACTCCAGCTAATAACCATGAAGACCTCATGAAAAGAAGAATTTTAATGCAAAGCTTTGATAATGATGTTGAACAATTTCAAAGAAATTATCTTTTCTAACAGTATAACTTGATAAAATTTTGTTTTTGCTTGGTCTTCTTAAACTTTCAACATAAATGATGTTTTCTTTCTTCTCTGGCTTGATATAACATAAAATAAAATAAATCTTGTGATGATTCCACTACTGAGAGCAAGGTTTGAATCCCTTCAGACTCCCATATACCAGTCTTCCTTCTTGTCACAGCATTGAGAGAGTGGATCTTCCTATGAGCCGAATACTCCTGATTCCAACCTCATAGGGCCCCCCACTGAGCCGAATTCTATGATTCCAATCTCGCCATAAGGTCCTCCAAGCTTCACACCAAAAAAAAAATGGCCTAACTATGAGGCACTAAAAAAAATCATTCCCTAAAATCCAACTACCATCCTAACTTCTGATTCCTTCATCACAATTTTCAAACTTTGCTATACAGCAAACCCATAAAATACTTTTGCCAGGCTTCCAATAATAATATTAACTTTAGACCATGTTAAAGCGCCACAAATTTCACCTAATTAACCATTATGCTTTCATTAGCATCATCACCACCTAAAATTTTAACCTCCTAAAGCTTATCAGCACCCAATTCCAGAAATAATTGAATAACCAGTTTAGAGTCTTAGTGGACAGTGATAAATTAAAAGATTGAATTGAGTTATCCAAACAAGATTGACATTCCAATTTAAAGTCTTGGTAGACCAAACATATAATCGATTTCCAGTTTATGGTCTTGGTGGACCAAAGATCGTTTAGGTGCATAAATAACTTGATATATTCCTAAGTAAGGCCTAGGCTTGACCAAAGATTGAATAAATTTGTTAATCCAGTTTAATGTCATAGTGGACCAAACATTTGATCGACAAGTAATCCACTATAAGGCCATAGTGGTCCAATGAATGTTGAATTATCCTGCAGATATTAATTTTCCAGTTTAAAGTCATAGTGGACTAAACAATGAATGAACTACCAGTTTAAAGTCATTGTGGACCAAACATTTAATCGATAAGAAATCCAGTTTAAGGTCATGGTGGACCCAACAGCTTGATAACAGTCCAGTTTAAGGTCTTGGTGGACCTAACATTTGATAACTCTCCAGTTTAAGGTCTTGGTGGACCTAACAAATCCAATAAAAAATTTTAACGATAGTCTTGAAAATTAGCCAGTTTAAAGTCTTGGAGGACTAACAGCTCCAAAATACGTGTAAAAAAAAACTTAAAGAACGTCTTGAACAGTAGCCAGTTTAAAGTCTTGGAGGACTAACAGCTCCAAAATTCGTATAAAAACCTTAAGGAAAGTCTTGAACAGTAGCCAGTTTAAAGTCCTGGAGGACTAACAGCTCCATAATACGTATAAAAAAAGCCTTAAAGAACGTCTTGAAAAGTAGCCAGTTTAAAGTCTTGGAGGACTAACAGATCCAAAATTCGTATAAAAACCTTAAGGAAAGTCTTGAACAGTAGCCAGTTTAAAGTCTTGGAGGACTAACAGCTCCATAATACGTATAAAAAAAGCCTTAAAGAACGTCTTGAAAAGTAGCCAGTTTAAAGTCTTGGAGGACTAACAGATCCAAAATACGTATAAAAAAAAACCTTAAAGAACGTCTTGAAAAGTAGCCAGTTTAAAGTCTTGGAGGACTAACAGATCCAAAATACGTATAAAAAAAAACCTTAAAGAACGTGTTGAAAAGTAGCCAGTTTAAAGTCTTGGAGGACTAACAGATCCAAAATACGTATAAAAAAAAACCTTAAAGAACGTGTTGAAAAGTAGCCAGTTTAAAGTCTTGGAGGACTAACAGATCCAAAATACGTATATAAAAAAAAACCTTAAAGAACGTGTTGAAAAGTAGCCAGTTTAAAGTCTTGGAGGACTAACAGATATCTTGAAGTAAAATCCCATTGGTATTGAGTTCCCCTAGACCCTGTTTCCTGTCTAAACTAAATGAATAAAACTAAAAAGAATGAAAACTAAAAAAAAAATAAAACTAAGAAATATAATAATGATTTTGATTTAATTAATAAATTTTAATTTTAATTTTAATTTTTTTTTTTTTTTTTTTTTTTTTTTTTTTTTTTATATTTTTATATTATTATTATTATTATTTTTTTTTTATTTATTTATTTTTTTTTTTTTTTATTTATTTTTATTTTTTTTATTTTTTTTTTTTTTTTAATTTTTTTTTTTTTTTTTATATATTTTTTTTTTTTTTTTTTTAAATTTAAAATAAAAGATTTTAGAAAAGATAGTTTTGAAATAAAAGTTAAAATTTAATTTTAAGGAAAGATAAATGAATGTGAAAAGAAAGATAAAAAAGTACTTAAAAAAATTTTTAAAATAAAATTTTAAAAGATGCCCCCCGGCCATTTGATGAGCCGTACCCTCGACATCATACCCACATCCAAGTGCAACTTGATGTGGTTACACAATTTTGAGAAATTGAAAAGAAAAGAAAATAAATGAAGGTTTTTAGAAGATAATTTTTATAATGATGATCACTGGGTGGGCTCCCTCCAATTTATAAAAAATGATTAGAGACCACCAGTGAACATCACTTTTTCATTAATTCATAATATATATTAAAGAAAAGAAATCACAATCTAACATAAAAAATCAAAAACAAAATAAAATATAAAAAAAATCTTGAATCCGGCGTTGAGAGCGGTGTCTCTTGATTCGTTCCAGTTTATAGTCTTAGTGGACTTCCTATAATTAAAAGACAAAGCCAGAATTCAACTAGAAACAGGGAAAATTTTGGAAACGAACATTATGGGGTAATTGTGTATAGAGCAGCCAGCCCATCAATTACCCCCACACTTGCCAATATTAAATTAAGAAGGTTCCCCTGTGAACACTTCTTCCAATAAATTTTTAAAATTTTTCCAACACTATCTTCACCCATATTTTAAGAATTTTAAATTTTGAAAATTTTCAATGAAGGTTTTCTCGAATTTCGTCAAGTTTCATCATAGTTTCGTCGACCATATACAGTGTAACGATAGTAAAGTATTTTGATAAAAAAGAAGATAGTTTATCCTCGTTGCGGAGGTATCCGTATAATTTTCATAAATGTCATAGTTTATCCTCATTGCGGAGGTATCCATAAAGTTTCATTGATATCATAGTTTATCCTCATTGCGGAGGATGATAAGATTTTTATAAACATCATAGTTTATCCTCATTTCGGAGTTGATAAATTTTAAGAAATTTCATAGTTTATCCTCATTGCGGAGGAATAAATTTAATAAAAGTCATTAAAATTGTAGTTTATCCTCATTTCGGAGGAAGACTTCGGCACTCCTGGTGCCTCTAGGATAGAACCGTTTCACTTGATCGGCAGCTACCCTCTTCTTCAATACAACTCCATCCAACTCTTCTAGCACATATGAACCGCCGGAAACTTGCTCCTTGATTTTATACGGTCCATTCCACCTATCTGCAAACATCTTTCCCCATTGACTCTCTAGACTTCTATTATACACCAAGACCATATCACCTGGGTTCAAAGGTTTCCTTAATCGATGTGCCAACCGCTCATCCCAATATTTGACTGATTGATTTCGGATCTTCATCATCCGCGAATATGCCTTTTCTAAATATTCTTCTTTCTTTTCTAGCTGCATCATTCTTGCACACAATAATTCTTCAGTAGTTTTGACCGTGTCCCAGTCAACTCCAAGATATGATTCAGCTTCTAAATCAACCGGTAAAACTGCTTTCTGTCCAAAAACAAGTTCATAAGGTGAAAATCCGGTCGTCCTTTTGGCAGTGATTCGATCAGCAAATAAAACTAAAGGTAAATAGTGCCTCCACTTTTCAGCACTTGTCCCACACATTTTAACTAAAGCATCCTTAATAACTTGATGCCCTCTTTCAACCATGCCTTCAGCTTCGGGATAATATGGGGTTGCTACCCTAACCTTTGATCCAACTTTCAATACGGCCTCTTTAAACTCTGTCCCAAATTCAGGACCTCCATCTACCGTCACCAACTTCATCACCCCATACCTATATACCCAATTATTCAAAAAAAATTCTGCCACATTTTTGGCAGTTAAATTAATAAGAGGCGCTGCCTCTACCCAACCAGATAAATCATCTCTGGCCACAATTAAATATTTATACCTTCCCTCTTTTATATGAACAGCATCTAAACTAACTCTTCCAAAGAGCGTATATTCACCGGTCGCGCGTCCAGGTTCTTTTGGCCTTAAATAACTTCGTCTTTGACATTCTTCGCATGACTGAACCCACTGTTTAACAGCCATCTTCATGCCAGGCCACCAAAATCGATCAGAAATTCTTCTAAATGTTTCTCCAACGCCTCTATGCCCGAGATCTTCATGCAGTGATTTCAAAACTAATTCTTGCCCCTTCTGTTGAGTTATAACTACTTGAGGATTTGGATACCTCCTCCTCATTAAACGTCGACCAGATAGGTAAAACGTAGATGACTTCCTCTTGATAGCCACCCATTCATCGTCTTCACAATCTTCTGGCCTCTCTAAAGTCAACAAATATTTGACTAACAAAAAATAAAAACCAGTCTGACCCCAGACTTCATCTTGAAAATCGATTAATATAACATCAATAGGGACTTCTCTATCACCAATATCACCTGCACATGAATGAGCCAATAATCGTTGACCCCTAAATAAATTTTTAATCGAGCTATGTCGACGTTTTTCTTCTGAACCTTTGGATCCTTCGAAAACCGTATTCAAAAATACCTCTTTCTCTTTATCCACCTTTTTATTTAAGTTCTCTAATTCTCCAACATATACACCATTCCTTAATTTACTACTATCCCACACTACCAATCCATTTTCCTCTACATACACCACATCTTCTTCTACCTCCTCTCTGCCGAATTTATCTACACCTTTTCCAACTCCTTTATTAACATAAAAACTATTTTCCAGTTTATCCTCTTGGTGGAGGTCATCATCATCATAATCTAAACACAATAGTCCTGCCAGTTTAACCTCATGGGGGAGGTATGGAAAGTCTTCAGCTCCTTTAGTGCTGGCTTTGATAATAGGTATATCTTCATCGAACTCTTCTGAGTCTGAATCTTCTTCAGTGGGTGGTCTCCTTGATAAACCATCTGGCATAGTAAAAGTTTTGCCAGGCTTATGAACTAAATCAAACGAAAAATGTTGAATAAAAGCTACCCATCTCGTCATGGGTGCGTTCGGTAAACTTGGGGAATTAATCATCTGGATTAACGATTTCGCATCCACTTGCAACTCAAAATGTTGCCCCCACAAAATATGCTGAAGTTTCTTCAGTATTTTCGCCACACCACATAATTCCAATTTCGGTTGAGAATATCTTGATTCGACCTCAGTAAATACTACAGATTCATACCTAACTGGCCTGATGTAACCAGCTTTATCCATCTGAGACAAAACCGCCCCAGCTGCAACCTGACTTGAATCGACTGCTAAATAAATTCTGCCAGCTTCTTTTCCATAATCCAACTTGTGCAGGACTAAATCCTTCCCTACAACCTCCTTCAACTTCACAAACGCCTTCTCACACTCTTCATCCCACTCCCAGTCTGCATCCTTTCTCGTTAACCGTCTCAATGGAGCTGCCAATGAAGAAAAGTCCTTGATAAACATTCTAACATATACGCAAACGCCTAAAAACCCTCTAACTTCGGTCGTATTCTTGGGTCTTGGCCAGGACTGAATTTTGTTAACTTTCTTCTTGGACATAATCCTACCCTCTCTACATACCACATGGCCTAATATTTCTAAGGCTGGCACACAACATGAAAATTTTGAACCTGAAATAGTTAAACCAGCCTCTTCAATTCGAAACAAGATTCTTTCTAAAGTAATTGCAAACTCCCAAATGAATTTGCGTATCCCGGGATTCTCTTCCAACACCTGGTTATCATAGTCGGTTGTTGGTCCCTTAATTCCTCCATCATCTATAAAGATTCCAGCATATTGTGGAATTTCATCTTGAAGGATCCAAGCCATCTGAGCTTGATAAACTGCAACCGAATTGGTTGCTCCTTGAGGTAATCTTGTTAACTGTAAACGTCCAAGTGGCGTATCGAATGTAGTGAGAGGCCTTGAGTCCGGATGTAACTCTCTCTCATCATATCCACCCATAATATCTCCCAAACCATAACACACTCTCCCTGCAAACGCTTCAACAAACTCCTCAGCACTAGGCGGTATCCCAGCATCCTTTATTGTAACCCTATTTAATTCCCTAAGATCATGAACTACTCTAAGCTTGCCATTCGGTTTCTTGATACAAAATACCGGACTAGAATAACTTGACGTTGATTGCTCATACAGTCCAGTGCGTATCCGTTCTCTGACAACTTCAATATAGGCTTCTTTTAATGCAGCCGGAATAGGAATGGGTTTCTGCTGCCACGGTTCATGACATACCACAGGAATCTTGTAAGGCTCCCCATAGGAATGCTTCAACACACCCCTCTCCTCTTCTTCAAAAGCAATGGCCTTCTCTCGCTTGACCATCACATCCAACAACAACTTCTTCTCTTCTCCAGACAACCAACCATCAGGTCCAAAATTAACAACACCCAGTCTCTCAAAAGTGATTCTTGACGTCTCAGAAAATTCAGGCGGATTCTTTACCAAGGGACTTTCATAAGGATCTCTTGATAACCTTGGTCTTCTCAAGGGTGGATTTAATTCAGAAGGTAGCGGTTCATTAATAGGTCGAACTTTATTTGCTACTTTCTTATATTTGGCTGCATCCACATCTAAATAAACTTGAGGTAAAACATCGCCATTAAAACTTTCATCAAATGAATCTTCTTCATCGTCAGAATCAGAATAAGAAAAATTAGAAAAATATTTTATTTCATTTTTAAATTTTACCCTTTTCTCCTTTCCCTCGTCTAATTTATAAACAGATTTTCCAACACCTTTGCTTCCCTTATCCAACAGTAAATCACCCGTAAAGAAAGTTGGCAGTTTAACCTCTTGCTGGAGAACCGGAATTGAATTTTCACAAAAATTATTATTTTGGGTTTTAATTATACTGAGATTTTTTATCGGATTTTGATGTGATATTTGCAGTTTAACCTCTTGCTGGAGGTCCATAAACATACCCTTCCAATTTTTATCCAACCTAATTTGGCCCATTTTGCCTTTTTCACCGTTTTTAAATTTAATAGAAAAACCGGGTAAATCCAATAAACATATAGAAAAGTCCAAAACGTATTTGCACTCCAAAGTAATATTAACAGAAAATAATTGAGAATCCACTTGAATTATCTCCAAGTGAGCTGACCTATTGCAATCCGGGATCTCATCCTGAGGAGAGATTACAACATTAGAGCGATCAGCCCCTGCTACCCCAAAAAATGAGGGCATTCATCCCTTTCCAACAAACATAATTCACCAGAAGCCGTCCGTTTTATATGCCGCTTCTTGGTGCAAACACAACACTGGCACAGAGTAGTAATCCCTGGCCGTGTTTCCCAACCTTCATCTCCAGGAGGCGCTAACCGCATATGTAACCTCCGCATATCTTCACCAGTGATCTCCAAACTAATCCCCATGCCAGCTTGATACCCTATCCTGGCCTCAAAATCCATCAAAAAAGGACCACCAAGAACAGTTTTGACTGCTCCTCTGGCCACATAAAAGTGAACCTTACCAACAGATCCACCAATGCCTAACCTGACATGCTCAGCTGTACCCATTAGCTCTGTTGCATGCCCTCCAATACCTCTGAGGTTTCCCCCAGTTCCACTTTTAATTGGCAAGCCTATACTCGTCGCTTGCTCCAATGAAATTAAATTAATTTGAGACCCTGAATCGACCAAGGCCTTTACTTCTTTACCATTAAGAGTTACCACCAGGTAACCCAGGGGAGCGGAAAAATGCGTATCTACATCTTCCCCAAACTTTTCAGCATTTTCACAAATATATTCCACCTCTCCAGTGGAAACCCGACGCCTCGTCAAATGCTTCTTTTGCTTTTCAGCAAGCGCCGGACTAATCGTAAATAACTCCCCCAAAGATAAGGGAATCTGAAGTTGATTCACCCTATTCAAAACTGCGTCCATTGCATTAGCTTGACCAGAAACTACTGGCCGCTCATACTGGACCTTTGATTTAACAACCTTGGCCCTGGGTACCTCTTGAGGTCCAACCGAGCCATCTTCACCCCCCATTATAACATCTTCACTTTCTATAACCCTAACTCCGTCACCAGCTTCTTGCACTAATCCTGATCCATCGCTAGTCCTTCTTACTCCCTCCATTGGGATGGGACCGCTAAAACTTGGTCTGGGTAAAGACGCCAACGGTACGTCCTCCTCAGAATCCGAATCATCCTCTGGCATAGGCTCACCATTTAAATCAAACTTGCCATAACTAGGGGGCCCCATATCAGCAATCCCCTTCTGCATTTTATATAATTCGTCCTTAGAGTAAGGGTTCAATTTGTTGGCGGCAGTTTGAGCACTAGAATTCTTGTCCTTAGAGTAAGGGTTCACTTTGTTATTGGCCTTGCCAGGATTAGCCCTCAATTGGCTCTGAATGCTACTTTTCGCCTTAGTAGCAGCTGCTCTTCTAGCAGCATTAACATCGTATTCGCCAGCCATACAGCTACCCTCCACCTGGGCAACCGTCGCCAGCTCTAAACCACCAAAAGAAGTAGAGAACGTGGCTTTACTGACCTCTTTCTCCTTGCCCTTGTCAGCTTTACCACCATTACCGTTACCATTTTTGCCACTCTTGGCATTAACATCTTCATCCGTCACCTCTTCAAATCTGGCTCTTCTTTCAGCCGTTAAACTTCTTCTGACCAAATCAGAAGGAGACTGTCCATCACTGGGCTTGATGAACGAACCATCAGGAAATTTATAAACTTTACCATCAAATAAAACTCGCCCAGCATCCATATCCTTATCAAGAGCAAAACAAACTGTTGCTCTATGACCCCTCCTATTACAATAGGAGCACACCTTTGGCTCATCATAGCCACCTCTATAACCATTACCACCATTGCCACCATTTCTCCCATTGCCTGGGAAGCGGTTACCATTGTTATTGCCATTATAATTTCGACGTTCATAACCTCTGGACTGATAAGAAGTCGACGTCGACGAAGAAGCGATTGGGGCCTTATTGGCCTTCTGGGTTTCTTGAACAAATATTTTTAATTGTTTCGTTAAATCGGCCAAGTGATCGACCATCTTGTTGTCTACATTGCCCTCAACTTTTGCAGCAGGAACACCCATTTGTGCCTTCTTGGCCTCCTGGGCTTTGACCATAATATCGTTGTTCTCGGCCAAAACTTCGCTAACCTTACTGACATATTGAGTGCAAGACTCTTGATACTTGTCCAACGCTAATAACTTTAGATGGGCTTGGATGTTCTCTTTAATAACCTCCAGAGCCGGTAACTTCTGCTCACCGTTTGGCAGTTCCTTCATTAAATTCTTTCTTGAGAGATCCTTCAAGACGTCCATTCGAATATCCCTACTGCATGCTGACCAAAACAAATCTTTTGCTTGATTTTCATGCACTAATTCATCCACCAATATAAGATATTCTACCACTTCATCAAACTGAACACAAAGTTTTTTGAAGTCCACCATTGAAGAAACACCACCTTTAGCTTGCCAGTCACCTACAATTTTGTTGAGGTCCATCATAGTAAACCTAACACCCCATCTATCAACCATAGCTTTAGAAAGCTTAACCCAATCCTTGTCCTTAAATGCCTGCATAGCAATAACCTCTTTTTCCACCTCCCTATCGGCAATAAAAAATCTAACTTGCTTCACCATATCGACATGGGAAGCACCATCAACAGCAGCAGCAGCTTCATACCTGCTAATGAACCATTTAACCTCCTCCCCATCAAACTTTGGGCCATCCCAAGAAACAATTCTAACTGAGGGAGTAAGAGGGTTAGAAGATCCAGAAGCAACAGCAGAAGAAGACATCCCAATAAGTAATGAAAAGCGTTAACAATCGATAAAATAACAAGCCTCTTGCAGGCCAATAACAAAAATCCAATTAGAGTTCCAGAAAATAAGCCTCTTGCAGGCTAATAACGTTCTTGATCCAAGTAAGTCTTTAAAGAAAGCTAGAGAATTCGAACCCCACGTTGGGCGCCAACTATGGTAAGGTAAACTCTTACAGTCGCCTTGCTGTAAGCAGAATCCGGAGGAGATATGTGGATTTAGCTGAAAACCCCGTCCTTCCAATAAAAATAACAAAGTAGGTGTTCTAAATCACTAAGCTAACCAATCTACTTAGATCTGATTGATAAAAAATAATGAAACTCTAAAATATTTAACGCTTATTGAGATTAAAAGAAAGTGGCTGTTGATAAAGAAATACTGATAACAACAATTAAGGTGTACCAGTGAAAGATCTGAAAAGATTGACTTTTATGTTTTTATAATATTTTTAATTTTTATGAGACAGCAATAATCAAGTCCCAGTGACGAAGACCTTTCTAAAGATACCCTGTATGAAGTGTGATTTAAATTGTTGAGTAGTATTTCTAAAATGTTATATATAAAATATAAAGTTATAAGGGTATTAAAAATTTATTTAATTTGTTGAGTAATAAAAAATGAGACTGTGGTAGTTAATGATTAAGCTGTATGATGTGTCCCCCCCTCAATTTCGAGTTTGAGAGTCGCTTAAGTATTCCTAGTCACGTGCCTAAGTTTTCCCCTCCAGAGCTCTTCCAGAGTTAATCCGGAGCCCGTACGGAGTCCGTACGGAGCCGGAACGGAGTCCGTACGGAGTCCGTACGGAGTCAAAGCGGAGTCCGTACGGAGTCCGTACGGAGTCGAAACGGAGTCCGTCCGGACTTCCGGACTCAATTTAGAACCTTAAAACCATAATAAAAAATCTAGAAAAATTACACATAATAGAGCTACTTCCCCTTTACCTACCAAACTAATTTTCGTAGTCTGCGCAGCTCTAATTATCCCGTGAAAATTCATCAAAGTTAAGTAATTTTTGAAAAACGTAAATATTTCTATAAAACTTTAAAATTCATTTAAAAATATAAGAAAAATAGTAAAAATTCTGGGAAAATTTCCCAAGGTTCTTGAGTGACTCGACTTAATACTTATAAATTTTTCAGACCGTAAAAATAAGTTTTCTCCGCAAAATAAATTGTTTTCGTGTAGGCATTTGCTCGTGACCAATTTCTTCATATTTAAAACTCCAATAAATTAAATAAAACCCCTTTTTAAAAAAAATAATAACACCAATCTTGCATGCCGTGATAACTCCATTTACATATTTAGGTGCCGTACTAAACTTTAGGCTACCACATCGGGGAGAGGTTGTAGCACTAGGGTGATCAGCCCTCATTACTCTAAAAAAGACAGACTCTCAATAGAGCCTGAGCCGCACTCCAAAAAACCAGAGGAAACACCCACTTCCTTCCTTCTCCTGCAACAGTCCATGCACTGGCACATTGAAGATAAACCAGGCCTGGTCTCCCAACCATCCTCTCCAGGGGATGATAACCTCATGTGAAGCCTCCTTTCTTCTTCACCAGTCAACTCCAAGCTGATTCCCTAATCAAATTGATAACCAATTCTTGCCTGAAAATCCATCAAGAATGGCCCACCCAAAACTGCCTTTACATTACCTTTAGCATTGTAAAAATGAACCTTCCCTGAGGCTCCTCCAACATCTAACTTCACAAACTCTGAAGTTTCAACCAATTCAGTGACATGGCCACCGATCCCTCTCAAATTCCCACCAATACCAGTTTTGATGGGGAGGCCCATATGAGTTGCCTCAAACAAAGAAATCAGGTTTATCTGAGAACCTGAATCCACCAATGCCTTTGCCTCCCTGCCATTCAGAGTGACATTGAAATATCCCAGAGGAGCAGAAAAATGAGTTTCCAACCCCTCACCAAACTTTTCAGCAGAATCACAAATGTATTCTACCTCACCAGAAGAAACCCTTCTCCTGGTCAACAACTTTTTCTGCCTATCAGCCAATCCTGGACTGATAGCATACAATTACCCGTAAGATAGGGAAACCTGACCCTGATTCATCCTTTCCAGGACAGAGTCCATAACATTAACTTGACCAGACACCACTGGCCTCTAAAAGTGAGCTCTTTGTTTCACCACCTTGGTCCTAGAAGCTTCTTGAGGACCAGAACCACCAACAGGAACCAAACCAGATCCCTCACCAGAACCTCTGACTCCAACAGGCTTTGGCAATGAAGCCAAAGGGACATCCTCCTCAGAGTCAGAATCCACCTCCATTGGCATTGGCTCACCATTCAGGTCCAATGCACCAAACCTAGGGGGGCCCATATCAGCCATACCCTTCTGCATCTTGTACAGCTCCTCTTTGCTGTACCTCTTCCTAGCTGCACTCAGCTTAGGATCACCCTTTGAAGCATTTGGCTTTGGTTGGGCCTAAGAACTGCTCTTTGGCCTACCCACCTTCCCTGCTTCCACATCATAAACACCAGCCAAGCATTCACCACTTGACTGTCCACCACAAGAATACAACTCCAAACCACCAAAGGAAGTGGAAAAAGTGACCTTATTGACCTCCTTCCCCTTTCCCTTGACGTCCTCATCTACCTTAACAGAAGACTTCCCCTGATCAGGAATCTCCTCAAACCTTGGCCTCCTTTGATTGAGACCACCCCTTCTCCTGACCAAATCAACAGGAGCCTGCCCCTCACTGGGCTTCACAAAAGAACCGTCAGGGAACTTGAAAACCCTGCCATCAAACTCCACTTTTCCTTCAGACGCATCTCTGTTCAGTGCCCAACAATCATTGGACCTGTTCCCCCTCCTACTGCAATAAGAGCAAACCCAAGGATCACTCCTACCAGCCCTCCTTTCAAAATCTCTTGGCTGAGAAGGTGCCTTATTAACCTTCTTGGCCTCCTGGACAAAAATGTGCAGCTGTTTTGTCAGATCAGCCAACTGCTCCACCATTGGGTCCCTCTCCTGTTTGGGAACCTACACCAAATTTTTCTCCTCCTTCTTCTCCCTAACTTCCTCTTCAGCCAAAGCCTCACTGACTTTGCTGACATACTTGGCACACCCCTCCTGATAGGTGTCCACAGCCAATAACTTTAAATGGGCCTCAACAGCCTCCTTCACCTTATCCAAGGCAGGCAACTTCTGGTCCCCATTAGAAAGAGTCTTCATCAATTCCTTTCTTGACAACTCCTTCAACACATCCATCCTGACATCTCTAGCCAGGGCAGACCAAAAAACATCCTTGGCAGCTTTTTCATGTGCCAGCTCCTCCACTTCCACCAAATATTCCACCACAGGATCAAACTGTAGCAGAAAGTTCCTGTAACTATGTAAGTTACCAACACCACCATAAGATTGCCATTCACTGACAACCTTGTTCAGATCCACCATAGTGAACCTGACACCCCATCTATCCACCATCTCCCTACACAGCAATTTCCAATCCCTCTTCTTGTAGCCAGACATGGCCACAATCTCCTTCTCCACTGACCTATCACCAATGAAGATGATAATTTGCTCCACCATGTCCAGGTAGGAAGCACCATCCACTCCAGCAGCAGTTTCATACTTCTCTAGAAACCACTTAACATCCTCCCCATTAAACTTGGTACCATCCCAAGTTTTAATCCTCACACACTCCCTAACCATCACAGAAGGAGGACCATCCCCCCCACTGACAGTCACCACAGGAATAGCAGAACCAGAAGCCATTCCTCCTGACCAAAACACCAAAAAGAGCCAACCAAAGAAAACAGAGATTCCAAAGAACTAGCAAATTCTACCCCCACGTTGGGCACCAGAAATGTAGACAATCCTATAGTACTAGCTATAGGCCTTGATCAAGGGAGTTGGAGAAAAACCAGAGAGAAAATCCCCTGTCCCTTTAGAAAAATAGAGTGAGATTTACTTGCTAAAGTAAGTTGGTTCCTGTTTTGCTAAAGCTCCTGTTTAACACACTTGACTGCTTGATGAGCCAAGAAAGTAGTCCCCAGATAGACTACCAGACCAAAGAACTGAAATGTAGAACAAAGTCCACACCAGAGACAGCAAAGATACTTGATGTAGGCTGAAAATCCACACCAGAGACAGCAATAATACTTGCTATAGCTTGCAAGACTATAACAGAGAAAACAGTTGCCAAAGTTAAGTTAAATGAAGAACTCACTTGCAACAAACACAGCCAATTGTGGCCAGAAAACAGTGAAAACTGAGTGAGGAACAATGATATCACCTCCGGATGGTTGTATAATGATTAAGGTTGCCCCAAACTGTCTTATTCACTATGTACACACAGACCACTAACTAAGAGCCCATGCGCACCCACCAATCTGGCGCCTGTACCCGCCAAATTGCATAAAAAACCCTCCTGGAGCGCTCCCCAACCTCCTAAAACAGAGGCGGGCGGGCCGCCTGACGTCGTAGATGCCGCCTGAAGAAGCCCGGCCTCCCTGAAGCCAGAAAACCAATAAAAACCACTAATCTACTTAGAAAAATTAGCTACAACTACTAAAAACTTTAAAACACAGAATTTCACTATAACAACGTTGAGACATAAAATATAGAGAAAAATTAGATCTATCCAATGGTACTAAGCACTTAACCCTAAGACTTAAGGCTAGCCCGTAAAACACAAAAAACAAAATTAAACAGCAATCTTTTATAAATGAAAAATGAGGAAATGACCCCTTAAAACTCAGAATATGAAAAATGTCTACAAGACATAAAATATAGAGAAAAACCAGGGCTATCCAATGATAGCACCCACATACCCGCAGACCCAATATCCACAGAATAAAACCAGAAAAATACCCAATTCTTTAACAAATGTCAATTAAGACATGCATAAACTGCACCAAATCACACAACAAAGGCCACTTCCAATGTTGGAAGACCACACCGTTTGAGGTTGTTCTTGACTCTGGTGCTGGAGGAAGTGTAGTGTCTTAAAAAATAAAGATTATCATAGTAAATTATTACCAATGACATCTGAAAAATGGAGAGGATATGGTTCTGTTTTATGTCCCATTGGAATGTACAAAACCACTGTATTATTTAAATTTAATGGTGGCTTTTCAAGATCTGTTTGTGAATTTGTTGTGATGAAAAATGATAACTTGAGCAATTGGTTTATTATGGGAAATGACATTTTAACAATGTTTGGTATCAAATTGGATCCATAAAACAGTTGTTTCACATTTAGCATGAATGAGAATAGAAAGTTTAAAGTTTCTTCCTCTAAAAAATCTTCTGCGCATCTCTTAAAATCTTGGAATGAATTGATTAAATCTAAGGGAAGACCAACAGAAGAAATTGATAATTTATTATCTGAAATTAATACTGCTTCATTTGGTGAGAAGTTAGCTGATGAACAGAAAGAATCTATAATTGCCTTGATTACATCTTTTTCTATGGCTTTTACTCCTGGATTCCATAAATAAGGAGTTGTTAATGAAGAAATGAATATTTCGTTATCATGTAACTTGAATGAGATTCCCCCTAGCCTTAAGAAAAACCCATATCCTTCTTCTCCAAAAAATAGAACAGATTTTGAGGATAATTTCACTACCCTCTTGAAAATGAACATTATTGAGAAGATTGATATTAACCCAAAATATTGTGTCATCTCCCCCTCCTTAATCTCTTATGAAAAATATCAGGCTAGATTATGTGGGAATTCTAAAGTACTAGATACTTATACAGTGGATGATATTTATCATTTACCCAGAATAAAGTCAATACATGCTGCCTTGAAAGAGGCAAAATTTCTTAGTTTTATGGATGGTAAAAAGGTTTATCACCAAATTCATGTTGAAAAGAATTCTCAGAATTTCTTGCTAATTGCTACACACATGGTAATATATAAGTTTATTAGAATGCAATTTGGCCCTAAAAATTCTCCTTCAGTCTTTCAAAAATTGAAGGATAATACTTTTTATCAAGAAATGATTAAAGGATTGCTAATGGTCTATATTGATGACATAATTTTTTTTCTAAAACCTTTGATGAGCACATGAATCACTTTAGAATATTCTTTTAGAAGATAAATAATATTAATTTGATTTTATCTTTAAAAAAGTGTAAATTTGGCTTTCAATCCTTGAAAGTTCTAGGTCATTTTGTGCCAGATTTACAAATTTTTGTAGATCAAAACAAAGTTTCTGAAACTCAAAATGTGAAAGCACCAGCTTCTGTAAGAGAAATTCAAAGTCTTTAGGGATTGTGTGGCTAATATAGACAATATATAAAAATTTATCAATTCATAGCCTTACCTCTTACTAAATTAACCAGAAAAGATGTTGCTTTTATCTGGAATGATGAATCACAGAGAGCCTTTAATACATTGAAAAAAAATTTGTTGTCTGCTCCAATTCTGTCTCTTGCAGATTTCAATAAACATTTTGTACTCTTCACAGATGCAAGTTTTGCTGGACTGGGAGCTGCTCTCCACCAAAAACAATTTATATATTATAAAAATTCATAAGTAGTTATTTTTTACATTTAAAGAACCTTAAGAAATTGTGAATTGAAATATTTTTCCACTCAGTTATAGTGTTTAGTAGTTGTATGGTCTTTGGAGAAGCTTCATTATTAATTGGATGACAAAAATTTTGAGCTGAATACTTATTGTAGTGAAGTGAAATCTCTATTAAAACTAAAAACACCAGACAGAAATATGTTTAGGTGGCAAATAGCTTTCCAATAAAACAGAGGAAGAATGAAAACTATTCACAGAGCTGGTAATATTCATTCCAATGTAGATATGATGTCTAGATTTCCTCTTCCAAATGATGACTAAAATTCAGCTTATGAACCTGAAGATGATACAATTCATATACAGTATATATATATTGATTATATGGAAGAAGAGTTATTAAAATTAATTCTTGATTCATATAAAAAAGCTTCTCACTTAAATAGACTAGTTCCAATCTTAAATTATCTAAAGAATGCTTCAATTCAAGTATTAATAAAAACTCTCCCTCCAAAGTACCAAAATGCTTTGAATAAAGAAATTATTCTATTGATAATGGTTATATTTATTACAGGATAAAACTTACTAATGTTATTTTAATTAATCCTTCCATGAAAGAAACCATCTTAAAACTTTTTCATGATAATATATTTTCAGGTAACTTTGATCTAGAAAAAACCATGGTCAGAATAAAAAATAATTCATGGTGGGCTAATATGTCTAAAGACACAAAATTATATGTTAAATATTTTGATTCTTTCCAAAAACTTAAAAAGCTAACTGGCAAAAGAGCAGGATTATTGAAACATATTGAAACACCTGATGCTACATGGCAAATCATTAAAATGGATTTTTTCACTGGTTTCCTGTAGCAGGAAAAGACAGTTATAATTCTTGTTGGGTAATAGTGGATAGATTCAACAAAATGTGCAAATTTATTCCCAACCATAAGTATGTTTCCACCAAAGATTTAGATTTCTTGAGGTGGTCATATATTTTTAGCATTATTGGTTTCCCAAAAGCTGTTATCTCTGACAGAGACCCAAAATTTACATCTAAATTTTGGTTTTCTTTAATGGATATATGCGACTGTGAGTTGAAATTATCTACTTTTCACCAGCCCCAAACTGATGGTTTAGCTGAGAGAATGAGACAAAATCTGGAAGATATGATTAGAAGGTATTGTGCCTTTGGATTATATTATATATGCAATGACAGATTTACACATGACTGGGTTACTCTATTATATGGTCTTGAATTTGGTTATAATAGCATTGTAAATTCTTTCACTGAAAAAAAACCTTTTAAGCTCTGGCTATATTATGTCCCAAATACTCCTTCTCAAATTCTCAATAATAAATTACCAAAGTTGGAACTTCATCCTGGTGTAAAATATTTTATGCAAATGCAACAACTATGCATAAAACATGCTAAAAGTTGTATCAATAAAGTATTTGAATATGAAAGGAAAAAAAGGATAAATCTCACAAATAATACACATTTAAAAAGGGTAATTAAGTACTGATATATGCAGTCCACTTAAATTTACAAGGAAAGAAAAAACACAAGGATCATTTTGTAGGACCATTTGTTGTAAAAAGAATGGTTGGTGATAATGCAGTAGAAGTAGTATTGCATTCTCCATATGATAAAAAACATTCTGTTTCTCCATCTCCCTACTTAAACCTTATACTTCCAACAGTGACTTATTTCCTAAAAGAAAAGGTAGACCTAAGAAAAACCCTCCAGAAGTCAAAAAAACTGCAGAAAATAATAAAATTATCAATTCTGAAAAAGGTACTGAATATTTATTGAGATATAAAAATAAATCATCTGAGAATGATACATGGATACCTGGAAATGAAATTTCTAACCTCTCTACTCTTTTGAAAAATTATGAAAAGAAAAAATCTTAGAATTTTTTTATTATTTTTTTAAAGTGAAGGAGTTTCAGCCAGGCTATATTAAGAATATAGTAAGATCTTAAGTTAAATTACATAAACTTTAGCAAGAGACAAATTTTTTTAAAGTATATATACAAATTAAATATTATATTAAAATAAAATTATACATCAATATTTTTTAATAATATGCTATATTAATTTTATAATTATATAAATTGTATATACATTAATAGAAACATAAAAATATTCTATTCTATTAAAATATTAGCACATTTTTATGAAATTAATTGTTATAAATTAATAATTAATTAATTACAATTTCACAGTATAATTATAAGTAATAAAATCAGCATATAATAGGGGGTTTCAGCTCTGGAATATCTGCACTTAAATTAATTGCAGATCTTAAAGCAAATCAGCACTTACTTAAATTTTGCAAAAAAGCCACTTATTTCAAAAATGGGTGTCAGTTATGACTTCAAATAAGCATTTTTTTCATTATTTTTTTTCACAACCACATTTTGGCCACATCATCCCTTCCTTTCCCCCCCCATCCCTGTCACATGAGACATTCAGACCTCCATCACCTCATCAATCCTTGGCACACACTCCTCACTGAGATTTGATACATTTTATTGCAACATTTTAACCAGGCATGTTTTTTTTCCTTCTTTTTTTATATTTTCAACCTGTCAACATCTTTTCTTGTAACATACCAGTTTCATAATTCCTTCCAGAAAGTCAAACACTAAAAAGGCAGCTCAAAAAAAATGCTACATCACAAAGTTCTTCCTGTATTGCAAGCCCCTCACTGGAGAAGTCAAAGTATGGACAGCAAAAAAGGAAGATTATCTCATCATCATCAACTTACTCAAAATTAAATCAAATTATGATACATATTTTGGATGTGAGAGTTCCACATGAATTGGAGCTCCACCTTCTTCAAATTTCAATGGCTGCTTGTTAATGGCAAGTGAAGTAAAAAAGAAAACAAAAGGGAGAATTGACATCAATCCTAAGAAAATGAAGGAGAGGTTCATAATTTATCAATACATATATAAAAAAGCTCACTTTGCTTCCACTTCCACTGGCTTTGATATTGATGATGATGATTTGAAGATTGGAATTACTACTTTTTTGGAAAAGCTCAATGTCATGTGTCCTTTCTATGAGGAAATGGATAATCATTTTGGTTTCCAAGTTGATGTCAACCCTTTGTTTATACAAAATACTACTAAGGATAAGCCCTCTGGATCTCAACAAGCCAATAATCCTCCCAACACACCTGAAACTCAAGGACATCAATCCCCTCCAGCTTCTAACCATAGTTCACCTGAAGATGATTCCGACTATCAAGCAGAAAAATTATTTTGGAGTAGAAATGAGTCCTCAGAGCCCCAAAATTTTAATGTATTTTTACTTTCTCCTAATCAGAATCACAATCAGAGTCAAAAAGGGGATCAAGAGCTATGAAAGTCATTGCTTGATTTAGCTTATCACAATTTGAGAGTGAGGAAGGCATGAATCTCATACAGTATAAAAATGAAAATGATGTACAATATTTTGAGTTATGAGGTGTTATGCTGCTGAGTGCTGTGTATGAATGGGATGATGCTGAAAAATAAGTGAAATGATACTTTATGGTGATATCAGAATTTCTGGTTGAGAAAGTGCAAATTTGAGTTAAATGAATGACTTATTTCATTTTGAAATCCACCAGTGTTGGGGCTAGTGTGTTTCAGAAATCTCAACTTAAATAAGTGCAGATTTTCCAGAAATGACACCCCCTAATGTAATTAATTAATTAATCAATTATGTGTTTTAAATCATAAAAATAATACTTTAAAATCATTAAATATTGAACACTCTTTCCCTCACAATTGGGCCAATAAATAAATAAATTAAACAAGCAAAACTTTATTTCAAACATAAATGTTGTATTTTACTAAAGTGATTTCATTAAAATAATCACTTGTCTAATTACAAGAACTATTATACTAGTACAATTAGTTTGACTTACTTGATAAATATTCTTTTAAACTATATAAACTAAGTATATAAAAATTTGTAGATCACAAATAGTATAATTTTTATGCTTCACAAAAAATTGGGTTTTAATAAATTTAAAGATAAGTTTAAGTTGTTTTGAAGTTACTATAGTTACATTTTTCCTGTTGTATACCAAATCAGTATCCCACTTAAGCTATTACTGTTGGCCGGTTGTCTAGAAGGAGTTGGAGAAGAGGAATGTTGGTGGGTTGTCTAGAAGAAGGATAATAAGGAGAAGAGAATAGAGAAGGATAGCAGGAAATAGAAATAAGGGAGTATAAAAGGGAAAAATGAATAACTAAAATTTGTAAATTTAATAAAATAACTAAAAGAATTAAGGAAATGAAATGACACTTTATGAGGAAAAACACAACGGAGAGGTGTAATTTATTAATCAAATATTTATTTTAAGTAAGTCAAAGTTTCTGCATGGCTAAAAATATTTATTACTAATAAACTTAAGGCAACCTTTTAATTACTTGATTAATATTTAAAGTATAATTGTAATGCTAATAAAAATTAATAAATAATGTGTTTATAATTTTAAAATATGTAATAGTGTGAGTAAAATAAGTGATGAGGCTACAGGGGGTTACCCAAGGCCCTTATATAGGCAAGGGTCATTCTGAAGTGCCACAGTAATGTATATACAATAAAAAATAAAATAAAAATAATTATGTAACATAATTTGAGTACGTGCAAGGGACCTGTGAAACAATTTTCTAACACACATTAGCAAGATCCTAAAACTCCCCAAATTAATCCCACACATTTTCAATAAAATTAGGAAGTGATTTATATAAGTTTGAGATGCAATAAAACAATTATTTTAATTTAAAACATGTCTGAAAACCCTTTTAAAGAAACCAATTTAAGTGAAACATAAAAAGTAACTTATTATAACATATAAAAATAGTGTAATTAATTAATTAAGTATAAAACATGAATAATTAGTTATTTTAATTACTTTTATTATTGTAACAATTATTTTAATTTAAAACAAATACTTATTATAACAAAATTACTAATTTTTAAAATAAAAAATTAATAATTTATTTAATAAAGTGTTTTATATTGTTTAATACTTTGATGAAACAATTATGAATCAAAAAAGCACCCAATATTATTGTTTAATAAGATATGTAAGGCTTTATTAAATATATAAATTTAATTAATTAATTTAGTTACACTATAAGTTTATTATACACTTATAATTATAAAATATTTTTATAATTAATTAATTATTCATTTATATTTATTAAATACATAAAAATGCGTCATAATTTATATAATATAAAATATATTATGCTTAATTTAAATGTATAATTAAATTATATAACAATTAAATTAATATAACCCTTATTTTACTTATGTTCAATAAGATACTTATATAATTTTATTATGCAATATAATATTAATTTATATACATAAAATACATATTTTTACGCCCTCTTTTGGTTCCAGTAAATTAACATAAAATTTACTGGGCTCCTGGTATAGCCTGTCTGACAAGGAAGAAGAAATGAAGCAGAAGACAAAGAAGAAGAAACTAATTACTACTATGGGACTGAGGGAGGTGGTCTTGTAATGGATTAGAACTTATATATATACCCTGTAAGTACTTTTTATTTCAATCTGCTTAAAAAAACACAATAATTAATACTAAAAACAACCTCTTAATGCAAGCATTGAATTATATAACTACTTATAACTTTTAATGGGATAAATACTGTAATAATAGTAATAGTTGTAGAAATTTAATTGTATTTATTTATTTATAAAATAAAATTCTTTGTAATAGGTGAGTAAAGTAGGTGATGGGCTGAAGGGGATTACCCAAGACCATTTGATAGGCAAGTGATCCTCTGAAGCACCAAAAATTTGTATATACAAAATAATAACAAAATGAAACAAGAGAATAAAAGAATATATCTGAAACCTAGTTATTGAGAGAAAAATATGAAACAAGTAATTAAACCTACAAATAAGAACTAACTTTTCCCATCCTGCCTCCCCAACCCATTTAATAAAAATAGTGAGTAACTACGCAAATTTGTAACATGGGAAACTGTGAGTAATATATCCAATATAGGTATTACAATGAATTTTAAGTGTTTTAATTGAACCAATATAATCATACCATTTTTATGAAATTACTTATATAATCAATTTAAGCCCAAAACATAAATTAGTACTTGTTTTAAGTATCCCACTTGAGTAATAAATAAATTAAGTGAAACAAGTAATTAATTCAATGAACAATAATTAAAATTAAGCGTTTAATTTATTTTATTAAGTAATTATTCTAAATTTTTTAATAAAATATTTTTGAACACAGTTAAGGGTCAAAAAAATAGTGCCAAATATTTATGGATTATAACATATGAGAAGATTGATTTAATATATAATTTTAACTAATTAAATTTTAATTCCATTATAATTTTAATTTCTCAATTGTAATTATAATATAGATTTACAATTAATTAATTAATTATTTATTAATATTAAATACATATAAAAGATGCCATGATTTATAGAATATGATATATATTATTTTTGATGTAAGTGTATAATAATTTATTTAATAATAAAGTTAATATAATACTTATTTTACTCATTTTAATAAAATGTTTATATAATTTTATTATGTATTAAAAAATCATTTTAAATGCATAAAATACATCACTTTCTTCCCTCCAATAAAATATTATACATTTTACTGGGCTCCTGAGACAGCCTGGCTGACAATTACATTTTTACTGGATTTAAAGGGTGGATACATTGGGGTTTTATATTCTGTTTTATTAAATAGTTACATAGTAACCTTATTTTCCTTGTTACACTTTGTTTCCATTTGTTCCCTTTAATTTACTTTGTATATACATTTATTAATGTCTCAGAGGGACTCATCTGCCTGTATAAAGGTTTTGGTTTCTCACTTTGTAGCCGGCATTACTTACATTACTTTACAATTTATAAATAACACTTTTTGTTACAATTTTATTATTTTTTCAATGAAATTTATTTCATTGTTTACAATACTTAAGCTGAGAAATCTAACTTAATACAAGTTTGCTTTGAGAGTGGTTCAATTATTTTTTGATATAGTAAAGAGAAATAAAAGTACTTACTTGGTTTAAATAAATTCATTACAGCCAATAGTTGTTTTTAATTCCTTATCTTCTTCATTTTTTGTCGTTATTTTTGTAGTTTTATCACTCGGTTGTCTAGAAGAAGAGGAGAAAGAAGGAGAAACGGACAGGAGGAAAAGAGGTAATATAAAGCGGATTGAAATAAAATAATAAAGTGCTATAATTATTTTAAAAGGGAGGCAATGAGTAGACTGTAAGGACTTTATACAACAGGGAGGTTTAATAAATTTTAATATAATTATTTAATAAGTAGTTATTTTCAATGTGCAGCAAACACTATTATTATTGTTAGACCTATTGCAACCTGTAATTATTTATATAAAATTTAAATTAGATTTATAATACTAATAAAAATGATAATAAACGTATTTATATTTAAAGTATGTTCAAATTTGAGTGTATAATAAGTGGTGTAGCTACAGGGGATTATCCAAAGCCTTTTATAGGCAAGGGATCCTCTGAAGCGCCAAAATTAGTAATTACAAAAGAGTAATAAGGTAAAACAAGAATATAAAAGAAGATAACTAAAACATAGATATTGAGAGAAAAACATGAAACAATAAACTAAACCCGTGAGTAAGTAACTAATTTTCCCACCATAAGTTCCCAAAACAATTAATTAAAATAATCAGTAATTAAGTAAGTCTGAAACATAAGAAAAGTGAGTAAAATAACCCAAAACAGATATTACAGTGAGTTGTAAAGGGTTTAATTAAAACAAATATAATTATTTTCATGAAAAAATCCATTTAATCAATTTAATCCAGTATAAAGCAAATTTAATTAATTTCTTTAACTATGTAATTAGTTAAATAACTACTTTAAATGAAACAAATAATTAATTTAATTATATTTCTAATTTAAAGTGAGAATTTGAATACCATCTTATTAAATAAGTGTTTTAATTTATTTAATAATTTTACTGACACAACTAAGGATCAAAAAAGCACCCAATATTATTTTTTAATAAGATATGTATGGCTTTACTTAATATATAATTTTAATTAATTAATTTAAATAAATTATAAGTTAATTTTACACTTATAATTTATAATAGCGGGTGTCAGTTTTGGCAAATCCGCACTTAACTTAAGTGCAGATTTCAAACCAAATCAGCACTTAAATTTTGCAAAAACATCACTTATTTCAAAAAAGGGTGTCAGTTATGACCTCAAATCAGCACCTCTTTCCTGTTTTTTTCACAACCACATGTTGGCCAAAACATCCCTGTCACCTGTGACACACTGACCTTCCTCGCTCCCTAACCATCAATCCTCGGCACACACCCCTTCCTAACATTTTCAACATTTTATTACAAAAATTTGACCAGGCATGTTTACATTCTTTTTTACTTATTTCTTCTACCTCTTAATCTCTTTTCTTGTTATGTACCAGTTTTATAATGCCTCCCAGACATTCCAAATCTCAAAAGGTAACTCAAAAATCTGCTTTAACACAAAAGTCTCCTCATAAAGCAAGCCCCACACCTGAAAAATAAAAGTCAGGTCAGCTAAAAAAGGATGATTATCTCATCATGATTAACTTTCTTAAAATAAAATCAAATTATGATGCATGTTTTGGATGTGAAAAGTCCACTTGTATTGGACGTCCACCTTCTTCAAAGGTTAATGGCTACTTATTGATGGCCAATGAAGTAAGGAAGAAAACAAGGGGGAGAATTGATATCAATCCTAAACAAATGAAGGAGATATTTAAGAGTTATCAATAAAAATATAAAAAGGCTCATCATTCTTCAAATGAAACTGACTCTGGTATTGAAGATGATGATTTGGAGATTGTAATTACTACTGTTTCTGAAAAGCTCAATGTCATGTGTCCTTTCTATGAGGAAATGGATAATCTTTTTGGCTCCAGAGTTGATGTAAACCCTTGGCTTCTACACAATACTACTAAGGATATAACCTCTGGATCCAAACCTTCCTATAATCCTCCCAACACACCTTTACTTGAAGGAGATCAATCCCCTCCACCTTCTACCCATAGTTCAGCTGAAGATGATCCCGACTATCAAGCAGAATAATTATATTGCAGCAGATCTGATTTTTCAGTGCCCCAAAATTTAAATATATGTTTACTTTTTCTTTTTTATTCAATTCTTCTCTAAATTTCTCTTTCTTTCTAGTCTCCTCCTACTCAAACTCAAACTCCATTAAATAATCTCGATTCTGGAAATGTGAATCCCGCTTTAGATCAATCAAAAATAAATTATAAGTATCAAGGGGGAGCTGAAGAGACAGTAAATAAAACTATGTTTACAGATGATTAAGTTTTTTTTCTGTAAATATTCCTGTGATTTTTTGTGATTTTTCTTTAGCTAAAGATTACAATGGCAATGAGAAAATTGAATTTTTTAATGATTCGTTTGAATAACCTGGTGTTAACATGAATCCTTATCAAAGGCTATGTTGTATGTGAAAGAATAAGGATAATAAAAAAGATAAAGGTAAAAAAGAGTCAAGCAGAATGAAAGGGATGTGCAGCAACAGTAATCGCTGTCACAAGATATCTTAATTGGTCCTTTGTAATTTTCAAGGCCAATTTTTGGCTTGAAATTGGCTGTTGCATGATAGCCTGCGACACCACTTTCCCACGTAGTGTAACAGAAAATTCAAAAACAAAATAAATATGCTAAAAAAAATTACTATTCTCAGTGAATAAAACATGTGAATTGATCATTTGAAGAGTATGAAAAAAAAATTAAAATTGTGTTGAAAAATGTTGGACTGTTATTGGAAGAATTTTTGCCCTTATACTAGTTGATTGAGAAATAGAAGTGTTGGATATAGTCGGAGGTGAATAAACTTGTTCATCTTCATAAAGCTCTAACCATTGATCTTTGATGTCAGCAAGTAGGTTATGAAGTATAGTGAAACACAGAATCCAGTTTATCACCCCCTCCATTTCAGATTTATTTCTAAGAGGACTTCTTAATTCCCTTAAACTAGAAAAACAGCCTTTCAAGATTCCAATAGAATGTTCAATCCGTACTCTTGACTTTGCCAAATGATTGTTGAACTTGGAATTTTGACTGTCTTCTGAAGCTTCTCCCCAAAATGAAGGAAGAACATACTTTCCATTCACATAAGCAGAATCTGCAAGGAGATACTGATCTTCATCAAAGAAATTTTCAGGTTCATTTTAAATTTGCATTCTTTGAAGACGTAGGAGTCATGACATGAGCCATGATAGCCAGAAAAGAATGATATAAATTTTTTTAATGTCACATATAAGCTGAATGGAAATTGAATATCTATAAAGAAGATACAGTTGTTTGTGTTAGTTTAAAAGAGAATGAAAGGAGTTGAAAATATTCTACCTCTTTTTATGGTCAAAGAAATTGTTTCCACCTTGAGCAGGTTTCTGGCTCAAAGGAATACTAGTACTGTCAACAAAACCAATACATCCTGGGAAGCCCTCTGCTTGCATAACCTGAGATGATTCAAGACGCTCTTCTTTTGTTGGCCAGGTGAGAAGTTGAGATTCCAAGGAGTTGATGGCAGTGATGCATCGTTTGGTATAAGTGTTAAATGAACCATACCCTAAATCAAAGACACTTTCTAAACGTTTCAAAGCGGCTCCTTTACCATTGGAGCCTAAACAACATAGTGTGATGGCCAATTGAATTGAAGGATGTTGTTGTTCTTTTTAAGAATTATTGTGAAATATGGGATGATCCTGAATAAGCTCAAGCAATTTAAGGAAAAATTCCAGAGAAGTCCTGAAAAACTGTCTAAAACTGGGTGTAGATAGGTTAAGTAGTGTTTGGATGGTGTACTTGGGGGTATGAAGTACTTGAGGCTTTCTGGGAAGAATGTAACGTTTTGTGGCCATTTTTGATAAAAAGACAAAATCTTCTCCTAGATCAGAATCAGAATTGCAATCAGAGTCCAAGAGCAGTTCAAGAGCCATGAAAGTCATTGCTTTATGTAATTTATCACAATTTGAAAGTGAGGAAGGCATGACTCTTATATGATATGATATGAAAATGTAAATGATGTACGAAGTTTTGAGTTATGAAGTGTTATGCTGCGGAGTGCTCTGTATGATTGAGATGATGCTGACAAATAAGTGAAATGGCACTTTATGGTGAAATCAGCACTTTTGGTTGATAAAGTGCAGATTTGAGTGAAATAAGTGACTTATTTAATTTTGAAATCCACCAGTATTGGGGCTAGTGTGTTTCGGAAATCCACAATTAAATAAGTGTGGATTTTCCAGAACTGACACCCCATAATATATGTTTATAATTAATTAATTATTAATTTATATATATTAAATACATAAAAATGTGCCATAATTTATAGAATATAAAATATATCATGCTTAATTTAAATGTATAAATAAGGGGGTATCAATGTTCAGGGATCCGCAATTAGGGATCAGGAATTTTTTTTTCCGGGATCAGACATTATTAATTGCGGAAGATTCTTATCCACTAACCCTGGGGCTAGTGGATAAGGAATCCACGATAATGCATTATCCCGCCTCTTATACCCCAATTTCCATTCCTAATTCCTGATCCCAAACTCATCTCATCCATGATGGATTTGCAAGAAATTCACATGACTCATAATTGCTGATGCCATCCTTAAGTCTTTCTTCACTCTATGCTACTTAATTTTGGTGGCGTACACTTGAGTTTTTTTTCTATCTACACACCCCAACTGCACATTTGGCGGTGAATTCCCACTTCCCTCATCACATAACCCTTCCACCGGCAACAATGAAACACCTCTCTACTAGGAAGCTACTTCACTCAACAATGAATGCTATTACTTATCTTTTAGTTCTTTACTATAAATATGACTCTGATTTGGAAGATGCTTTAGCTTATATGTGTTTTCTTTCCAAAAAGCATTACATCATCACCAGGGGGCCAAATCTTTATCATGATCCCCAATATGATCTGGCCTCCATTCTCAACATTCCTCATTTAAACTTCACCCAACTTTTTAGAACTTCTCCTGATTCTTTCTTTAAACTTTATCAACTCATTTCTGAACATCCTATCTTCCATAACAATTCTCATAACAAACAGCTTAATCCGGCCATCCAACTTGCTGTTGCTCTATGTCGCTTTGGCTCAAATGGAAATGGTGCTGCCATAAGCCGTTTGGATAATCTCTTTAACATAGGATATGGTATGGTGATATTATACACCAAGCGCTGTATGATTCACCACGCAATATAGGGGGAGGACTTGCTAGCAAGTCCGCAACTTGAAGTCAGATGGAAATCAGATGGAACTCAGACTGAAGTAATACTGAACTTTCACTTGAAGTATCACACAAATAACAATGGATCTATATTGAAAACATAGTGAAAGTGTGAGGATAACTGAATGGAAGCCAGAAAAAATCATTCCATGAGTCTACTCAATGCAAAGTATTTTTTGAAGATCAGTGACTTTTTCTATTACCTACAACTGTTTTTACAGAATTGAAAACTATGTTTCAGCTACTATTTTATGGAAGTGAACTCTGTTCTTCGCCCGAAGAACAGAGTTCATCCTCCTATTTTCACACTCTGTTTTGTTTCAGCTAATATTTTATGGAAGTGAACTCTGTTCTTCGCCCGAAGAACAGAGTTCATCCTCCTATTTTCACACTCTGTTTGCACCAATCTCCATCCCTTTCAATTCTATCAACACATGCTTGTCTTCCCTTCCCATGCCTTTCGCTATCCTCCCAGCCCCATTGTATGCCATCCTCTTTTGATCCCCATTTCACCCCTCTCAACCTCTCCCAGACCCTTTTCTTCATTTAAAATGCCTCAGAACCCTTAATCTTCCCTTCCAACTCTTTCCCAACCTTTTCGCTACCCCATACACCCTTCCTCACCCCTCTCTCCAGCCTTTCCAGCCCTTGTAGCCCCATTTGTGTTCAAAGTAAATTCAATACTTCTTCATGATGGTTTCATCACTTCCTCAATGTGTGCTCAAAAAGATATGAATTAGGGTTCAAGGTTGCGGACTTGCTAGCAAGTCCGCCCCCCATATTGCGTGGTGATTGCTATCCTTTCCCTCAAGTCTCAAACTCTTGCTTGGCCAACTCCAGAACAGCGACTTGAATCCTCTCAAGTAATACAAGCTGAAGGTTTCCCTGGTTGTATAAGTTTTAGATGATGGCACAACCATCCCTTTGAGTCAAAAGCCTTCTCATTATGGCAACCATTTTTTTGATTGCAAAAAAAGGTTTCTTCAAAATCTTCTCCAAGTTCTCATCTTTCACAATCTATCTTTTTATCTTCTTTCTAGATACTCTATTGCCGTTCAACTTGTATGCGATGTCAATAAAAAATTTATTGCTTTTCACAGTGGCTGCCCTGGATCATGTCATGACTCTTCTGTCTTCCAAAGAATGAGGATTTCTCAATCCCCTGACTCATACTTTGATGAATCTCAGTACCTCCTTTCAAACTTAGCATATGCAAGTGGGAAGTACAATATACCTGCTTTCCATGGTGCTACCTTAGAAAATGACCCCAAAACTAAATTTAATTATAGCCTTTCCCAATCAAGAGTACAGATTGAACATACTACAGGTATTTTAAAGGGACAATTTTCTAGTCTTTGGGAGCTCCAAATCCAATTTCAAAAAAAATTGGAGATCAAAAGTGCAAATCATTGGATCATGACTTGTTTTATACTCCACAATATCCTAGCTGATATAAAGGATGAGTGGAATGATCTTTATGAAGAAGAGGGTCCTGAAACAGTGCCTGCTCTCCCATCCCTTGAATCACAAAACATTCATTCAACTGGCATACACTCTGTCATTATTCCAATCACGCTCCACCATTTTGGCACACAACCCTTTTAATTTTTTACTTTAATACTCTCCAAATTTCCACTTTGTATACTTTATTCACTTGGATTGGTATTTTTGTATGTTGCATATTCATTTTTTTTGGAATTTATGGTGAATATCTCTTTTTTGGATGGCTCATTGGTTTTCTTTCACCAGCTCAACATGACATTGCATATTTTCTAAAATTGCATAATTTTTCACTATTTCTTTTTTCATTCATCCCTCATATCCTTTTCCTATTCTCCTCCAACATCCCTCAAACAATTGGGTTTCATTTATTTTTTCATCTCATCTCTCCAGGTAAGTCATTTTTTTTCTTTTTTTGATTTTTTGATTACTAATTATATTTTTTTTTGTTTTTTTTCTGTTTATTTTTTTTTATCTAATTTTTTTAAGTGGTTATTTTTGATTTCAATGGTAAAATTAACCTTTTTTTCTCTCCCTCTTTACTTTCTTTTTTAGCTCCATCACCCTACTCTTCATCCCTCCTTGGCATGGTCATTATCCCCCCTTTTCCCTATTTCATATTTTTTGGCTCCATTTCATTGAAACACATACATTGCACATTCTTTATGCATTTCACTTACTCCATATTCAATTTCCCCACAATTCCAACATCAATCTTTCTCACTCTATTTTTCCTACTTTTCAATCAAGGTAAGTTTCATCTCCTTTTTTTAATGCCTATATGATATCTCATTCCTTTTATGAAAACTTCATACTTAAATATATGTATGACTCTTATCTGGATAACAGTGAACTTATTAAACTCTTTTTGATCTCATCTTCATTACCACTTTTCAAGTTTTTGTAAAATTTTGAAAATCAAACTCAGAATTAGGGTTTGGTTCATTCCAATCTAATGTTCTTTTTACTGAAGATTCTCCTGAAGGCTACCTTTCATTTTCTACAAACAGATTTGAATTTGATTCAGTGGTTGCTGAGATATTGACCATTAAAGTTGAGCCCTTTTTTTCCCAATTTAAATTTTTATTGCATTTTTTATGTACCAAATTAGGGTTAAGTTTATTTAAATCACATGTCCTTTAACTGAAGATTCTGCTAAAGCCTATATCTCATTTCCCACTAACAGCTTTGAATTAGGTGCAGTGGTTTCTGTGATTTTGACCTTTGAAGTTGAGCCTTTTTTCCAAATTTCACTTATCTTATTTCACATTTATATTTTGCATATTTAGAGGATAAGGATTCTGAAACTCTTATCTGATTATTAAATAGGAATTTAAATTATATAGGCATATATTCATTGCTCAATAATATTACTAAAGCTTAAAAAGATGAAGATTTTTGCTTTTGGGACACTCTACCTTCCTTTAACTCATTTCTTTCTCTTCGACTCAAAAAGCTCTATAATAAAGCATTTGAGAAAAAATAATGAACTTGCAACCAAACTTGGAATACTGAATTTGTGTGACTCCAAATGGGAAGATATCAGCCATGAATATCTTTAATTTTCTAATGTTATTATCACTCATTCTGGATTCCACAATAGGATTCATATTGATAGGTATGACGCCAATTTTCTTACTTTTGGTATATTCTAATATATCAATCCAATAACTGGCCAACCAATATCATCTCCAGCTAAAATAAAAGTACATGGTATATATTTTTCCAGACAACCGGTGCATCATTGATTTTGGTTTGGGAAATGGTATCATCGAAACTATTTGGAATTCTTCTCATGATAATCATCAAATGACCAAAGCTCCTCCTGGTTTGGAATCCTGTCAAGATTTAACACATTTTGGTTGCTCATTTCAAATAAGTCATAAGTTGATTCAAAGAATCAACAAGGTAAAGAAAGAAGGTAAATTTAATCAATTTAAAAAAACTTTATCTAGATCCAAAAAGTATGGGGATTAGAGTTGTCATCAAAAATTTTATATTTTTTCATAAATTTTTAATAAATATTTTTTATATATCAATTTCCTCAACAAAAGTAATGGGCCAACAACCTTTGGTTGTATAACAGGTAATCATGATAACATTTATTTGTTTTATGGGGTTCCTCTAGCCTATACCTGTGGAAATTCCTAAACTTTTGTTTCTAGATTTGATCTGTATTTTGGCTTGAGTAATTGTCATTACTTTAAACTTGGGGAATTGATATATATTAGATATTTATTTAATAATTTATGTAATTATATTGTATTTAGATGACTTCCACCCTTACTTCAATAAAATGGAGGGGGGGTATTGCCAAATTTTTAAATCTGACATTCAATATTGAAGACTTGTAAAAATTTTGGTGATACCCACCCCTTGCTTCAATAAAATGTAGGGTGGGTATTTCCAAATTTTTACATGTAACATGTAAAATTTTTGACTTGTAAATATTTTGGTGATACCCGTCACTTATTTCAATAAAATCCAGGGGGGGTTTTGCCAAAATTTATTATAAGACTTGTGAAGTTCTTGACTTGTATAAATTTGGGGGATACCAGTAAAATGCAGGGGGTAGTAAAGCCAAAGTTTCATATAAGACTCTCAAGATTCATGAAATGAAAAAATTTTGGTGATACCCACCCCTTACTTCAAAAAAATACAGGGGTAGGGGATTGTCAAATTTTCAAAAGAGACATGAAAATTTTATTTAAAAAAAGAATATTTAACATTAAAATACAAAAATTCAAGTAATTATTCATAGAGTAATGAAATAAAGGAAATTATTGTAAATTTGATGTAAAAATAAATATGAACAGTTGAAGTGTGAGAGAAATAAAAAAAACTAGTCATCAAACAATTTATTTAAATGTTCAATTTCCTCAACAGATTTATTAGCTTTAACACATACTATCAAGAAATCTTTCTTCTTGGAATTTACTTCATGATCAAACTTATATTTCATCTGCTCTATTAGGTTTTGATGTTTTAGTGTTTTCTCCTCTTGTTTTGATTTTTCAATACTTAGAGTTAACTCAAACTTCTTCTTCTACAAATCTTGGGCCCAATCATCCTTCTGTAAAGAGAGCTTGTACTTCCTATCTTCCAAATCTTGTAGCCTATCATCCCTCCTTAAAGAGAGCTCGTATTTCTTCTTTACAAAGCATAGAGTCTCTTTAGCAATTTTCACTTTTTCTAGAGTGATAATTAAAATTAACATAAAGTAGAAGAAAAGCATAATAAAGTAATAAGAGGTATGGTATCACCTACCAGCATCACATTTCTCTAAAAATTGTTCCATAGACAAAAAAGGGGTTTGTAATAAAGTATTAATTTTTTGTCTTCTTTGGGAGTTGAAATTTAGACTACTTGAAGCCCTATGCTTCTTGTTCAAGGTCATATTTTCCTCCTCATCATTGTCGCTACCTTCAGATTCAGTTGATTGAGGATCCTGGCTTTGTTTGTCAGCCTTTTAAGAAATAAGAAAAAGATAAGTAAATAAAAAAATAGAATTGATATGATAAAATAAAAAAGAGACAGACCTGAGTTAGATTTGGTTGGGTTAAATCACCAATAGGATCTACAGAAAAACTATCTAGATTTGTCTCATTCAAATGAGGGGAGGCTTGAGTGGAGGAAGAGGATGGGAAAAGATTTGCTTCAACATCATGTTTGGAGATAGGATATTCTCCATCCAACATGTTTACAGGATTAACATTGGCTCGCTCTCCGAAAATTTCATCTGTATCTTTAAAGTAAGGACATTAAGATTCAAGTTTATTGTCTATGGATTTGATGCCCTTAGTGATATTGATGTTGTTAACCCCAAAACCAGTGAAAGATGAAAGAGCCTTTGTCCTTCTTGTATTTGGCTTGGTAATTCTTGAAGCGTTCAGACATCTGTTTAAGCAAAAGATCAATCCTTCCCTTGGTCTTATTCAGTAATTCATTCTCCATTAGAAGGTAGCCATTAACGTTTTTGATGCTGGGGGCTGTCCTACTTTAGTCACATACTCAGTACCAAAACAAGAATCATAGTTAGATTTGGTTTTCAGCCTGTTGATAAGAATGAGATGATCATCTTTTTATAACTGAACAGTCTTAGATTTCTTGGCTGAATGGGGTAAAGAGGGAGTAGTGGGATTTGAAGAACAACTGGGTGATGGCTGCGTTTTAGAAGATCTAGGATGACGAAGCATGTTAAAATATAAATGAAGATGAAAAGGGGTAGAAACAAGCAGATGAGATAGCAAGATGAAAAGGAGAAGAAACAAGCATATGAGATGGTGAGGGGTTCTGAGCGGATAGAATGGACAGGATGGGATGTGAATGTGAGCGTGCAGTAAGGTAGAAGGAATATCCAGAGAGTAGTATAAGATGTGGTTATGGCAGAAAGTATGTCAAGATGTGGTTATGACAGAAAGTTGTCCAAGATGTGGTTATGAAAAATTGAGTAAAAAAATGTCGGATAAGAGGTGAACATTGACACTTAAAGTGTCTAATAACCCAAATATTAGCAAAAATAATTGCGGAAGATAATTGGGGTATGCATATTATTTTCCACAATTAAATTAATTGCAGATCCCTGAAAATTGATACCCCCTATTAGAAAAAATAATTTCAGAAGATAATTGGGGTATGCAGATTATTTTCTGCAATTAATTTAATTGAGGATCGGTCAACATTGATACCCCCTTTAATTTATATAATAATAAAATTAATATATTAATTATTATAATAAAATAATTATATCATTTAATTATGCAATATAATATTAATTTATTTACATAATAAGCATATTTTTATGCCCTCTTTTAGTTCCAGTAAATTGACATAAAATTTACTGGGCTCCTGGTATAGCCTGGCTGACAAGTTTCTTCTTATTGTGTTCTTGCTTTCTCTTCTTCTTATGTTTCTTTGGTATTTTTCTTCCTTCTTCTAGATTATCTGCCAACAAATATTATGTACTACACACTGTTAAGAAGGATTGATAGTGATAATACACCACAAGAGAATTGATGAAGTTTTGTGCTTTTTACCAACTGATTTTTTTGACCTGTCAGCCAAGAAATCTATCATTTATTGGCTTGAGACATTTTAAACAACTTTTATTGATGGAAAAGACTTTTAACCTGTCATGGGCAAAATAAAAGTTGTTTGAAATGTCTAAAGCCAATAAATGATAGAGTTCTTGACTGAAAGGTCAAAAAATTGGGTGGCGAAAAGCACAAAACGTCATTGATTCTCTTGTGGTGATAATATACTATAGTTGATTGATAATGATTGACTAACAGCATTGGGTTTATACTAATAGATGAATTTCTAAATACAAATTAAAGGTATATTGTTTTACTAATTGCTCTTTACTATTTTATGTTATATTATGTAATTCAATCTCTTATTTTGTCTCTTCATTGAAAACTGATTGATCACATTATTGTTTCTTGCACTTTTACTCATATTTAATATTTATCTTGAACCCCTTTTCCACTGTATATTCATTTATCACTGGCAAAAGGTGCTTGATAATGATTTACTTACAGCACAGGGGTTATACTATTAGATAAATATCTTATAAAAATTAAAGGTATCCTCAATATTTACATCTAGAGAAAATATATAGAAAAATGTGAAATTCACATCAATTCTCACAGAGAGTATTTTAGGTTTCTTTATTATACCATTTTGGTTTCATAAACTCTTAAAGTAAGTTGAACTAATCAATATTTACTTGTTTTGGGTTGATTGATGGTGTTTTGGTTTTTCTTCTTTTTTTTTAACTTTTTCTTGCTTGATAATTTGTATTTTTTAGATAAATTTTCAATAACTTGATTACAAGAACTCTTTTTACGAATCTTGTTAACCACAGCTTGGTGTGATAAATAAAGTTTAGACAATTGAGTATAGTCTGAATTTCCTTGTTTTCTTCCTTTCACTATAATCTTGTTGTTTCTTTTGTCCTGCTCCCATGTTGAGGATAAGAATATCTTAATCTGTCTTGTAAACAAATTTTCAAATTTGAGATCAAGTTGATTCGTATAAAGATGGGGTTTAATCAATTTTCGTCTCTCCAAATTACCTTCAAGGAGGTTGTAATACATTTCCATTATCTCATTTCCCATATCCAGACGATTTTCTGGATCAATTCTAAGCTTAGCTGCAACATGGAGCAGGAATATCATTCGATATCTTTCTGGCCTAGATAGATTACTGAAAACATAGTTGCAGTGTGACAATGTGACACCAGCTTTCAAAGTGTTCAAGTATGAAATTTCTTTTTCTGTAGTTTTTTTAAGCCATTCACGAATTATAGAAGTCAGTTCTTCAAACACATCCCACTTTTCTTGCTGATCATCTATGATTAGATTCAAATATTTTAAAAAATCTTGACAATAATTAAGGCTGCGGATAGCCACGGCAGAGTCTAAACCTTGCTGTATCAACTTCAATACTTCTATATGAAACCGCAAAAAAAATTCACTATCTGTCTTGTACGAAAGGTTAGAACTTTCACTTTTCATAAAAAAAAAACTTATTTTCTGAATATTTTGGAAAAGTAATGCTTGGGAAATTATGAAATGATCCAAAAAATCTTTAGTTTCTGGAAATTTATTTGATAAGAAAAAATGTTCTACTCCTTTAAAATAAGTTTCATAAATCTCAATCGGCCCTCTGTGTCTATCTTCGCGCCCTTTAGTTGATTCCAATGTAAAAGAGAAATCAGAGAGCAAATACAGCATCTTGACAGCTTCTTGTAGTTTTTTGACAGATGAATTAATTGAAAATTGATTAAAAAAACTTTCCCTCCCAGATAAAGGAATTCGCATAATATCATCTATACCTTTTTCTTCACCTTTTTTTTTGAATCCTAAATATTTTTGCATCCTCCAGGATATATACCCAATTACCTCTTCCTCCTGAACTTTTTTTCCTCGCACATCTTCAGCAAAGTCTTCTTCTGTAGGGAATGTAGCATAAAGCTCTTTTTCATTTAAATTGTGTTCAGTTTGACTTTCAGGATCGATGCGTCTACCATTAGTCTCAGAATGACTGTGTCCATCTTCAAAGACTTGATATGGCCTCTTGCTCAACTCACTGTCATATAGATGGTGACTCTTATCCCCATGTAGATCAACTTGGTGACAACCCGCATATTTCATAGCAAGTGCATGATCTAGAGCATGCTCCATCGCAGATTCCAAGACTTGATTCACTTCTTCATGATCTTCGACATATAGATTATTGCATGGGTTTTGATTCAAATCTATCAATTCTGATGGGAGGCGACCCCCTTCATCTAAATATTGTTGATTTGGCTGCTCAAAAGCGATCTTAAAAATCTTTCTCTCAGTAACTTTGGCTTATTTAGATTATAAAGTCAGATAACATACATTTATATGATGTGCCGAAATAATTTTCTTTGACCCATTGTGTAGCTGCGAAGTTGGTGCAGGGTTTCTAATACCAGAGACCACCGGACCTAGTAACTCTGCTCGACAATCGTTTATTTCACTCAAGTACGGATTATGACGGTCCTGGAGAAGTAAATTGCACAAAGAAAGGTTATTTCAAAGAAGTTTTCCCACATGGATTTCTGGAAAACTTACTAAAATGCTTGTTGAATCGTGATATAGAGACAGCCAGGATGACTTTGCAGTAGAATAACACTCATCCTCGTGATGAATCATTTGATCTATTTTATTGCACTGATTAAGATTATTTGATTTAAATTTGTAATTATCTCCCACGGAAAGGGAAAGCCAATTCTGAAAGTCTTTGGCATCATCAGTAATAATTTCTTTTCCATTCATTGGCTTACAAAATCTTGAAGAGTTTTGTAATAGTTGTGAAAATATATAAAGAGTGATTAACTTGAACATAAATTAATGTAATCGATTGTAAAATACTAAAATTACGCTCTGCTCCTACTTTTACTTTACTTCAATGTTTATTGATGCTAGTGACTAGTACAAAAGGTTCCTGGCGGGTTGTAGGAACATTTAACTATGAAGAGGGGCGTACCATTAAGTTTGGCTAGCTGTGAATTCGTCTACATCTCGATGAAACACGTAATGTTCATGATTGTGACTTGTATATGTTAGATTTTAAGTTTAATTAATTGAAAAAAATAATCTATCTATCTACAGCCAGATCACAAAATATTGAGACAAAAATGAAAATTTTCGAAAATTCATTGACAGCCCAAAACTTGAGCTTCAGCATTTTTTTGACATCTTCAATTCATTTTGTGGCAGTCTGTTTGACTTCTCTTTCAACTCAGATGATGAAGAGGAGCGAAACACACTAAAAATCAACCCACTTGCCACTAAACGAATTGAAGATGTCAAAAAAATGCTGCAGCTCAGCTTTTAGACTGTCAATAAATTTACGAATTTTTTTATTTTTGTCTCAATATTTTCAGATCTGGCTGTATCTATTTTAATTTTATTTAATTTTTTTTATTTCATACAATCTCACCCAGCTGGGGGCATGAAGCACAGATAAAACAAATTAGGCTAATTGCAAGAGGTGAACTGTTTAAATGTTTTAATGTGAACTAGATTATTATTTTGTGTGATCGAATAGTTGTAGCTCGGACCCTAGCAATAGAGCACAGACCTTCTGGGTATATAAGATGAATGTCGGTCAGTCGTCTAGAAGAGGGAAGAAGAAGGGGAAGAAAGAGAGGAGGACAAGGAGGTAATGGTAATTTGAGAAATAAAAGAAATAAAGTCTAATAAAATTATTTAATTTATTGAAGAGAAAGCAACGACGAATAATTTGAGAGGTGACAAAAAATTGGGTTTTATTAATAATAATATTATTTCAAGTAAGGGCTATGCGCGGCAAACACTGTGATTACTATTAGACTAAAAGAAACCTTTAAACTGTTATATAGAATTTTAATGAGAATTTTATTACTAATAAAAAGAATATAAACGTGATATAAAAGTATATTAAATTTGTTGAGTGTATAGTAAGTGATGGCGCTACAGGGGATTAACCAAGGCCTTTTTATAGGCAATGGGCCCTCTGAAGCGCTACTATATTTGTAAATACAAGAAACATAATAGAATAAAACAAGAATCTAAAAGAATAAGTGAAACATAACAAAGTAGAGAAAAATATGAAACAAATAATTAAGAACCCCAATTAAGAATCCAAATTTCCCACAATTAATTCCCAAATCAGTAAGTAAAAATAGTGAATAACTAAACAAGCCTGAAACATAGGAACTATGAGAAAAATCATTCAAAACAGATGGTACATTCTGATTTAAGGATTTTTAAGTGAAACAAAAGATATTCTGACGCAACAAAATATGTAATTTATTTCAATTTAGTATTAATTAGTTTTTCCTGACACAATCATGGGTCAAAAGAAGTGTCATTATTTATTGTTTAATACTATAAAAATGATATTTAATATATAAATATAAATAATTAATTTAATTATATTATAAGTAAATTTTACACTTATAATTATAATATATGTTTTAAATTAATTAAATATAAATTTATAATTATTAAATACATTGAAAATGTGCCATTATTTGTAGAATATAATATATTATGTTTAATTTAAATGTATAAAAAATTTATATAAACAATGAAATTAATATAACACTTATATGTAATAAGATACTTATATAATTTTATTATGCAATAGAATATTAATTTATATACATTAAATACAATTCTTATGCCCTCTTTCAGGTCTATAAGTTAACATATCATTTACGGGGCTCCTGGAATAGCCTGGCTGACACTCCCTCACTCTAAAAAAACAATAAAAAAATGCTAAGATTTTTTCTTTTTGTATTTTTTCAACAGAGTAGGCAGATTTGAAATCTCCTTGCCAGGTATCCATGCATCATGTTCAGATGATTTGTTCTTATATCTCAATAAATATTCAATACCTCTTTCAGAAGTGATAATTCTATCATTGAGAATTTTATCAATTTCTGCTGTTTCTGTGACTTCCTGAGGGTTTTTCTTAGGTCTTCCCCTTCTTTTGGGAAATAAGTCACTGTTGGAAGTATAAGGTTTAAGCAAAGAAATAGGAAAAACAGGATGTTTCCTATCATATGGAGAATACAATACAACTTTCACTGCATTATCACCAATCATTCTTTTAACAACAAATGGACCTACAAAAGGATCTTTTAATTTGTGGTTACCTTGTAAATTGAAATGGACAGTAGAGATCAACACTTCATCACCCTTGTTAAATGTGTATTCTTTATGGGATTTATCCCATCTTTTCTTCTCATATTCAAATGCTTTATCAATACAGCTCTGAGCATGTTTTCTGCATAGCTGTTGCATTTGCATTAAAGATTTTACACCAGGGTGTAGTTCCAACTTAGGTAATTTACTATTGAGAATCTGAGCAGGAGTATGTGGGACATAACCTAACCAAAGCTCAAAACACTTTTTCTCAGTGACAGAATGAACAGTGCTATTATATGCAAATTCAAGACCAGGCAATAGAGTGACCTAATCATGAGTAAATCTGTCATTGTCTTTATATTCTAAACCAAAGGCACAATACCTTCTAACCATATCTTCCAGAGTTTGAATCATTCTCTCAGCTAGACCATCAGTCTGAGGATGGTGAGCTGTAGACAATTTTAACTCACATCCACAAATATCCATCAAAGAGGTCCAAAACTCAGAAGTAAATTAAGGATCCCTATCAGAGATAATGGCTTTTGGAAAACCAATAATATTAAACATGTAAGACCACCATAAGAAAGCTAATTCTTTGGTGGATACATCTTTGTGGGTTGGAATAAATTTGCACATTTTTGTGAATCTATCTACTATCACCCAATAAGAGTTAAAGCTGTCTTTACCTGCAACAGGAAGACCAGTGACAAAATCCATATTAATGATTTGCCAGGGAGCATTAGGTGCTTCAATATGTTGTAATAAACCTGCTCTCTTACCTGTCAACCTTTTAGATTTTTGGCAGGAATCACAAGATTCAACATATAATTTTGTGTCTTCAGACATATTAGCCCACCATGCAGTGTTTTTGATTCTAATTAATGTTTTTTCAAGATCAAAATGACCAGCTAATATGTCATCATGACAAATTTTGAGGATAGTTTCTTTCATAGAAGGAGGAATTATTATTACATTAGTAAGCTTTCTTCTATAATATATATAACCATCTTCAATAGAAAACTTTCCTTTACTCAAAGCATTTTGATACTTTGCAGGAAGAGTTTTTATTAATGCTTGAATTGAAGCATTCTTAGGATCATTTAAGATAGTAACCAATTTATTTAAATCACAATCCTTCTCATATGAATCCATTATTAATTGTAATAACTCTTCTTCCATATCTACTACAAATATACCATGGATATGAACAGTATCATCTTCAGGTACATAAGCAGGATTTGAGTCATTATTTGGCAGAGGCAATCTAGAGAGCATATCAACATTGGAGTGAAAATTTCCAGCCCTATAGATAATTGTCATCCGTTCTCTGTATTCTTGAACAGAAAGTTGCCACCTGAACATATGTCTGTTAGGTGTCTTCAGGTTTAAGAGGGACTTCACAGCACTACAGTCAGTTACCAACTCAAATTTTTGGTCATCTAGATAGTAATGAAGCTTCTCAAGAGCCCAAAAAACTGCTAAGCACACCAATTGAGTGGCACCATATTTCAATTCACTATTTCTTAAGGTTCTTGAAATATAACAAATTACAACCTCTGAGGATTTATCATTAATAATTTTTTTCTGGTGAAGGGCAGCACCCAGACCAATAAAGCTAGCATCTGTATACAGGACAAATGGCTTGTTAAAATCTGGAAGAGCCAATATAGGGGCTTTCTTTAAGCAACTTTTGAATGTATTAAAAGCTTTTTGACAGTCATTATTCCAGAGAAAGGCAACATCTTTTCTGGTCAGTTTTGTAAGAGGCAAGGCTATGACCTGATAATTTTTAATATATTGTCTATAATAGCCACACATCCCCAAAAAACTTTGTATTTCTCTTACAGAAGTTGGTGCTTTCACATTTTGGATGGCAGCAACTTTGTTTTGGTCTACACAAATTTGTAAGCCTGACACAACATGGCCAAGGACTTTCAAAGATTGAAAACCAAATTTACACTTTTTTAAGGATAAGGTCATATTGATTTCATCCATTTTTTGGAAAACTCTATTCAAGTGAATCATATTTTCATCAAAGGTTTTAGAGAAAACAATAATGTCATTAATATAAACCATGAGCCATCCTTCAATAATTTCTTGATGGAAAGTGTTATCCATGACTTTCTGGAAAACTGAAGGAGCATTTTTAGGGCCAAATGGCATCCTAGCATACTTATATATTCCCATATGAGTAGCAATAAGCAAAAAATTTTGAGAATTTTTCTCAACTGGAACTTGATGATAACCTTTATTACCATCCAGACAACTAATAAATTTTGCACCTTGCAAGGTAGCATGTATTGAATTAATTCTGGGTAAAGGATAGATATTATCAACAGTATAAGTGTTCAAAGCTCTGTAATCTCCACATAATCTAGCCTTATCTTTTTCATAAGAAATCAAGACTGGGGAGATGACACAATATTTGGGCATGACATCTACTTTCTCAATGATATTCATTTTTAATAATGTTGCAATATTATCTTCAATATCTTTTCTTTTTGATGGAGAAGCAGGATATGGTTTTTTCTTAAGAGTAGGAGGAATATCACTCAAATTACAGGATAAGGTAATTTTCATTTCTTCCTGAACAATTCCCAAGACATGAGAACCATGAGAAAAATCCATAGGGAAAGAGGTAATAGAGGCAATAATAGAATCCTTTTGTTTAATAGTCAACTGATCACCAAAAGAAGCAGTATTTATTTCATTTAATAAATCATCCATTCCAGTTGTTGTTCTGCCTTTACACTGGATTAGTGAGTTACAAGATTTCAACAGATGCCCAGAAGTTCTAGGAGAGGAAATTTTGAATTTCCTTTTGACCTTCATTCCTAAGGTAAAGCAATTACTTGCTGGGTCCAGTTTCACACCAAACATGGTTAAAATATCATTTCCCATAATAAACCAATTGCTTAAATTATCATTTTTAATGACAACAAGTTCACAAATAGCCCTGACAAAACCACCATTATATTTGAAGAATACAGAGGTTTTGTATTTGCCAATAGAAATTAAAGTAGAACCATACCCTCTCCATTTTTCAGAAGTTATAGGTAATAATTTACTCAAATATTCCTTATCCACTGAAGCTAAAGCTTTTTCAGACACTACACCTCCTCCAGCACCAGAATCAAGAACTACATCAACATTTTTACCATTAATGATAACAGGTGCCTTCAAAGGGGATATAGGTATAGAATTGTTTGTAATATCTTTAATTATTTCAGCATTTTCTACTGAAGATAAATCCAATACACATTCCTCAGATATATTATTTAAATGATGGACATCCTGTTCCAACATTAAAACATCTTTAACAGATTCATTGTCATAGGAGATATTACTTTCACAGTCACTAGAAGAATTATTTACATCAAGTTCAACTTCATCAGTGTCTTCATTTTGTTCAACAAGATGAATTTTCTTGTCACAAACATGACCCTTCTGCCACGGTTTGTTACATTTATAACAAGTATTTGTTGCATATTTTTTAGGTGCAACTGGGGCAGAGGGTTTACCAGGTTTTTCTGGGAGCTTTGTAGAAGGTTTATTCTGATCATTATAAGATTTACCAAGGTAATTCTTTGGTTCATATCTATGGTTGAGTAGTACCTCATTACAGATATTTATGAACGAAGAATTTTCCCTTACATGCTCAGTTCTAGCCATAATCAAATCTCTAAGAGAATTTGGTAATTTATACAAGATTTTATCTCTCCAAATATCATAATCCATCTTTGGATCAATTGCTCTTAGGTTTTTTGTCACTTTCATAAGAAAAACAATGGGATTTTCAACAGAGGAGGATACATATCTAGTATTCTCATACTGTCTTTGCTGAGCTAACCTGAAATTTGAACCACCAAACTGATTCTAAATCAAGGATTTCCAATCATTCCATGTATAATGATTGTTATCTAGAAGAACAGATTCATACCACGTCAAGGCTAAATTGGAAAATAAAGAAATTAGCTTAGAAACAATTTCCTCATCAGGTAGTTTATAAGATCTCTTTAAATTATCAATTCTTTGGATAAATAGTTGCCAATCAGAGGAAGAATCACCATCAAAGGTAGGATATTGGTCTAACTTAGGCCAATTTTTCTGACTACTGGGATGGTCCACTTTTTGGTTTGAATTATTCATTATTAATAATTCCTGAAGTTTAGCCAGGTGTTCAGAAATTTCATTATTTACAAAAACAGCTGGTGCATGACCATCACAAGAATTTTTGCTAGTAGCAAAAGATTTTACAGACTCATTTTCAGTTTGTTTAATGGTTGAAATATGAGGAAGAAAGGATGAGCTTTTCTCAGGTTTTTTTCATTTATTTTTATGCAGCTTATTGACAGCATTCTCATTCAATTCATTATTGATGGTTAAGGTTGAGAATTTTTCCTGCAGGTCAGACACATAGTTTCTTATTCTTGGAATTTCAGACATCTGGTCATTTACTTTTGCAAGAGATAGAAAATTTCTGTCCTCAGAAACTGTGTGTTTGGCACTTAGTGCATGGAAATCACTCTTTAGCTTTTTAAACTCATATTGTAGAGATTTTATTTCATTTTTTAATGAATAATTTTTTTCAATAAGGGGTTTCAATTCACTCAAGGTCTTATGTAGATTGATATTTCTATCTGAGATAGCTCTATGGTCACTCCCTATTTGTTTTTGTTGACTAAGAACAATATTCAAGGTTTCGTTGATTTTTAAATAAGATGTATCTTGTAAAGAAGAACTCACTTTTCATTGCAAGTGTAAATTATTTAATCTATCATTTTCATGGATTAAAACATCTCTCAAATGTTTGTCTTTCACAACATTAAAATCAAGGGTATCTTTCAATATTTCCTCAGAAGTTTTTTCAATTAAGGTATAAATTTCAGGGGGAACAGAATCATTTTTAATTGCAAGAGAAGGATTAATTAAAGAAGAAGAAGTTAAATGTAAAGGTTCATCAAATGACAATTTTCTAATTACATCAATAGGGCTACTAGTTACAGGAAGCTGTCTTTTAAGAGGTTTAACTGTTCTTTCACCATGTTCAATAGTATTACCTGCAGAAGAAGTTTAATTAGAAAACATACCCAAGTGACTATCAACCAAATTACTTACCATGGAAGAGGAGAAAACTTCCCCTGAGACTGAGTTTGGGATTGTGCTTGGGCCTTCTTTCTCCTGCTTTGTTGGTAGGGATGAGGAGGTGGATGGAAATTGGGTGTTCTGGATGGGCCAGGCTGATGATGAGGAGGGTGTTGCACATTCTGTTGGTAGTGACTCATTAGATAATCCCATTTCCATTGCTCTACTTCCATAGTATTTGGATTTTGGATGGTTGAGCTGGGTGGCTGTGAAGGTTGAGCCTGAAACTGATCCTGATTGGGAGGCAACTGAGGAGGGGCCTGGGCCTGATTTTGGTTCCTGAGTTATTGAACCTGATCCCACAAGGTGTCTACTTTTGCTTTTTACCTCATGTTTTCTGTCTTCAGCTCTTTTATATGACTGGACAGGTTGTTGATTTGTTGTGGTAGAGGAAGCTTTTTTATTTTGAATCCTTTTGGAAGACCTTCTTGAGGTACTAGAGGCTTTACTTCCTTCTGTTGTCCTAGGGGAAGGGGGTTTGATTTGTTTACCTCTCCTGTCATTTCCACATCCTGAATTATGTGAATTTTTCTTGTTAGAATAAGATTTGTTATGTTCAACTTTAGAAGAACTCACAGTATCAGCATCATAAATAATTTCAATTTCATCCACTTGCATGTTATCCATTTTTTCAGCCAAATTGTTGGACATAATAGTGGGAAGATTAATTAACTTGTAAAAAAATTAATAAAAGTCAGTTAAGAATTGCTCCAAATAAAAAATAATTTTTTAATTAATTAAATTATATATAAAAAAATTTTTAATATAAAGTAATATTTATAAAAAATAATTAATAAAATGAATTGCAAAGTTAAATTGGGAATAAACAAACAAGTTAATTCAACCAATTAATTAAATTACCAATATTAAATATGGCAATATATATGGGACTAAGCACAAAGTACTTTTAAGTCAACCAAAATTAACAATAATTAATAATAAAAAAAATTAATTTAATAATTCAATTTGTATTAATAATAATGTTAATTATTCTAGGACTAAGAGGATTTAACACTCTATAATGGTCAACTAGGTAAAAAAAATTATAATAATTGAACACTTACACTCAGTGAATAAGCAATTAAGCCACAATCACTGTTATTGCAGTAAAAATATAGTATTGTGAGTGAGAGGTGCAAAGGTGAACTTACTATAGTGATCAAAAAATCACTTCAAAATAATATATGAATTAAATTAATATAGACCTAATATATCGAACCCAATTTCGAAACACAGTCGCGGCAAAATTTTCTTTCTTGCTAGGTGGTCCGTGCGTTTGTCGTTCATTGTCGTCGTTTTGGAAAGGTCCCCAGTTGTTGGTTGGTCAGTTGTCTAGAAGAGGGAAGAAGAAGGGCAAGAAAGAGAGGAGGACAAGGAGGTAATGGTAATTTGAGAAATAAAAGAAATAAAGTCTAATAAAATTATTTAATTTATTGAAGAGAAAGCAACAACAATTAATTTGAGAGGTGACAAAAAATTGGGTTTTATTAATAATAATATTATTTCAAGTAAGGGCTATGCGCAGCAAACACTTTGATTACTATTAGACTAAAAGAAACCTTTAAACTGTTATATAGAATTTTAATTAGAATTTTATTACTAATAAAAAGAATATAAACGTGATATAAAAGTATATTAAGTTTGTTGAGTGTATAGTAAGTGATGGGGCTACAGGGGATTAACCAAGGTCTTTTTATAGGTAATGGGCCCTCTGAAGCGCTACTATATTTGTAAATATAAGAAACATAATAGAATAAAACAAGAATCTAAAAGAATAAGTGAAACATAACAAAGTAGAGAAAAATATGAAACAAATAATTAAGAACCCCAATTAAGAATCCAAATTTCCCACAATTAATTCCCAAATCAGTAAGTAAAAATAGTGAATAACTAAACAAGCCTGAAACATAGGAACTATGAGAAAAATCATTCAAAACAGATGGTACATTCTGATTTAAGGATTTTTAAGTGAAACAAAAGATATTCTGACGCAACAAAATATGTAATTTATTTCAATTTAGTATTAATTAGTTTTTCCTGACACAATCATGGGTCAAAAGAAGCGTCATTATTTATTGTTTAATACTATAAAAATGATATTTAATATATAAATATAAATAATTAATTTAATTATATTATAAGTAAATTTTACACTTATAATTATAATATATGTTTTAAATTAATTAAATATAAATTTATAATTATTAAATACATTGAAAATGTGCCATTATTTGTAGAATATAATATATTATGTTTAATTTAAATGTATAAAAAATTTATATAAACAATGAAATTAATATAACACTTATATGTAATAAGATACTTATATAATTTTATTATGCAATAAAATATTAATTTATTTACATTAAACACAATTCTTACGCCCTCTTTCAGGTCCTATAAGTTAACATATCATTTACTGGGTTCCTGGAATAGCCTGGCTGACAATGACTCACATCTTCGTCTATCACCAGTGGCCTTAATCTATTTCTAGGTGAAGTACCTTCTCATTATTTACTCTTATATCTATGACTAACATGTTATACTTGATGGCGGTACTATCTAGGTTGGTAGCACACTCATAGATACAAGGCTTGTGAGAAATACTCACAAGGTTGTTTATTATTATATAAAGGTACTTCTTATTTCTTAATTATTTGTAATGCAAGTCACTTGTCAGTGGCCTTAATCTATTGCTAGGTTGGTAGTGCACTCATAGATACAAGGCTTGTGAGAAATACTGTCAAGGGGTCCTTTTGGGTCTAGAAGTTTATTCAAGGTTTATACAAGGAAAATTGGGGATTTAATGAAATTTTGAAAATAAAGTACGTATTCTCTCAATCAAATTGATTTATTTGCTCAAGTATAAGAGGTAGTTTTTAATTATTAGTATAATTTATAGAGTAGAATTACAATGTTGTAAATACTAAGCTTATAAATTATAGGAATAAGTATTGTTTTGTAGTTTTAATAATAAGTAATTGATAAAGGAATGTTTTGAAAAGCACAAAGTAAGTGGGCTTTTATAGGCAAAACATGAGGGAATAAAATATAAAGAATTTACACCATATACTGTAAGAATGTGAGAAAAAGAATGACTAAAAGGAGTACATATATGAAATAAGAAATAAATAAACTGGTATGTTAACAAGGGCATCAAATTTATTAACAATAAAGTTTGAGTTCCTTAGACTGTCACATTTAATTACACAATAATTAATTAATTATATTACTTTCACGGGATTCCAGATCTCCCACTGAGGTAATATAATTGTTTTAAAGTTTTTTATTATAATTTTATTATTAAATTCTATTCCCATCGACTTATACCATTGAGCACAGTGTTAGGGAGTAAAATTGTAAGTGACATATTATTTACACTAATTAATTATCTTACTTATTGTACTTAACTAGTTAATTGTAAGTAATACTTAAGTAGATAATGAAATATTAGTAAGAAGAAGGGGCGTGGCTTCAACTCAGTAAAATAATTAATTATTTTACTGGTTAAGTCTAGTAGCCTGGTTGACACTCCCTCACTCTAAAAAAAAACAATAAAAAAATGCTATGATTTTTTCTTTTTATACTTTTTTAGTAGAGTAGGAAGATTAGATATCTCCTTCCCAGGTATCCAAGAGTCATATTCAAATGATTTATTCTTGAATCTCAATAAGTATTCTGTACCTTTTTCACCAGTGACTATTCTGTCATTTAGAATTTTTTCAATTTCTGCTGTTTCAGTGATTTTATTTGGGGTTTTCTTTGGTCTTCCCCTCCTTGTTGGAAATAAATCACTATTGGATATGTAAGGTTTCAAAAGAGATATTGGAAAAACAGGATGTTTTCTGTCATATGGAGAATACAAAATAACCTCAACTGCATTATCTCCAATCATTCTTCTGACAACAAATGGACCAACAAATGGATCTTTCAATTTGTATTTACCTTGTAAGTTGAAGTGGACTGTAGAAATCAACAATTCATCACCCTTTTTAAAAGTGTATTCTTTATGGGATTTGTCCCATCTCTTCTTCTCATATTCAAATGATTTTTCAATACATTGTTGAGCATGATTTCTGCATAGTTGTTGTATTTGAAGAAAAGACTTTACACCAGGATGTATATCCAATTTAGGTATTTTGTTATTGAGAACTTGGGCAGGAGTATTTGGAACATATCCAAGTCAGAGCTCAAAAGGCTTTCTTTGAGTAACAGAATGAACAGTGCTATTATAAGAAAATTCCAACCCAGGAAGTAAGGTAACCCAATCATGAGTGAATCTGTCATTTTCTTTATACTCAAGGCCAAATGCACAATACCTTATAATCAAGTCCTCTAAAGTCTGAATCATTCTTTTAGCTAAACCATCAGTCTGTGGATGGTGGGAAGTAGAAAGTTTCAGATCACAACCACAAACATCCATCAGAGACATCCAAAATTTAGAAGTAAATTTAGGGTCTCTGTCAGAGATTATGGCTTTATGAAAACCAGCAGTATTAAACATATGAGACCACCATAAGAAAGCTAATTCTTTAGTGGAAACATCCTTGTGAGTAGGGATAAATTTACACATTTTTGTGAATCTGTCAACAATAAACCAACAAGAGTTATAACTGTCTTTACCAGCAATAGGTAATCCTGTTACAAAATCCATTTTTATTATCTGCCATGGTGCATCAGGAGGTACAATATGTTGCATTAATCCTACTCTTTCACCAGTTAATATTTATGATTTTTGGCAAGAATCACAAGACTCAACATATAATTTTGTGTCCTCAGACATATTAGCCCACCAAGCAGTGTTCTTAATTCTGATCATTGTTTTGTCAAGATCAAAATGTCCAGCTAATATGTCATCATGACAAATTTTCAAGATGATTTCTTTCATAGAAGGAGGAATAACAATAACATTACTCAACTTTCTTCTATAATATAGATATCCTTCATCAATTGAAAATTTACCTTTTTCCAAAGCTTTTTGGTACTTTGGTGGAAGGGTTTTAATTAATGCTTGTATTGAAGCATTCTTTGGATCATTTAATATGGTGTATAACTTTTTAAAGTCAGTGTCTTATCATATGAATCCAGAATAAGCTGTAATAGCTCTTCCTCCATATCAACCACATATATCCCAGGTATATGAATAATTTCATCCTCAGGATCAAAAGCAGGATTAGAGTCATCACTTGGTAAAGGTAACCTTGATAACATATCCACATTTGAGTGAACAATACCAGCCCTATGAATAATTGTCATTCTCCCTCTGTATTCTTGAACAGCCAACTGCCATCTGAACATATGTCTGTTTGGTGTTTTCAAGTTTAAAAGGGATTTAACTGCACTGCAGTCAGTGACAAGTTCAAATTTCTGGTCATCTAGGTAATAATGAAGCTTTTTTAGAGCCCACAATACAGCTAAACATTCTAATTGAGTAGCACCATATTTCAATTCACTATTTCTCAAGGTTCTTGAAATATAACAAATTACTACTTCTGAAACTTTATCATTTTGAACTTGTTTTTGATGGAGGGCAGCACCAAGACCAATGAAACTGGCATCAGTGTACAAAACAAATGGTTGATTAAAGTCAGGTAAAGTAAGAATTGGTGCTGACATCAAACAGTGTTTCATAGTGTCAAAGGCTCTTTGTCTTTCACTATTCCAGACAAAAGCAACATCCTTTCTAGTTAATTGGGTAAGGGGTAAAGCTATGACTTGGTAATTTTTAATATACTGTCTATAGTATCCACACATTCCCAAAAAACTTTGGAGCTCTCTAACTGTAGTAGGAGCCTTTACCTGTTGTATGGCTTCTACTTTGTTTTGGTCAACACATATCTGTAAGCCTGAAACAACATGACCAAGAACTTTTAAAGAATGGAAACCAAATTTACATTTCTTCAAAGCAAGTGTCATATTTATTTCATCCATTTTCTGGAATACTTTACACAGGTGGTTGAGATAGTCCTCAAATGTTTTTGAGAATATAATGATATCATCAATATAAACCATTGGACATCCATCAATTATCTCTTGATGGAATGTGTTATCCATGACTTTTTGAAAAGCTGAAGGGGCATTTTTAGGGCCAAATTTCATCCTAATATACTTATAGATACCCATATAAATAGCAATCATCAGAAAGTTTGGAGAATTTTTCTCAACAGGTACCTGGTGATATCCTTTGTTACCATCCAAACAGCTGATATATTTAGCACCCTGTAAAGTAGCATGTATAGAGCTAATTCTAGGTAAAGGGTAGATATCATCAACAGTATAAGTATTTAGTTCTCTATAATCACCACATAACCTGGATTTATCTTTCTCATAAGAAATTAGGACAGGTGAGATAACACAATATTTAGGTGTTTCAACTACCTTTTCAATAATATTCATTTTTAAAAGGGTAGAGATATTGTCTTCAATATCTTTTCTCTTTGTGGGAGAATCATAATAAGGCTTCTTCTTCAAACTAGGTGGTATATCAGTTAATGGCAAGACAATGAAAGTTTCATTTCCTCTTTAACTAATCCCACTTCATGTGACCCATGAGCAAAAGCAATAGGAAAAGACTTTATCAAGTTAATGATGGAATCTTTATCCTCACCAGAAGGTTGTTCTCCAAAAGAGGCATTGTAAATTTCAGACAAAAGGGCATGCATCTCTTTTGTAGATCTTCCTTTACATTGAACTACAGAATGACATGTGTTTAATTCTGGTTTCAATAATTTTTTAGGGGAGGAAATCTTAAATTTTCTCTTCCCATTCATCCCCATTGTGAAACATTGATTCGAGGGATCCAATTTTATGCCATACTTGGTTAAAATATCATTCCCTACAATAAACCAATTGCTTAAGTTGTTATTCTTCATGACAACAAAATCACAAATAGCTCTTACAAAACCATGGTTATATTTAAAAAACACTGTGGCTTTGTATTTACCAATGGGGGACAAATCAGAGCCATAACCTCTCCAATTTTCAGAAAAAATAGGCATCAGTTTTGATTTATAGTCTTGATCCACTGAAGAAAGTGCTCTTTCAGAAATTACACTTCCTCCAGCTCCTGAATCCAGAAAAACATCTATGCTGGTTCCATTAATCAAGACTGGTGCCTTGAGAGGGGCAATAACAATTGAGTTATCCTCAATGTTCTTTATGATCTCAGCATCTTCAACTGTAGATAAAGCATTATTATCAATATCAATAGTATTTAAATAATGAATATCCTCTTCCAGCATCAAGATTTCTTGTTGAGATTCATATAAAATATTGCTGGCACAATCACTTGATGTCTCATCCAGTGCTACTGTGTCATCAGCATGCTCCTCTGTTTGTTCTACAAGATTTATCTTCTTGTCACAAACATGGCCTTTCTGCCAAGGCTTGTTGCACTTGAAGCAAGTTTTTTTGCATACTTTTTTGGTGCAACAGGGGCAGAAGGTTTACTAACCTTTTCCAGAGGTTTCTGTTTGTAAGTGGAGGGTTTCTCCAAAGGGGTCCTAGAAATGAATCTTCTGGCATCATACTTGCTTTTTAGAAGGATCTCAATGCAAGTATTAATGAAAGAAGAGGGTTCTCTGGAGAACTCAGCCTAGCCACTATCAAGTCTCTCAGAGACATTGGTAATTTATAAAGGATCCTGTCCTTCCATAACTCAAACTCCATATCGGGTCCATTGCCCTTAAGATTTTTAAAAGTTTCTTTAAAAACTCAATAGGTTTATCAGTAGAAGAGCTATATCTAGTTTCCTCATACTGCCTTTGTTGAGCCATTCTGAACTTGGAGCCACCAAATTGTGCTTTAATCAATTTCTTCCAATCCTCCCATGAGTAGTCATTCCCATCCAGGAGAACAGATTCATACCACATTAGGGCAACATTAGTAAACAAAGAAATTAACTTGGACACAATTTCCTCATCTGGGAGTTTGTAAGAATTTTTTAAGTTATCAATTCTGCAAATAAATTGTTGACAATCAGAGGAAGAATCACCATCAAATGTAGGATATTGGTCAACTTTTAGCCTATTATTTTGATTTGAAGGAGTCTCCTTAGTACAAGCTTGTTTCTGAGTAAGAATAAGCTGTAATTTATCCAATCGGGCTGTAATCTCATTGTTTAATCCTTCTGTTGAAGATCCTGGTGCATCATCAGTTTTTGATGTAAACTCAGTGTTATCAACAGGTATTTCTGGAGCTATTTTTACTTTAGATGAACTAGCCACAGGTAATATTTGAGCATCCTGAACTATATGTTCCTTCACAGAAATGTCAGAATATTTCTGTTCATTCAACAATGAGTTCAGTTTTTCTTCAATGGTTGTTAGTCTTGTTTTCATTCTTGGAAGACTAGATAAACTCTCATTGATAATTGCAAAAGATAACTGATTTCTATTTTGAAAAGATGAATAATGGTCATTCAATCTTTTCAGATTCATCTTATCTATCTCCACCTCCTGGCAACAGGCAGATACAGTATCTTTCAGTTTAGACAAATCATTTTTTATATTTTGCCATAAAGAAACTTTCTTTTCATGGGTTGCTTTGTAATGAGATAATTCATCAGAGACTCTCTGTGATTCACTTCTTAATGCTTGATAACCCTGATCAGTTAACAAACTATTATATCTCTGGGTCAATTGCATATTGTTCATTATATGGTTTTGTTTGGCAATAATATCTCTCAAGTACTCATCATTAATCTTTGCTACATCTGGAGTGTTTCTCAATAAGGAAACTGAGTAACTTTCCAGACTCTCATAGAACTCAGGGTCAAGAGTTTCATCAATTACAGCCATATCAGGGTTAATCATTGAGGTAGCAATTGAAAGTAATGGATTTGATACATGAGTTATCTGTCTACTGCTCCCAGCCTATACTGGTCTCAAGGTTTCTTCTTCCCTCTCAGATTTACCTGAAAGAACAGAATCAGCTACAAGAAATGGCACTTGAGAATCAATAGAGGGGCATACCAGGGTTTGCTGGGTATGACCACATTGGGCTTTCTTCTTCTTTTTCCTCCTAGATAGGGGTGAGGAGCTGTGGGGTTGACCTGGTTGGGTCTTGACTGACCTGCCTGAGGTAACTGATGCTGATTTTGAGATAGGTAGTCCCACTGCCACTTGGACACTTCCACCTTTTCTTGGGACTGGGGAGCCAATCGTTGTTGATCCCTGGGAGGAATAGGTTTCTTCTTCTCTTGAAGAAAGGTATCTATCCTTCTCACCTTTTCTTCCAGAGCATCGACACTTGCCTTTAGTCTCAAGTTTTCTGTCCTTAGCTCCTTTATGTGAGTTGACAGATTCTTTACCTGTTGAGGCAATGGCATCTTTTTTATCCTGAAGCCTTTTGGAAGTTCTTCTGGTGGGTTTATCATAGGCTTCTGATCTTGAGTTGTGTCTACTAGGATTTCTACTTCTTCCATCTCTACATCCTGTTTGGGGCAAGGATTTATTAATCTGAGAAATTCTTCTTGTTAAAGGAAAACTTACAGAAGTAGGCTCATCATAATCAATCATGTCTAGTTCTTCTTCACGTGCAGCAGAACCACTTTGGTCAGTCATTTTAAGATTTAACTGAAATGAAGAAAAGAGACAATAAGATTAATTAGTCTTTTATTTTTAATTTTTATTTAACAGAAATAAAATAAAAATAATAAAAAAAATCTTTTTAGGAAAAAAATCAACTTAATAAAATAAATTTATTAATTCAAAAAATAATTTAAAACCAGGATTATAATATAATCAACTGTAGAAATAAATTAAAATTTTTATTAATAATTTTAATTAATTTTTCCAGGATTTAAATCAACTAATTTATTACCAGGACTTAATGTCAACTGAAGTAATTAAATATGAATTTTTATTAATTAAAAAAAAATTATTAAACTGATCACTTAACTACCAGGACTTAATGTCAACTGAAGTAATTAAATATGAATTTTTATTTAAAATTTTTTATTAAACTGATCACTTAACTACCAGGACTTAATGTCAACTGAAGTAATTAAATATGAGTTTTTCTTAATTAAAAAAATTTATTGAATTGATCACTTAACTACCAGGACTTAATGTCAACTGAAGTAATTAAATATGAATTTTTATTAAAAATTTTTTTTTTATTTTCAGGACAATTTGTTAACTGGAACAAATAAAATTTAAATAAATCAGGACAAAAATGTCAACTGAAAATTGTAATACTTAATATTAAAATATAATTATTTATTACTTCTGGGACTAAGAACACTATTGCTCTATTATTTTCAACCAGGAAAAATAAAATAAAATATAATAATAAAATTAAAACCAAATTACCAGACACCTCCCCCTGTAAAATGAGCAAATTAATGCCACTTACAGGGTGCTGAGTAAAAGGAAAATACGTAGCAAATGAAAAGTGCAAAGTAACCCACAAATAGTAATGTCAATAAATACCACAATATAGACAACGTTTAGTCAATATATGAACCTAATTTTTGGAGCGCGGTTCGATTCCCATTTGCAGCAAAAAAGTTTGTCACATGACATATGACGTTCTTCATTTTCGTCGCTTTCTTGTTCTTACAGGTACTCGAATGCCAATGGTCCCTTTGATTTACGCCCTCAAATCACGATGTGCCATCTATAATTTGGGAAGGCCTCCAATTGTCAAGGGGTCCTTTTGGGTCTAGAAGTTTATTCGAGGTTTATATGATGAAAATTGGGGATTCAATGAATTTTCAAAATATAAAGTACGTATTCTCTCAATCAAATTGATTTATTTGCTCAAGTATAAGAGGTAGTTTTTAATTATTAGTATAATTTATAGAGTAGAATTACGATGTTTTAAATACTAAGCTTATAAAATATAGAAATAAGTATTGTTTTGTAGTTGTAATAATAAGTAATTGATAAAGGAATGTTTTGAAAAGCACAAAGTAAGAGGCCTTTTATAGGCAAAACATGAGGGAATAAAATATACGGAATTTTCACCATATACTGTAAGAATGTGAGAAAAAGAATGACTAAAAGGAGTACATATATGACATAAGAAATAAATAAACTGGTATGTCAACAAGGGCATCAAATTTATTAACAATAAAGTTTGAGTTCCTTAGACTGTCACATTTAATTACACAATAATTAATTAATTATATTACTTTCATGGGATTCCAGATCTCTCACTGAGGTAATATAATTGTTTTAAAGTTTTTTATTATAATTTTATTATTAAATTCTATTACCATTGACTTATACAATTGAGCACGGTGTTAGTGAGTAAAATTGTAAGGGACATTTTATTTACACTAGTTAATTATATTACTTATTGTACTTAACTAGTTAATTGTAAGTAATACTTAAGTAGATAATTAATTATTAGTAGGAAGAAGGGGCGTGGCTTCAACTTGTTAAAATAATTAATTATTTTACCGGTTAAGTCTAGTAGCCTGGCTGACAAATACTCACAAGATTGTTTATTATTATATAAATGTTATTCAGTACTGCTCTTCATAACCTTCATAGTTTATAAGCCCAGGCCTTCACTATTGAATCTTGTATTAAAACTTTACAATGCAAGCCACACCTAACAGTTCCACTGCTACTACCAATATTCCATTTCTTGGTAAGGACAATTACTCAATATGGTCCTTACAAATTAAAAGTCTTCTACAACAACATAAACTTTTTAAAATCATAATTAAAAATGACCCATCTGCTACTAAAACCAACCTTTCACCCGAAGATGAGGCCCACATTGATTAGGCTGCTGGGATCCTCACCCAGTACTTAGACAATTTTAATCTTCACCTGTTTTTCAATGATTCAACAGAATGTAATTCTCACCTTTTGTTGACTAACCTCCAGAAACATTACCTATCTACAAGTAGCGCTAGTTGTATAAGAGTATTCACTTCCTTAATGACTTTAAATTTTGATGGGTCCATAAATAATTACCTCAAAACAATACAAAATTATGAGGATATATTACCAGCCGTGGGAATCGAGCTGAAAGAGGATCTCTTAGGCACTTTCTTTCTCATTTGTCTTCCTGATGAGTTTAAAAGCTTGAAAGACGCCATGATTCATAATTTTACTGCGCGGAAAGAGGAGATAACCATTTCTGAATTCACTCGAGCACTTTTGGATTTTAAAAAGGAAGAATCACCTATAGTACATGACAGCGCCCTCAAAGCTAATCATAACCAGAAGATTGTCAAAATATGCACCAATGGCAAACACAATCCCAAAGCTAAGCACTCCGAAGATGTGTGTTTCCAATTACACCCTAATCTTTGACCTAAAAGACAATCAAAATCTGATTCTAAAGATTCAAAAAAGCTGCCTAATGAAAGACAAGATAAGGCGTCCATGGCTTTTGAAGTTGCCTCTTCCTTTTGCCCACTGGATCATTGCTTCATGGTTTCAAATCTTAAATCAGATAGTCTGACCAATTATATTCTCGACAGTGGAGCATTAAGACACATGTTCAACTCAATTGATTATTTTGTCAAATATACTCCACTGGAATTAACTGTGGTCATCGGTAACGGTAAAGTGATTAAATCTCATTGGCGTGGTACAGTGTGTCTCATTAGTTGAAATCTGACCTTATACTTTGAAGACTGTCTTTACGTACCCGAACTTCACACCAATCTATTGAGTCCCATGAGAATTTAAAGCGGTGGTTTTAAACTCAATACTAACAATGATGGTCACGAATTCACTATTACGAAAAACAACAATGTAATATTAAGTGGTATAATCAAAAATAATCTCCCTTATCTTGTACTCCAATTCCCTAACGAGTTGATGGATAAAGTCAATTCTTCATCTGAGTCATTTGAGACGTGGCATAAAAGGATGGGACACCTCAACTCTTGATATTTGTTGAATTTTCTCAGTAAGGGCCACCTTAATTTTCCTTATTCTCAATCCGCTTCACCATGTACCGTGTGTATTAACTCCAAACCACATCACTCTCCTTTTCCTGGTAATTTACTACAGGCAAACCGACCCCTTGAATTCATACATGCTGACTTAAGTGGGAAAATTTCTCCACCAACTTTAAATGGTGGAAATTATTATTATCAATTAACTAATCCTTTTTCATCATATCAATTTATTTTTATCCTCAAAGAAAAATCAGAAACATTTAAAACATTTAAAAAGTTTAAAAAATTAGTTGAAAATATATTTACACCTCAAAAAATTGGTCATCTTGTTAATGATGGAGAAGGGGAATTTATAAATAATGATTTTAATAACTTTCTCATTGAAGAGGGGATTGCAATGCATGTTACTTAACCTTATACTCCTCAACAAATCCCCATAGCTGAAAGAGCTAAGGCGTTATTATTTAAGAGTAATTTGCCTAAACCTTTTTGGGGTGAAGCAGTCAACACAGCTTTTTATCTACATAATCGATCTCCTACTACATCACAACACATGAAAACTGCATATGAAATGTTATTTAATCGAGTCCCTAAACTTGATCACCTAAGGATATTTGATTGTGCAGCCTATTCCCTTATACCAAAGCAATTTTTTGGAGGTAAATTTGAGCCAAAGGCTACACTGAATGTCCTAGTTAGATATGATGATAAACTCTTTTCTTATCGCCTGTATCATCCTGGGACTAAAAAGATATGCTACTCACATGATGTCGTTTTTAACAAGACATCTTTTCCTTACGCTGAACTGTCTGATCAATCTCATGATTCAATCATTGAAGCATGTGAGTTACCAGAGCCACCCATTCCAATGGATAATTATGTTTGCTCTGATACAACTCACACGGAGGAAGAATCTTCTGAGTTAGACTTTCCTATTGAGAGTGAAGAGCCAACAAATCCTACAGAGGCAACACCTAATTATTCTTCTCAATCTCGTATTCCTGAAGGAAACCGTTTCTCTTACATCTATGACAATGAAGTTCTTCCCAAGAATTATTTTTCAGAAATATCTGAATCCAATATCTTAAACTTTAAGCAAAATTGCCCCTCTAGGGATCATGGCTATGCAGCCTTAGATGAACGTCTTGCTATCAATATAGTAATTCCTAAAAATTATAACTCCGCAGTGAATGGAACAAAGGGTGATGATTGGCTTAAGGCCATTAATGTTGAATTAAACAATATGGATAACAAAAAAGTCTGGTCCATAGTCCAAAAACCAGCACATGCCCGTCCAATTGGAGTGACTTGGGTTTTCACTGTTAAAGAAAAAACAGTCAGGGGGAATAGCAAAATTTAAAGCTAGGCTTTGTGCACAAGGTTTCTCACAAATCCAAGGTGTAGAATATGGTGAAACATATGCTCCAACAGGCTGCCTCACGTCTTTAAGAGTATTACTGGTAATTTGTGCAGTAGAAAACTTGGTATTTCATCAAATGGATGTCAAACGCGCCTTTCTTAATGGACATTAGACGAAGAAATTTATATGAGACTTCCACCTAGTGTTAATGCTCCTGCACATTTATCTGAACCTGTAGTTAAACTAGAAAAATCTTTCTATGGTATAAAACAATTGCCTCGTTGCTGGTATTGAGAAATACTACTTTTCTTCAATTCAATCTCTTATTCTCCATCAGCAGCAGATCCATTTTTATTTATCTTGAATGACAAAGATCACTTCGTCTATGTCTTTCTACATGTAGAAAACTTAGCCATATTTGGTAAATTGGAAGATGTTCTAAATTTCAAAAAACTAATATCTACTTAATTTGCAATGGAGGATATGGGAGAAGCTAATTACTTGTTAGGGATGAAAATTAATTGTGAAATCAATAAAAGTCTGATAAGTCTATCACAATACAGTTACATTCACTGTTTTCTTAATTCATATGATATGAGTCAATGTAAACCTGTTAAAACTCCCTTACCACCTCAAACACAGCTTATTGATGCTACTCCTGATGAAGTTTACTCTTTTAAATCTCTCAATGAAGATTACCGTAGTGCTTTTACTTTGCTGAATTATCTAGTACAAGGATCACGACCATATTTAGAATTCGCAGTTAGTCAATTGTCTCAAAATCTGGAATCTCCTGGAATAAAACATTGGATCACATTTAAACATGTTTTAAGATATCTTGCGGACACTATATATCAATCATTAGTTTATGGTAACATGTCTTTGACAAAAGAGCATCCAGATGGCCATTTCTCATTTTCAGTTCCTGTTGGTTTTGCAGATGCAGACCATTCCAGTTGTCTTAAAACTCATAGGTCAACAACAGGATATGTTTTCCTAATGAATGGAGGTATCCTGTCTTGGCGTTGTAAGAAACAGTCTACAGTGTCTTTATCAACCAGTGAAGCCGAATTAAAAGCCTGTGTTGAAGCTACTCAAGAAGCTATCTGGATCTCTTATCTATTAAAATCTCTCTCCTCATCTGCTCCAAAGACTATACCACTCTTCGGCGACAATCAAGGAGCAATTTTCCTAAGCCATAATCCAATGTATCAAGCAAGAAAGAAACATATTGATGTTCAAATACATTGAATTCGGGAACAAATAGAAAATAAAAAAATTATATTAAATTATACTAATACTTCTTCTATGTTATCAGACTGTATGACTAAATCTCTTTGTTTTCCTTCTCTTTCAAAAATATTTAACTTGTGTAACTTTCATAACTATTTGTCCTCCAAAATAGGGGGGGTTTAAATGTTTTAATGTGAACTAGATTATTATTCTGTGTGATTGAATAGTTGTAGCTCGGACCCTAGCAATAGAGCACAGACCTTCTGGGTATATAAGATGACTCACATCTTTGTCTATCCCCAGTGGCCTTAATCTATTTCTAGGTGAAGTACCTTCTCATTATTTACTCTTATATCTATGACTAACATGTTATACTTTATGGCGCTACTATCTAGGTTGGTAGCACACTCATAGATACAAGGCTTGTGAGAAATACTCACAAGATTGTTTATTATTATATAAAGGTACTTCTTGTTTCTTAATTATTTGTAATGCAAGTCACTTATCAGTGGCCTTATTCTATTTCTAGGTTAGTAGCGCACTCATAGATACAAGGCTTGTGAGAAATACTCACAACATTGTTTATTATTATATTAAGGTTATTCAGTACTCCTCTTCAAAACCTTCATAAACTGTAGATATATATAGCTTTAAACAATATGGCAATTAAAAGGAAAGACATGATGGTGATTATTGAGTAAGAGGGAGATTAATAGTGAATCTTTGTGTCTTTGTTAAGAAACAGGCAACATTTTTTTTTAATTTCATACAATCTCACCCAACAAGGGGCATGAAGGAGAAAGCAGGTATACTATGTAAGTAAAGCTAAATACATGGGATGGAAACTAATTTGGGAGAGAGCAAAGGGCAGTTAAAAAGGGAAACCAAGGGTGAGAAAAACAAATACTAAGTAAGAGCTATTGGGATAAGGGTAAGTTATTAGGAAATCTTCCAGTTTCAACAAGGAATTTGGCCAGGACAAATATAGCCAGAGAAGAAGAAAGAAGAAAAGAGGTGTAAATGGGCAATTTGAGTTTAGTAAATTCACTAAGTAAAGAAGGACGAGAAGCAGAGTGGGCAGGGCAAATAAGGAGGACGTTCTTGAGGGTGTCAGGGGCGCAAAGATTGCATAACGAGCAGAGAGGCAAATCCACTGCTTTGAATTTGTTAAGGTAGTGGTTAAGAGGGAAGTGGCCCAATCTGCGCTGGAGAAAAGCAGTAGCGTGAGCCCTAGGAAGGGAGGAGAGCAATTTGAAGAGGGAAAAAGGTTCAAATTTGCCCCGAAGTTTCTTCAAAGCTTCTGGGGGAAGGTAATTAAAAAAAAGCAAGTGTGAGTGAGATTTAATAAAGGATTTCAGAGAGGAAAGGCAACATTTGGGATGATAGGAGAGAGGGAAAGCAGATCAGAGGTGGTTAAAGGAATTTTATGTTCCCTTGCAGCTTTAAAAAGAGCTTTACGCAACACAATGTGAGCAGGAAAAAAAAGTAAAACATGCTCAGGGCTATCAAACGTATTAAGGGAGCAAAGAAAGCACAAGGGGGAGTCAGTGGATTTTAATCTAAAGAGGTAACTTTTAAAAGGAAATTGCCCAGAGCAGCACTGTTCACACTACAGCACATTTTTGTTTCTCCACAGGGCGCAACAATTACGCAACAGTTACAAAACAATTGTTTTTTGCACTTTTTTTTTAATTTCATACAATCTCACCCAACGAGGGGCATGAAGGAATAGGCAAGCATGTGTATGTGCAAGTGGGTAGAACCTTATAGAAAGAAACTGGGCAATGAACAGGTTTAATCAATGGAAAGGGAAAGCTAAAGAAGATATTAACTAGTTAGGGGGAGGTTATTTTTGAATCTTTTTGTGTTTAGTAAGAAGTTCACGACTACAGGCAATACAGGAGAGTGGGAGAGGAGCGATGAGATGTTGAGAAGGATTTTGTGGCAGTTTTCTGCTTTAATGAGTAGAATTCTGATGACTTACAACACGTGCAAACAGCCAACAAAAATGACCTCATGTTGCGCCGACAAGGAGCTGAAGTGGGGGAAGGGTGCCACTTTGGCTAAAATAAAATGGCAGCCACGTCGGCTAAGGCCAAGCTCATATGTTGCTATGTGGGCTCACATCATCTCATGCTAACTAAGATGATATCCTATTCTCAATTTATTGCCTGCATAAATAAATAATTCATCATCAAACTTCAATAGGACTAATTATGTCTTTGAGAGAAACAATGTGGCATTGACATAAAAGGGAACTGCTTGAGCGTGTTATTGACTCAACTAAACTACATATCTAACATTCATTGAATGAAAAATTGTTGGAATATCACCCTACTAAGGTAAATTACACTTAAGAGAATAGCAGTGTTTTTTTAATGTTTAAGCTGTACTTTAATTCTTTAAATCTTGCCAAAATCTATTTTCTAGCTACCCAGTTACCTCCCAACAGTCAAAACTTGTTACTAGCCTGGATGATACTAACATTGAACCAATAATTTCTTCATTTTTTTGTCAGTGTCAAAAATGCAGTAAGTTCACCACACTAAATTGAGCTGGCCAGGAAGTCAAGGGATGCTATGTACATCAAACCACTTGGATGAAACACCAATAAGTAGAAAGCTCCTTTATTGCATCTTTCGGAAATCTCAATCTTTCACAATCCAAGAATATGGTTGATTTTTCCAATGCTACCACATTAGACCAAGGCCATAGGGTTTTGACTCCTGATAAAGATTTCAATATTAATAATGAAGAATCAATCTCACCATGTATGGTACCTTTAACTTCCAACTTATATTAACTGGCTGATTTTTTCTTGTTTGTCTTAGGTCATATCCTTGGATTCATTGCCTGGCTAAATCTTGTTTGTGGTGTCAGTAGCAAGAAGATGAATTATATTATTCAGTGCATCTCCTACACTGTCAGAAAATGCTGCAATCTGCCACCTGAAGTTGACCTCATATCACAGATCCCAAAAGGCATTTGTACAGTTAACACCAGACTAAGAATAAATCCCAAAATACAAAAATTTTTTAGCTGCCCAAAATTTTACTGTTTGTTCCATCCTGATATTTCCCCTGATAAGTGTGGCTACCAACCTACACACCAATCTGCTGTTTGCAATGAAAACCTCTTTCAAAAAAACACCCCACCTGATGGATTACTGCTTAATACTGAAAATGAGAATCTTCAAAGTTTAAGAAAACCTAAAAGGTGCTTTGTTCTTCAAATTTTTAGTGACTGGCTCAGCCGGCTTCTTAGCTTATCAAATTTGGAGAACAAAATTGAAAAGTGGGCTACCCATTTGGCTGAAACAATGGATGGAAAAATACATGATTATCTTCAATCAAATGTGTGCAAGGAGCTGTTGATTGATATCCTTGCTAAAAAAAAGAAAGTTTCAGACCTCAACTTAGATTTTTCATTGTTTGTGGATTGGTACAACCCGTACAGAAACAGAATTTTGGGAAAAATAGTATCAATAGGTGTTGTTGCAATGTATTGTCTAAATCTACCACCATTAATGCGCAATAAGAGTCAATATACCTTTCTTGAAGCTATTATTCCAGCTCCAAATCAACTTGATATGGAAACCATCAGTAATGTTCCCTATCCTTTAGTAGATATGTTACTAAAAATAGATAAAGGTATTAATATTAAAACTCACCTGTTCCCAAATGGAAGATCTGTGACAGCTAAATTGGCAGCTTTAATTGGAAACATTGTGGAAACACATACAGTTGGAAGATTTTCATCTCTTTCTCATCAAAGCCCTGCTCATTGTGTCATATAGATAAATCTGATATAAATAAAATAAGTAATAGTGAAAAGAGAGATAGGGAAGATACTCTTTTTATTTCTCATCAGTGGAAAGATGCACATACTGTCGCTGAACAGTCAAGATTAACTCAGGTAACTGGAGTGAGATGGTCTGAACTTAGTCAACTCAGTTACTGGGATCCTGTTAATTAAATTTTTCTGAGTATAATTCACAATTGGTATGAAGGTGTACTCAGTCATCACTTTCAAGATTGTTGGAATTACAAACCTAGAAACAAAATGTATCATAAAAGTGCATTAGATGGATCAGCTACTGAGTATGAATAAAGTGAGAGTGAAGCTAGTAGCTCAAGTGGAATATGGAATGTAACTTACAATAAATCACAACAGGATAAACTTTTTGAAGCAATTGGAGAAGTTTTGGTACCTACTGGCATAGTCCCATTGCCTAAAGGGATTGGAATAGCTAAAAATGTGAAGTTGAAAGCTTGTGAATGGATGACTCTATTTTCTGTTATGGTAAGGTAAACTCTTAAAGTCGCCTTGCTGTAAGCAGAATCCGGAGGAGATATGTGGATTTAGTGGAAAACCCCGTCCTTCCAACAAAAATAAAATAAATGGAATTCTAAATCACTAAGCTAACCAGTCTACTTGGATCTGATTGATAAAAATAATGAGACTCTAAAATATTTAACACTTATTGAGATTTAAATAAAAGTGGCTGTTGAGAAAGAAATACTGATTACAACAATTAAGGTATACCAGTGAAAGATCTGAAAAGATTGACTTTTATGTTTTTATAATAATTTGAATTTTTATGAGACAGCAATAATCAAGTCCCAGTGATGAAGACCTTTCTAAAGATACCCTGTATGAAGTGTGATTTAAATTGTTGAGTAGTATTTCTAAAATGTTATATATAAAATATAAAGTTATTAGGGTATTACAAATTTATTTAATTTGTTGAGTAATAAAAAATGAGACCGTGGTGGTTAAAGATTAAGCTGTATGTTGTATGATGATTTTAAGATGATGCCCAATTTCGAGTCTGAAAGGCTCTTAAGTATACCTACTCATGTGCCTAAGTTTTCCCTCCAGAGCTCAGCCGGAGCCCGTATGGAGCCCATACGGAGTCCGTATTGAGTCCAAGCGGAGTCCGTCCGGACTCAATTAGAACCTTTAAAACTATAATAAAAAATCTAGAAAAATTACACATAATAGAGCCACTTCCCCTTTACATTCTAAACTTATTTTTGTAGTCTGCGTAGCTCTAATCACCCCGTGAAAATTCATCAAAGTTAAGTAATTTCTAAAAACGTAAATATTTCTATAAATCTTTAAAATTCATTTAAAAATATAAGAAAAATAGTAAAAATTCTGGAAAAATTTCCCAAGGTTCTTGAGTGACTCGACTTGATACTTATAAACTTTTCAGACGGTAAAAATAAGTTTTCTCCTTAAAATAAATTGTTTTTGCGTAGGCGTTTGCTTTTAACCAATTTCTTCATATTTAAAACTCAAATAAATTAAATAAAACCCTTTTATAAAAAATAATAACGCCAATCTTGCGCACTGTAATAACTCCATTTACATACTTAGGAGCCATACTAAGCTTTAGGCTACCACATCCTCCCTCCAATTGAGAATGTCCCCATTCTTAAAACTTTGCATAATTGATTGAGCAATTCCAAAAGAATTATCTTTTCTAATAAAATAATTTGATAAATTTGTTTTAGCTGGTCTTCTTTTAATTCTTTATAATAAAAACGTTGTTTCTTCTTCTCTGGATTGATATCACATAAAATAAAATAAATCTTGTGATGATTCTACTTCTGAGAGCAAGGTTTGAATCCCTTCAGACTCCCATTAACCAGTCTTCCTTCATGTCACAGCATTGAGAGAGTGAATCTTCCTAATGAGCCGAATACTCCTGATTCCAATCTCATAGGGCCCCCCACTGAGCCGAATTCTATGATTCCAATCTCGCCATAAGGTCCTCCAAGCTTCACACCGAAAATGGCCTAACACTGAGGCACTAAAAAAATCATTCCCTAAAATCCAACTACCATCCTAACTTCTGATTCCTTCATCACAATTTTCAAACTTTGCTATACAGCAAACCCATAAAATACTTTTGCCAGGCTTCCAATAATAATATTAACTTTATACCATGTTAAAGCGCCACAAATTTCACCTAATTAACCATTATGCTTTCCTTAGCATCATCACCACTTAAAATTTTAACCTCCTAAAGCTTATCAGCACCCAATTCCAGAAATGATTGAATAACCAGTTTAGAGTCTTAGTGGACAGTGATAAATTAAAAGATTGAATTGAGTTATCCAAACAAGATTGACATTCCATTTTAAAGTCTTGGTGGACCAAACATATAATCAATCGCCAGTTTATGGTCTTGGTGGACCGATGATTGTTTAAGTGCATAAATAACTTGAAATATTCCTAAGTAAGGCCTAGGCTTGACCAAAGATTGAATAAACTTGATAATCCAGTTTAATTTCATAGTGGACCAAACGTTTGATCGACAAGTAATCCAGTATAAGGCCATAGTGGACCAATGAATGTTGAATTATCCTGCAGATATTAATTTTTCAGTTTAAAGCCATAGTGGACTAAAACAATGAATGAACTACCAGTTTAAAGTCATGGTGGACCAAACATTTGATCGATAAGAAATCCAGTTTAAGGTCATGGTGGACCCAACACTTGATAATAGTCCAGTTTAAGGTCTTTGTGGACCTAACATATGATAACACTCCAGTTTAAGGTCTTGGTGGACCTAACATTTGATTGATAAAATTAAAAATAAAAAAAATCCGTCTCCCAAAAATATCCATAAAATCTTGAACATTCTTGAAATTCAGTTTAAAGTCTTGAAGGACTAACAGCTCCAATATAAAATTTTTAATGATAGTCTTGAAAATTAGCCAGTTTAAAGTCTTGGAGGACTAAAAGCTCCAAAATTCGTATAAAAAACCTTAAAGAACGTCTTGAACAGTAGCCAGTTTAATGTCTTGGAGGACTAACAGATATCTTGAAGTAAAATCCCACAGGTTTTGAGCTCCCCTAGACCCTGTTTCCTGTCTAAACTAAATGAATAAGACTAAAAAGAATGAAAACTAAAAAAAAAAAAACTAAGAAATATAATAATAATTTTGATTTAATTAATTAATTTTTTCATTTTATTATATTTTTTTTATTTTTTTATTTTTTAATTTTTTTATTTATTTTATTTTTATTTTATTTTATTTTTATTTATTTATTTATTTATTTTATTTAATTATTTTATTTTATTTTTTTAAATTTGTTTTTAATTTAAAATAAAAGATTTAGAAAAGATAGTTTTGAAATAAAAGTTAAAATTTAATTTTTAAAGAAAGATAAAAAAAGTAATAAAAAAAATTATCAAAATTAAAATTATTAAAAAAGATGCCCACCGGCCATTTGATGAGCCGTACCCTCGACATCATACCCACATCCAAGTGAAACTTGATGTGGTTACACAATTTTGAGAAATTGAAAAGAAAAGAAAATAAATGAAAGTTTTTAGAAGATAATTTTATAATGATGATCACTGGGTGGGCTCCCTCCAATTTATAAAAATGATTAGAGACCACCAGTGAGCATCACCTTTGCAATAATTCATAATAGGGGGTGTCAGTTCTGGCAAATCCGCACTTAACTTAAGTGCGGATTTCAAACCAAATCAGCACTTACAAATCAGCACTTAAATTTTGCAAAAAAGTCACTTATTTCAAAAAAGGGTGTCAGTTATGACCTCAAATCAGCACTTTTTTCCCGTTTTTTTTCACAACCACATGTTGGCCACAAAACATCCCTTCCTTTCTTACCCCATCCCTGTCACATGTGACACACTGACCTTCCTCGCTACCTACCCATCAATCCTCGGCACACACCCCTTCCTGACATTTTCAATATTTTGACCAGGCATGTTCACATTCTTTTTTACTTATTTCTTCTACTTTTTAATCTTTTTTCTTGTTATGTGCCAGTTTCATAATGCCTCCCAGACATTCCAAATCTCAAAAGGTAACTCAAAAATCTGCTTTGTCACAAAAGTCTCCTCGTAAAGCAAGCCCTACACCTGAAAAATCAAAGGCAGGTTCAGGTCAGCTTAAAAAGGATGATTATCTCATCATAATAAACTTCCTTAAAATAAAATCAAATTTTGAAGCATGTTTTGGATGTGAAAAGTCCACTCGTATTGGACGTCCACCTTCTTCAAAGGTTAATGGCTACTTGTTGATGGCCAATGAAGTAAGGAAGAAAACAAGGGGGAGAATCGATATCAATCCTAAACAAATGAAGGAGAGATTTAAGAGTTACCATTCAAAATATAAAAAGACTCATCATGCTGCAAATGAAACTGGCTTTGGTATTGACAATGATTATTTGGAGATTGGAATTACTACTGTTTCCAAAAAGCTCAATGTCATGTGTCCTTTCTATGAGGAAATGGATAATCTTTTTGGCTCCCGAGTTGATGTAAACCCTTGGTTTCTACACGATACTACTAAGCATATACCCTCTGGATCCAAACCTTCCTATAATCCTCCCAACACACCTTTACTTGAAGAAGATCAATCCCCTCTACCTTCTAAACATAGTTCAGCTGAAGATGATCCCAACTTTCAAGCAGAACAATTATATCGCAGAAGATCTGAATCCTCAGAGGCCCAAAATTTAAATGTATGTTTACTTTCTGTTTTTTCTTCAATTCTTCTCTGAATTTCTCTTTCTTTCTAGTCTCGTCCTACTCAAACTCAATCTCCATTAAATAATCTCAATTCTGGAAATGTGAATCCCACTTTAGAAGCTGCTTTAGATGAACTTCCTGAAGCCTCTTGTTCAAACTCCAAACTAAAGCGTCGAGCCTCAACTTCAATGAACTTGAACCATCTATTAAAATGTGGTAATACTTCAACAAGCTCATTTGGCTCCCTTAAGGATTATTTTGAAAAAAAAGATATAAGTAAGTTTCGTTTGCTATATATCTTAATCATTAACTCATTTATTTATTTATTTCAATTTAATTTTCTCAGTGAAATCAACTATTGCAAATAATGCCCTTGACTTTGAGAAGATGAAGTTTGATCATATGCTAAGGAAAGATCAGCAAGCCTTAGATTTGGAAGAAAAAAAATTTGAGGTAGAGCAGATGGAAAGAGTAAATGACCGTCAATTTCAAAGAGAAATGGCTACTTGTGAATTGGAAAAACAAGAGAGTTTTAAAAAAAAGATTTCATTATGGAATGTGTTAAAAATGGCCAATCTTATGAGGACATTAAAAAATTACTTGACCTTTTCAATTGATAAATTGTTTTTCTAGTTAATTTAATTTTGTTTGATTTCTTTTTGGTAATATTTTCTTATATGCTGACTTATAAAAGTAAAAGAATATAGTACTTTATTTTTGACAAAAATTTGAATGTATAATAAAAATTTTCTATCTTTACTTTCTAGTCAATAAGTTTGCTTATCTAAATTTTTCTAATTCATCAATTTCACATGTCAGAATTAAAAAATTGGCAATACCCTCCCCTGCATTTTATTGAAACAAGGGGTGGGTACCACCAAATTTTTCTAAGTCATCAATTTCACATGTCATATTTAAAAAGTTGGCAATACCCTCCCCTGCATTTTATTGAAGTAAAGGGTGAAAGTCATCAAAATTTAATATAATTACATAAATTAATTAATATATAAATAAGATATGTCAAATATACTACTTTTAAAGTAATGACAATTCCTTAAGCCAAAATGCAGATCAAGTCTAGAAACTAGGTTTGGGACTTTCCACAGGTATAGGCTAGAGGAACCCCATGAAACAAATTAATGTTATCATGATTACAATTTATACAACACAAGGTCGTGGGCCCATTACTTTAATTTCATAAATTGAAATATCATATTTATTTATTAAAAATTTATGGAAGAATATTAAATATTTGGTGACTCTACAAATCCCCATACTTTTTAGATCTACCTAAAGAATGTTTAAATTTATTACCTTTTTCTTCTTTTTTTAACTTTTTTATTCGTTGGATTGACTTTTGACTGATCTGGAAAGAGCAACCAAAATGTGTGAAGTCTTGACAAGATTCCAAACCTGGAGGAGCCTTTGTGGTTTGGTGATTATCATAAGAAGAATTTCAAACTGTTTCAATGATTCCATTTCCTAATCCAAAATCGATTATACATCTATGATCCGGGAAAGATAATCCATGTCCTTCAATTTTAGCAGGTGATGGAATAGGTTGTCCAGTGATAGGATGAATATATGTGAAAATTCCATAAGTGAGGTAATTGGCATCATTTGAGTCGGTGTGAATTTGATTATGAAATCCAGAATGAGTGATTATAACATTTGAAAACATTAGATAATCTCTGCTAATATCTTCCCATTCAGAGTCGCACCAGTTTGGTATTCCAAATCTCATAGCAACTTCATGATTTTTTTCAAAAGCTTTATTGAAGAGTTTTTTAAGTCAAAGAGCAATAAATGAATTAAATGAAGGTGAAGTATTCCATTTTCAAAAATCATTATCTAATTCAGCTTTAGATAAAGATCTGAGTAAATAATATATGCCTATTTGAATTAAATTCAGTAAAATGATATTAAAAAATCCTGAAAAATCTTTAAACATACCAAGAGAAAAACCTTTAACAAATCCTGGTCTCCATCCAATTCCATTCATGATTCCACCCAACAAATTCTTATTCCTTAGAGATAAGCGAACCAAAGCCATTTGATAGAGTGTTATGATGAGATCTCAGAGTTGATTAAATGATTCATCTTTTAAACCATTAAAAGAATGGTTTTTGTAAATAAATTGAGGTTTGAAAGTATTATTAATAACAGCTTTAACTTCATCTTCTCCAGTATCAGTTAAATAATGTATATTTTCAGGTAACGTTTTCGGATATTTTTTTTTCTTTCAACTTTTGTTTTATAGTACTTGATTTTTGAAATATGGCCAAATAATTGATCCAAGTGAATTTTTATTTTATAATTTCTTTTATTTCGATACTGTTCATTTTTTGACAATGTTTTAGATGATGTTTGAAAAGAAGCTGAATTTAAAGATGATAATGAAGTTGAAGAAGATGAGAGTGAGGTAAGTGGTGAATCTGAAGTTAAAGTCATGTATTTTTCTACTTAAAAATTTTTTACTTTTCAAACACCCAAAATTATACATTAAAAAAAACTCACTTAATTTAAATTAAAAAATAAAAATTCCTCAAAAGACTAATGAGAATTTTTTTATTTCACTTGAACTTAATGAATATTTTTCTCTCAAATTTAAAAAAAAATTAAAAAACAAAAAAAAAAAATCAAGAAACTGTTAAATTTTTTTAACACTTCCCCATTCCCCTAAATTCCCCTCTCCAAAGCCCTCTCCCAGCTCCCAAAAACCCTTGGAAAACCCCCCCTCCACCCCCCACCAAATCCTTCAAATCCCCCCTCCAAATCCCCCAAATCCCCCCTTCAAATCCACCTCCAAATCCCCTCCAAACCCCCCTCCAAATCCCCCTCCAAACCCCCTGCAACCCCCCCAAACACCCCCTTCAATACACCTCCTTTCACCCCCTCCAACCCCCCCCTAACCCCCCTCCAAATCCCCCTTGAAACCCCCCCAATATGTCCCTCTAAACCCCCCTAACCTCCCCTCCAACTTACTTAACGATTCACTAACGAATTGTTAAGTGAAGTTTAAGGGTGGGTAGGAGGGATATGAGGGTGTATTTGGGGGTGTTTTGAGGGGGATAGGAGGGGGGTTTGGAGGGGGGGTTAGAGGCGGGTTTGGTGGGGATTTGGAGGGAGGATTTGGGGGATTTGGTGGGGGGATTTGGGGGATTTGGTGGGGGGTGGAGTGGAATGAGGGGAAGATATGAGGAGACCAAGAAGGGGGAGAAAGGGAGAGATGAGACCAAAGAGGGAGAAAAGGGAGGTTAGAGTGAGCCAAGGAGGGGGGAATAAGGCAGCCAAAGGGGGGAAAAGGGGGATGTATCCATTCCAAGGAGAGGGTAAAGGTGGGAAAAAGACCAGGCCAAGGGGGGATAAAGAGAGAAAAGAGGGAGAGAAAGAGAGAGAAAAAAAATAGGTTAATTTTACCTATAAATTTAAAAACAACCACTTACAAAAAAAAAAAAAAAAAAAAAAAAAACCAAAAAACCAAAAAAAAAAAAAAAATTAGCAAAAAATTAAGTAAAAAGAATAAAATGACTTACCTGGAGAGATGAGTTGAGAAAAAAGAAATATAAGTGAAATTGATTGAGTGATGTAGGAAGAGAGGAGAAAACGGATTTGAGTGAAGAAAAAAAAGAGAGTGACTGAAAAAATATGCGTTTGCTGAAAATATGCGATTCCATGTTGAAATGATGAATGAAAACACAGAGAGAAAAAAAATAAGACTTTAACAGCAAATTCAAAAACCAAAAAATTATGCAAAAAAATTTACCATTCTCAGTGAATAACACATGCAAATTGATATTTTGAAGAGAAAGAAAAAAAATTAAAATTGCGTTGAAAAATGTTGGAGTGTTATTGGAAGAATTTTCGCCCTTATACTAGTTGATTGAGAAATAGAAGTGTTGGATATAGTTGGAGGTGAATCAACTTGTTCATATTCATACAGCTCTAACCATTGATCTTTGAGGTCAGCAAGTAGGTTATGAAGTATAGTGCAACACAGAATCCAGTTGATCACCGCCTCCATTTCAGATTTATTTCTAAGAGAACTTCTTAATTCCCTTAAACTAAAAAAACGGCCTTTCAAGATTCCAATAGAATGTTCAATACGGACTCTTGATTTTTCCAAATTATTGTTGAATTTGGCATTTTGACTGTCTTCTGAAGCTGCTCCCCAAAAAGCAGGAAGTACATACTTTCGATTCACATAAGCAGAATCTTCAAGAAGATACTGATCTTCATCAAAGAATTTTTCAGGTTCATTTGAAATTTGCATTCTTTGGAAGACATAGGAGTCATGACATGAGCCAGGATAGCCAGCGAAGAATGATATAAATTTTTTTTTTACGTCACATATAAGCTGAACGTTAATTGAATATCTATAAAGAAGATATATTTGTTTGTGTTAGTTTCAAAGAGGATGAAAGAGTTGAAAATAATCTACCTCTTTTTATGGTCAAAGTAATTGTTTCCACCTTGAGCAGGTTTCTGGCTCAAAGGAATAGTAGTACCATCAACAAAACCAATACATCCTGGGAAGCCCTCAACTTGCATAACCTGAGATGATTCAAGTTGCTCTTTTTTTGTTGGCCAGGTGAGAAGTTGAGATTCCAAGGAGTTGATGGCAGTGATACATCGTTTGGTATAAGTGTTAACTGAACCATACCCTAAATCAAAGACATTTTCTAAACGTTTCAAAGCGGCTCCATTACCATTTGAACCCAAACGACATAGTGTGATGGCCAATTGAATTGAAGGATGTCGTTGTTCTTTTTGAGAATTATTGTGAAATATGGGATGATCCTGAATAAGCTCAAGCAATTTAAGGAAACATTCCTGAGAAGTCCTGAACAGCTGTCTAAAACTGGGTGTAGATAGGTTAAGAAGTGTTTTGATGGTGTACTTGGGGGTATGAAGTACTTGAGGCTTTCTGGGAAGAAGGTAACGTTTCCTGGCCATTTTTGATAAAACGACAAAATCTTCTTCTAGATCAGAATCGGAATCAGAGTCCAAGAGCAGTTCAAGAGCCATGAAAGTCATTGCTTTATGTAATTTATCACGATTTGAAAGTGAGGAAGGCATAACTCTTATATGATATGATATGAAGATGTAAGTGATGTACGATGTTTTGAGTTATGAAGTGTTATGCTGCGGAGTGCTGCGTATGAATGGGATGATGCTGACAAATAAGTGAAATGGGACTTGATGGTGAAATCAGCACTTTTGGTTGAGAAAGTGCGGATTTGAGTGAAATAAGTGACTTATTTCATTTTGAAATCCACTAGTATTGGGGCTAGTGTGTTTTGGAAATCCGCACTTATTTAAGTGTGGATTTGGTCAAATTTAAGTGCAGATTTGTAAGTGCGGATTTGCCAGAACTGACACCCCCTAATATATATTTAAAGGAAAGAAATTACAATCTAACATAAAAAATCAAACCAAAATATATATAAAAAAATCTTGAATCTGGCGTTGAGAGCAGTGTCTCTTAATTCGTTCCAGTTTATAGTCTTAGTGGACTTCCTATAATTAAAAGACAAAGCCAGGATTCAACTAGAAACAGGGAAACTTTTGGAAACGAACATTATGGGGTAATTTTGTATAGAGCAGCCAGCCCATCAATTACCCCCACACTTGCCAATATTAAATTAAGAAGGTTCCCCTGTGAACACTTCTTCCAATAAAATTTTAAAATTTTCCAACACTATCTTCACCCATAATTTAAGAATTTTAAATTTTGAAAATTTCAAAGAAAGTTTTCTTGCATTTCGTTAAGTTTAATCACAGTTTCGTCGCCCATATGCAGTGTAACAACAGTAAAGTACTTTGATAAAAAAGAAGATAGTTTATCCTCATTGCGGAGGTTAATAAAATTTGATAAATGTCATAGTTTATCCTCATTGCGGAGGAATCCATAAAATTTTGTCAATATCATAGTTTATCCTCATTGCAGAGGAATCCATAAAATTTCATAAATGTCATAGTTTATCTTCATTGCGGAGAAATCCATAAAATTTTGTAAATTTCATAGTTTATCCTCATTGCGGAGGATAATAAATTTTTTGTTGATATTATAGATTATCCTCATTGCGGAGGTAGACTTCAGCACTCCTTGTGCCTCTAGGATAGAACCGTTTCACTTGATCGGCCGCTACCCTCTTCTTCAATACTACTCCATCCAACTCTTCTAGCACATATGAACTGCCGGAAACTTGCTCCTTGATTTTATATTGTCCATTCCACCTATCTGCAAACATCTTTCCCCACTGACTTTCCAAACTCCTATTATACACCAAGACCATATCACCTGGGTTCAAAGGTTTCCTTAATCGATGTGCCAACCGCTCATCCCAATATCTGACTGATTGATTTTGGATCTTCATCATCCGCAAATATGCCTTTTCTAAATATTCTTCTTTCTTTTCTAGCTGCATCATTCTTGCACACAATAATTCTTCAGTAGTTTTGACCGTGTCCCAGTCAACTCCAAGATATGATTTAGCTTCTAAATCAACCAGTAAAACTGCTTTCTGTCCAAAAACAAGTTCATAAGGTGAAAATCCGGTCGTCCTTTTGGCAGTGATTCGATCAGCAAATAAAACGAAAGGTAAATAGTGCCTCCACTTTTCGGCACTTGTCCCACACATTTTAACTAAGGCATCATTAATAACTTGATGCCCTCTTTCAACCATGCCTTCAGCTTCAGGATAATATGGGGTCGCTACCCTAACCTTTGATCCAACTTTCAATACGGCCTCTTTAAACTCTGTCCCAAATTCAGGACCTCCATCTACCGTCACCAACTTCATCACCCCATACCTATATACCCAATTATTCAACAAAAATTCTGCCACTTTTTTGGAAGTTAAATTAATAAGAGGCGCTGCCTCTAACCAACCAGATAAATCATCTCTGGCCACAATTAAATATTTATACCGTCCCTCTTTTATATGAATGGCATCTAAACTAACTCTCCCAAAGAGCGTATATTCACCAGTCGCGTGTCCAGGTTCTTTTGGCCTTAAATAACTTCGTCTTTGACATTCTTCGCATGACTGAACCCACTGTTTAACAGCCATCTTCATTCCAGGCCACCAAAATCGATCATAAATTCTTCTAAACGTTTCTCCAACGCCTCTATGCCCGAGATCTTCATGCAGTGAGTTCAAAACTAATTCTTGCCCCTTCTGTTGAGTTATAACTACTTGAGGATTTGGATACATTCTCCTCATTAAACGTCGACCAGATAGGTAAAACGTAGATGACTTCCTCTTGATAGCCACCCATTCATTGTGTTCAAAATCTTCTGGCCTCTCTAAAATCAACAAATATTTGACTAACAAAATATAAAAACCAGTCTGACCCCAGACTTCATCTTGAAAATTAATTAATATAACATCAATAGGGACTTCTCTATCACCAATATCACCTGCACATGAATGAGCCAATAATTTTTGACCCCTAAATAAATCTTTAATCGAGCTATGTCAACGTTTTTCTTCTGAACCTTTGGATCCTTCGTAAACCGTATTCAAAAATACCTCTTTCTCTTTATCCACCTTTTTATTTAAAATCTCTAATTCTCCAACATATACACCATTCCTTAACTTACTACTATCACACACTACCAATCCATCTTCTTCTACATACACCACATCTTCTTCTACCTCCTTTCTACCGAATTTATCTACACCTTTTCCAACACCTTTATTAACATAAAAAATATTTTCCAGTTTATCCTCTTGGTGGAGGTCATCATCACCATAATCTAAACACAATAATCCTGCCAGTTTAACCTCATGGGGGAGGTATGGAAAGTCTCCAGCTCCTTTAGTGCTGGCTTTGATAATAGTTATATCTTCATTGAACTCTTCTGAGTCTGAATCTTCTTCAGTGGGTGGTCTCCTTGATAAACCATCTGGAATAGTAAAAGTTTTGCCAGGCTTATGAACTAAATCAAACGAAAAATGTTGTATAAAAGCTACCCATCTCGTCATGGGTGCGTTCAGTAAACTTGGGGAATTAATCATCTGGATTAACAATTTTGCATCCACTTGCAACTCAAAATGTTGCCCCCACAAAATATGCTGAAGTTTCTTCAGTATTTTTGCCACACCACCTAATTCCAATTTTGGTTGTGAATATCTTGATTCGACCTCAGTAAATACTACAGATTCATACCTAACTGGCCTGATGTAACCAGCTTTATCCATCTGAGACAAAACTGCCCCAGCTGCAACCTGACTTGAATCAACTGCTAAAAAAATTCTGCCAGCATCTTTTCCATAATCCAACTTGTGCAGGACTAAATCCTTCCCTGCAACCTCCTTCAACTTCAAAAACGCCTTCTCACACTCTTCATCCCACTCCCAGTCTGCATCCTTTCTCGTTAACTGTCTCAATGGAGCTGCCAATGAAGAAAAGTCCTTATTAAAAATTCTAACATATACGCAAACGCCTAAAAACCCTCTGACTTCTGTCATATTCTTGGGTCTTGGCCAGGACTGAATTTTGTTAACTTTATTCTTGGACATAGTCCTACCCTCTCTACATACCACATGGCCTAATATTTCTAAGGCTGGCACACAACATGAAAATTTCGAACCTGAAATAGTTAAACCAGCCTCTTCAATTTGAAACAAGATTCTTTCTAATGTAATTGCAAACTCCCAAATGAATTTGCGTATCCCGGGATTCTCTTCCAACACCAGCTTATCATAGTCGGTTGTTGGTCCCTTAATTCCTCCATCATCTATAAAGATTCCAGCATATTGTGGAATTTTGTCTTGAAGGATCCAAGCCATCTGAGCTTGATAAACTGCAACCGAATTTGTTGCTCGTTGAGGTAATCTTGTTAACTGTAAACGTCCTAGTGGTGTATCGAAATTAGTGAGAGGCCTTGAGTCCGGATGTAACTCTCTCTCATCATATCCACCCATAATATCTCCCAAACCATAACACACTCTCCCTGCAAACGCTTCAACAAACTCCTCAGCACTAGGAGGTATCCCAGCATCCTTTATTGTAACCCTATTTAATTCCCTAAGATTATGAACAACTCTAAGCTTTCCATTCGGTTTCTTGATACAAAATAACGGACTAGAATAACTTGATGTTGATTGCTCATACAGTACAGTGCATATCCCTTCTCTGAAAACTTCAATATAGGCATCTTTTAATGCAGCCGGAATAGGAATTGGTTTCTGCTGCCATGGTTCATGACATACCACAGGAATCTTGTAAGGCTCCCCATAGGAATGCTTCAACACACCCCTCTCCTCTTCTACAAAAGAAATGGCTTTCTCTCGCTTGACCATCACATCCAACAACTTCTTCTCTTCTCCAGACAACCAACCATCAGGTCCAAAATTAACAACACCCAGTCTCTCAAAAGTGATTGTTGAGGTCTCAGAAAATTCAGGCGGATTCTTTATCAAGGGACTTTCATAAGGATCTCTTGATAACCTTGGTCTTCTCAAGGGTGGATTGAATTCGGCAGGTAGCGGTTCATTAATAGGTCAAACTTTATTTGATACTTTCTTATATTTGGCTGCGTCCACATCTAAATAAACTTGAGGTAAAACATTTACTTTTGTATAGCCATTAAAAATTTCATCAAATAAATCTTCTTCATCGTTAGAATCAGAATAAGAAAAATTAGAAAAATATTTTATTTCATTTTTAAATTTTACCCTTTTCTCCTTTCCCTCCTCTAATTTATAAACAGATTTTCCAACACCTTTGCTTCCCTTATCCAACAGTAAATTGCCTGTAAAGAAAGTTGGCAGTTTAACCTCTTGCTGGAGGACCGGAATTGAATTTTCACAAAAATTATTTTTTTGTGTTTTAATTATACTGAGATTTTTTACTGGATTTTGATAAGATTTTTGCAGTTTACCCTCTTGCTGGAGGTCCCAAATATAAGGAGATACTTGCAGTTTAGCCTCTTTCTGGAGGACATAAAACATACCCTTCAAATTTTTATCCAACCTAATTTGGCCCATTTTGCCTTTTTCACCATTTTTAAATTTAATAGAAAAACAGGGTAAATCCAATAAACATATAGAAAATTCCATAACATATTTGCACTCCAAAGTAATATTAATGGAAAATAATTGAGAATCCACTTGAATTATCTCCAAGTGAGCTGACCTATTAAAATCCGGGATCTCATCCTGAGGAGAGATTACAACATTAGAGTGATCAGCCCCTGCTACCCCGAAAAATGAGGGCATTCATCCCTTTCCAACAAACATAATTCACCAGCAGCCATCCGTTTTATACGCCGCTTCTTGGTGCAAACACAACACTGGCACAGAGTAGTAATCCCTGGTTGTGTTTCCCAACCTTCATCTCCAGGAGGCGCTAACCGCATATGTAAACTCTGCATATCTTCACCAGTGATTTCCAAACTAATCCCCATGCCATCTTGATACCCTATCCTGGCCTCAAAATCCATCAAAAAAGGACCACCAAGAACAGTTTTGACTGCTCCTCTGGTCACATAAAAGTGAACCTTACCAACAGATCCACCAATGCCTAACCTGACATGCTCAGCTGTACCCATCAGCTCTGTTGCATGCCCTCCAATGCCTCTGAGGTTTCCCCCAGTTCCACTTTTAATTGGCAAGCCTATACTCGTTGCTTGCTCCAATGAAATTAAATTAATTTGAGACCCTGAATCGACCAAGGCTTTTACTTCTTTACCATTAAGAGTTACCACCAGGTAGCCCAGGGGAGCGGAAAAATGTGTATCTACATCTTCCCCAAACTTTTCAACATTTTCACAAATATATTCCACCTCTCCAGTGGAAACCCGACGCCTCGTCAAATGCTTCTTTTGCTTTTCAGCAAGCGCCGGACTAATCGTAAATAACTCCCCCAAAGATAAGGAAATCTGCAGTTGATTCACCCTATTCAAAACTACGTCCATCGCATTAGCTTGACCAGAAACTACTGGCCGCTCATACTGGACCTTTGATTTAACAACCTTGGCCCTGGGTAACTCTTGAGGTCCAACCGAGCCATCTTCACCCCCCATTATAACATCTTCACTTTCTATAACCCTGACTCCGTCACCAGCTTCTTGCACTAATCCTGATCCATTGCTAGTCCTTCTTACTCCCTCCATTGGGATGGGACCGCTAAAACTTGGTCTGGGTAGAGACGCCAACGGTACGTCCTCCTCAGAATGCGAATCATCCTCTGGCATAGGCTCACCATATAAATCAAACTTGCCATAACTAGGGGGCCCCATATCAGCAATCCCCTTCTGCATTTTATATAATTTGTCCTTAGAGTAATGGTTCAATTTGTTGGTGGCAGTTTGAGCACTAGAATTTTTGTCCTTAGAGTAAGGGTTCACTTTGTTATTGGCCTTGCCAGGATTAGCCCTCAGTTGGCTTTGAATGCTACTTTTTGCCTTAGTAGCAGCTGCTCTTCTAGCAGCATTAACATCGTATTTGCCAGCCATACAACTACCCTCCACTTGGGTAACGGTTGCCAGCTCTAAACCTCCAAAAGAAGTAGAAAATGAGGCTTTACTGACCTCTTTCTCTTTACATTTTTCAGCTTTTCCACCATTACCATTACCATTTTTGCCACCCTTGGCATTAACATCTTCATCCGTCACCTCTTCAAATCTGGCTCTCCTTTCAGCCGTTAAACTTCTTCTGACCAAATCAGAAGGAGACTGTCCATCACTGGGCTTGATGAATGAACCATCAGGAAATTTATAAACTTTACCATCAAATAAAACTCGCCCAGCATCCATATCCTTATCAAGAGCAAAACAAAGTGTTGCTCTGTGCCCCCTGCTATTACAATAGGAGCACACCTTTGGCTCATTGTAGCCACCTCTAAAACTACTACCACCATTCCCACCATTTCTCCCATTGCCTGGAAAGCGGTTACCATTATTATTGCCATTATAATTTCAGCGTTCATAACCTCTGGACTGATAAGAAGTCGACGTCGACAAAGAAGCGATTGGGGCCTTATTGGCCTTCTGGGTTTCTTGATCAAATATTTTTAACTGTTTAGTTAAATCGGCCAAATGATCGACCATCTTATTATCCACATTACCCTCAACTTTTGCAGCAGGTAGTCCCATTTGAGCCTTCTTGGCCTCCTGAGCTTTGACCATGATATCGTTGTTCTCAGCCAAAACTTCACTAACCTTGCTAACATATTGAGTGCATGACTCTTGATATTTGTCCAATGCCAATAACTTTAGATGGGCTTGAATGTTGTCCTTTATAACCTCCAAAGTCAGCAATTTTTGCTCACCATTAGGCAGTTCCTTCATCAAATCTTTTCTTGAAAGATCCTTCAAGATGTCCATAAGATTATCCCTGCTGCATGCTGACCAAAACAAATCTTTTGCCTGGTTCTCATGCACTAACTCGTCCACCAGTATGAGATATTCCACCAATTCATCAAACTGAACACAGAGCTTTTTGAAGTCAGCCATAGAAGAAACACCACCTTTTGCTTGCCAGTCTCCAACAATTTTATTGAGGTCCATCATAGTAAACCTAACACCCCATCTATTAACCATAGCTTTAGAAAGCTTAAGCCAATCCTTGTCCTTGAATGCCTGCATAGAAATAACCTCTTTTTACACCTCCCTATCAGCAATAAAAAATCTAACTTGCTTCACCATGTCCACATGAGAAGCACCATCAACAGCAGCAGCAGCTTCATACCTGCTAATGAACCATTTAACCTCCTCCCCATCAAACTTTGGGCTATCCCAAGAAACAATCCTAACAGAGGAAGTAAGAATTTGAGGAGATCCAGAAGCAACAGCAGAAGAAGACATCCCAATAAGTAATGAAAAGCGTTAACAATCGATAAAATAACAAGCCTCTTGTAGGCCAATAACAAAAATCCAATTAGAGTTCCAGAAAATAAGCCTCTTGCAGGCTAAGAAAATTCTTGATCCAAGTAAGTCTTTAAAGAAAGCTAGAGAAATTGTACCCCACGTTGGGCGCCAACTATGGTAAGGTAAACTCTTACAGTCGCCTTGCTGTAAGCAGAATCCGGAGGAGATATGTGGATTTAGTTGAAAACCCCGTCCTTCCAACAAAAATAACAACATGGGAATTCTAAATCACTAAACTAACCAGTCTACTTGGATCTGATTGATAAAAATAATGAAACTCTAAAATATTTAACACTTATTGAGATTTAAATAAAAGTGGCTGTTGAGAAAGAAATCATGATTACAACAATTAAGGTGTACCAGTGAAAGATATGAAAAGATTGACTTTTATGTTTTTATAATAATTTGAATTTTTATGAGACAGCAATAATCAAGTCCCAGTGATGAAGACCTTTCTAAAGATACCCTGTATGAAGTGTGATTTAAATTGTTGAGTAGTATTTCTAAAATGATATATATAAAATATAAAGTTATAAGGGTATTACAAATTTATTTAATTTGTTGAGTAATAAAAAATGAGAACGTGGTGGTTAAAGATTAAGCTGTATGTTGTATGATGATTGTAAGATGATTCCCAATTTTGAGTCTGAAAGGCTCTTAAGTATACCTAGTCACGTGCCTAAGTTTTCCCTCCAGAGCTCAGCCAGAGTCAATCCGGAGCCCGTCCGGACTCAATTAGAACCTTTAAAACTATAATAAAAAATCTAGAAAAATTACACATAATAATTCCACTTCCTTTTTACATTCCAAACTAATTTTCGTAGTCTGCGCAGCTCTAATCATTCCGTGAAAATTAATCAAAGGTAAGTAACTTCTAAAAATGTAAATATTTCTATAAATCTTTAAAATTCATTTAAAAATATAAGAAAAATAGTAAAAATTCTGGAAAAATTTGCCAAGGTTCTTGAGTAACTCGACTTGATACTTATAAACTTTTCAGACCGTAAAAATAAGTTTTCTCCGTAAAATAAATTGTTTTCGTGTAGGCATTTGCTTTTAACCAATTTCTTCATATTTAAAACTCAAATTAATTAAATAAAACCCTTTTATAAAAAATAATAAAGCCAATCTTGCACGCTGTAATAAATCCATTTACGTACTTAGGTGCCATACTAAACTTTAGGCTACCACACTGTTCATCTCCTGTTAGCTTGGCTTGATACAATACTAGATGGAATCAATTTTGCTGTTCAGTTACGTTGTGGTCTTCCAACATTGGCGGAGCCCTTTGTTGGTTTATTTGGTGTTGTTTTGGTATGGCTAAAATGGCATTGTTTAAATAATTAGGTGTTTTTCTGAAATTACGCAGCAAATATTGGGACTACGGGGAACTTGATACTCCCATTAGATATCCCCAGTTTTTCTCTATATTTTATGTCTTGGGGACATTTTTCATAGTCTAAGTATTTAAGGGATAATTTCTCACTTTTCATTTTAAAAGATTGCGTTTGAATTTTGTTTTTTGTGTTTTACAGGCTAACCTTAAGTCTTAGGGTTAAGTGCTTAGTACCATTAGAATGAGCAGAATTTTATCTAAATTTCATGTCACAATGTTGTTATAGTGTAATTATGTGTTTTAAGGGTTTTAGTAGTTGTAGATGATTTTTCTAAGTAGTTTGGGTTTTTTTGGTGGTTTTCGGGCTTCAGGGTGGTCAGGCCGCTTCAGGTGGGCTTCCCAGCATTGGGCAGACCACCCGCCTCAGTGCTAGAGGGCTGGGAAGTGTTTCTAGGGAGGTTTTATGCAATTTGGTGGTCAGGAATGCCAGATTTGCAGGTGTGCATGGGCTCTTAGTTAGTAATCTGTGTGTATATAGTGAATAAGACAGTTTGGGGTAGCTCTAATTATCATACAACCATCTGGAGGTGATATCCTTGTTCCTCACTCAGTTTTCACTGTTTTCTGGCCACAATTGGCTGTGTTTGTTGCAAGTGAGTTCTTCATTTAACTTAACTTAGAAACTGTTTTCTCTGGTGTAGTCTTGCAAGCTATATCAAGTATTATTGCTGTCTCTGGTGTGGATTTGCAACCTACATCAAGTATTATTGCTTTCTCTGGTGTGAACATTAGTCTACATTTCAGTTCTTTGGTTTGGTAGTCTGTCTGGAGACTACTTTCTTGACTAATAAAGAAGTCAAGTGTATTGGAAAAGGGGCTTTTGGTAAGCAGGAACCAATTTACTGTAGTAGGTAAATCTCACTTATATTTCTAAAGGGACAGGGGTTTTTCTCTCTGGTTTTACTCCAACTCCCTTGGTCAAGGCATATAGCTAGTACTATAGGATTGTCTAAATTTCTGGCGCCCAACATAGGGTTACAGATCTGCTAGTTATTTGGAATCTCTGTTGCCTTTGATTGTCCCTTTCTGGTGATTTGGACTGGAAGAATGGCTTCTGGTTCTTCTATTCCTGAGGTGACTGTCAGTGGGGGGGAAGGTCTACCTGCTGTGATGGTTAGGGAATGTGTGAGGATTAAAACTTGGGATGGTACCAAGTTTAATGGTGAGGATGTCAAGTGGTTTCTGGAGAAGTATGAAACTGCTTCTGGTGTGGATGATGCTTCTTACCTAGACATGGTGAAGCAAATTATCTTCTACATTGGAAATAGAGTGGTGGAGAAGGAGGTTGTGGCCATCCCTGGCTACAAGAAGAGGGATTGGAAGCTATTGTGTAGGGAGATGATAGATAGATGGGGTGTCAGGTTCCCTATGGTTGATCTGAACAAGGTTGTCAGTGAATAACAGTCTTTTGGTGGTGCTGTTAACTTGCATAGTTACAGGAAGTTTCTCCTACAGTACAATCCTGTGGTGGAATACTTGGTGGAAGTAGAGGAGCTGGCGCATGAAAATATTACCAAAGATGTTTTTTGGTCTGCCCTGGCTACAGATGTCAGGATGGATGTGTTGAAGGAGCTATCAAGGAAACACTTGATGAAGACTCTTTCTAATGGGGACCAGAAGTTTCCTGCCTTGGACAAGGTGAAGGAGGCGGTGGAGGTCCATTTAAAGTTATTGGTGATGGACACCTATCAAGAGGGGTGCACCAAGTATGTAAGAAAAGTCAGTGAGGCTTTGGCTGAAGAGAAGAGAAGAGTAGAGAATGAGGAAATGAATATGGTGAAGGTTCCTAAACAGGAGAGGGACCCAATGGTGGAACAGTTAGCTGACCTGACAAAAAAGCTACACATTTTTGTGCAGGAGGCTAAGAAGGCCAATAAGACTACTCCTCAGCCCAGAGATTTTGACAGGCAAACTGGTAGGAGTGATCCTTGGGTTTTCTCTTATTGCAGTAGGACAGGAAATAAGTCCAATGATTGTTGGGCTCTGAACAGAGATGTGTCAGAGGGAAAGGTGGATTTTGACGGCAGGGTGTTTAAGTTACCTGATGGTCAATTTGTGAAGCCCAGTGAGGGGCAGGCTCCTGTTGATATGGTCAGGAGAAGGGCTGGTCTCAATCAGAGGAGACCAATTTTTGAGGAGATTCCTGATCAGGGGATGTCTTCTATCAAGAAAGATGATGACGTCAAGGGAAAAGGGAAGGAGGTGAATATAGTCTCTTTTTCTACTTCCTTTGGTGGGTTGGAATTATATTCTTGTTGAGGAAAGTCAAGTGGCAAATGCTTGGCTGGTGTATATGATGTAGAAGCAGGAAAGGTGGGAAGGCCAATTAGAAGCTCTAAGGCCCAACTAAAGCCTAAGGCTTCTAAGATGGATTCTAAGCTGGGTGCATCTAGGAGGAAGTACAGCAAGGAAGTGCTGTACAAGATGCAGAAGGGGATTGCTAATATGGGCCCCCCTAGCTTTGGTGAATTAGACATGAATGGTGAGCCAATTCCAATGGAGGTTGATTCTGACTCTGAGGAGGAGGTTCCTTTGGCTTCATTTCCAAGGCCCACCAGAGTTAAAGGTTCTAGTGAGGATCTGGTTTGATTCCTGTAGATGGAAAATCTGTTGGGGGTTCTGGTCCTCAGGAAAATTCTAGGACCAAGGTAGTGAAGCTGTCAGTGTATCTAGTATTTAAGTATGATATAATAGTAATTATTTATGGTACTACTACTTATTGATAAATGATTTAGTGATTAAACCTCAGGGGAAGACTAATAAAATTGTTATACTCAAATAAAACTCACAATACTTGGATTTAAATGCATGCTAGTGGTGGAAAATAGATGAATATAATATAGTTATAGCTTATATAAAGTTAAAATCAATTCATAATGGCTTTATAATATATCTTTAAATGCTAATAATTGTGTTGTAATGCTTGTTTGAATTTTAGTAAGTGAATGATGTCTAATAACCGCCAAAATCCTCCCTTACTTATACCAAAATCCACTGGAGTGCACAGACCTTCAATCCAGATGATGTCACTGCTATCGCTGGCAATTACAGCACTGTGAGGGCCCATCACCTCCCCATGGCGTCCACATCAAGCAGATTCAACACCCATACCTCCAGTAAGGACCCTCCATCACAATTAATGATAAAACAGACCTATACCATAAATAGAAAATCCAGATAAAAGAGGATACCATAAAGAAACAGGTAAAATAACTCATCCAAAGAGGATATAATGAAACCCAATGCATATAAAGAAAACAAATAAAATGTCCGAGCCCCTAATAACATCCCCAAGCATACATATTAACCCAGAAATGACCTCCCAACCCATAAATCCGTAAATATCCATCCAAGGAAGCAGATTAAGTTGTCCAGACTGAGTGTATGGGCCTGAAATAGATGTTTATGTTTCTGTAGGCGTTGTGAGTCCACTTGATACGTCCATATGACCTAAAAAAAGCAGAAAAACAAAGGTTATAGGCTATTAAGAGGCTAAAACCCACTTATATGCCTAAATATACATAATATACTGCATATTAAACTGAATATGAGATTTATGTATACATATAAGCTTATATATGTCAATAATTACTTAATATCACTTAATATAAGTATATTATGACTCCATTAACACCTTAATAAGTATTATTAGGATATGGATAAGCTATTTAAGCTATTATAATTTATATAATAGAGTAATAATTATATATATATATATAAGATAATCATATATATTATTATTTTAACCTTATTTTTAAGATATAAGCTTAATGTACTTAAAGTTATCTTATTTTATGTATAAAAAATACTCAGTCCTAGGGATATATAGGCTGACACTCCCTCACCCAAAAAAAACAATAAAAAAATGTTAAGACATTTTAATTAAAAGTAAGGAGTGAATAGATTTTTTTTTAATTTTCTATAATACATATACTGAATAAACAGTATTATTTTGATTTAAATTTTTTCAAGATATTTTTAAGATCAGAGATTTCATTTTCTGGAATCCACTGGTCATATTCACTTGATTTATTTTTAAATCTTAATAGATACTCAACTCCCTTTTCTTTAGTAAGGTGTCTCTTTTTAAGTATCTTTTCAATTTCTGCCTTTTCAACTATTTCTTCAGGTTGCTGTTTATACCTTCCTGATATTCTTGGAAATAGAGCAGTATCATTAGAATGGTATGGTTTTATAAGAGAAATAAGAAATACTGGATGTTTTCTATCATAAGTTGCATATAGAATAACCTCAACAGCATTGTTACCAACCATTTTTTTAACTACAAATGGTCCAATGAATAGATCCTTCAATTTAACATTACCATTTAAATTGAAATTTAGTGTAGAAATAAGGAATTCATCTCCCTCTTTGAACATTTGTTCTTTATGGACTTTATCCCATCTTTTCTTTTCATACTCGAATGCCTTATTTATACATTCTTGAGCATGTTTCCTGCATAATTCTTGCATCTGAAGAAAAGATTTAGTACCTGGATGGATATCCAATCAAGGTAATTTATTAAGAGTTTTAGCAGGGGTATTAGGTACATAACCCAACCATAACTCAAATGGCTTTGTGCCAGTGGCAGAATGTACTGTACTATTGTATGAAAATTCTAAACCTGGGATAAGAGTTACCAATCATGCGTGATTTTGTCATTGTCTTTAAAGTTAAGACCAAAAGCACAATATCTTCTTATATATCCTTAATGATTTTAACATCCTCAAAATTCATTAAAGATTAATTGAGTCCATATTTAATATTGGATTGTCAAAGATGGACAAATCATCTTCAAACATACAGACTTCATTTTCATCACTATATGAGATATTACTGTCATAATCACTTGAATCATTACTCTTTTCTACTTCATTTTCAGATTCATGTTGATTTTCAACAATATTTATGTTTTCCTCAAATTTGTGACCTTTAACCCAAGGTTTGTTACACTTATAACAAGTATTTGTTTCATATTTTTTTGGTACTACAGGTGCAGTAGGTTTTTTCTGCTTCTCCTGAAGTGTTTTTGAATTCTGATTTTTCACAGGTTCAATATTTTGTTTATAAGTGAAATACCTTGCTTCATACTTATGGTTTAGTAATATTTCATTGAAAATATTAATAAAGTCATAATATTCAGTAACATTAATTGTTCTAGCTACAACAATGTCTCCGACAGATATAGGTAATTTATATATTATCTTATCTTTCCATAAGTTAAAATCCATGTTAGGCTCAATGGCTTTTAATATTTTATATAAATTTATTAAAAATACCATAGGTTTGTCACCATTCAACGGATTATACCTAGTTTTCTCATAAAGTCTCTTTTGAGTGATTCTGAATTTAAAAACTCCAAATTGTTTTTCAATTAGTTGTTTCCATTCAGCCCAAGAGTAATCTTTACCCTAATTCAAAACAGCTTCAAACCATAATAAAGCAACATCCTTAAATAAAGAGATCAATTTTGATGTTATTTCTTCATCTGGTAACTTATATGAGAGTTTTAAGTTGTCAATTATTTTGATAAAATGTTACCAATCAAAGCTGGCTTCCCCATCATAAGTTGGGTACTGATCAATCTTAGGACAGCTCTTCTGATTGGATTTTATTTCACTAATCTTAGGTAAGTTCAAAAACTCATTTACTCTTGATAAATGGTCTTGTATTTCCTCCTGTATGGATTTGTGACTTACATTTTCAGATTTGACACTACCACCATATGGCTTTAGTTGTGTTGGTATAGGGAATGAATGAGATTCACTTTTGCCAATGAAAGGATTATTATTATAATGAGTATACTCATGATTATCCTGGTTCATTAGTAGATTGGCAGTTTCAATCTCAACTTTAGTCAATCTTTGTAGTACTCAGAGACACTTTTATTTGTCTGGGCAAAAGATAACTTAGTTCTTGATTCAGTTTTCAATAAATGTGTTTCATACAATTTTTACAACTCACAGAATTATTTTGAAAGGTCATTATATTTATTACTCAATGAATAATATTTAAGAGTTAGAGACAGATGTTCATTCCTTAATTCTTTATTATGTGTTGCCAATTGAGATATATTTAATTTTAAGAATGAAATTGTATCACTTGTGATCTTAACTTTCTGTTCCTCACAATCAGTCATTCTATTCCACAATTCTGAAACAATTCTATGGACAGTTGGATTATTGTTAAAATAATCCATGTCTTCCTTCTTAATTCTTTCACTCTCTTGTGAACTTCTCATCTCACTAATAAGTGTTGGCAACTGAGGATTAACTGTATTATAAATACTACTATTGATATTGACAAAAGACAAGTCAGGTGTATCTACACTAAAACCTAAATTTCTTAAGTCCTCCTCTATTTTCTGCACAGATTTGACATCAATAATATTACCTACATTGTAATTATAAGTATTATGTTCAATCTGAGAGGGTAATCTACTTACCATGGGATTTGTGTGAGCTCTGATTTTTGGAGCCTTTGTTTTCCCTTGTAGGGGTGAAGTGAGGAAGTCTGATGAGGAGGAGGATTCATGTTGCAGTTGTAAATGGCCCATTGTTGATGGAACCAATCCCACTTCCATTTGTCTACCAGGATTTTCTCCTGGGAGTAATGTGACCCTCCTGGGGTAGGGGGTTGCTTACTTGGCTGGCCTCCCTTTAGATCTGCCAATGATTGGTTCATCTGCTGTAATCCTACCTTGCAATTGTTTTATAATTTCTCTACCTCCTTGCGCATGAGGGATTTTTATTCTTCCAACTTCAATACCTGTTTTGCCAGATGGGATAGTTGATACTGAAGAGGAGGAGACGTCTTTTTTATAGTAATATTTTTCAAGAGGGTGTCCTTTTCTTCTATGCTCATTTGCTCTGCCTGGGGGTATGACTGACCCTCCATGGTTATGTCCATGAACAATGTTTGTTTTAGCTTTAGACCTGGTATTATAAGCAGGCTTTTCATTTACATTGTCCTGGGGAGCACTCATATTGATAAATATAACAATATATCACGTCTACAGAAAGGAAAACCTATTGGAATAAGTAGATTAAAAGTATTAGCAATATTATTACTAATAAAAAGCACTGGAGCTTACCCTGAATTTAAATCTTTATTTATTTAAATAAAATGCAATAAAAATTCGAAAAAATCTGTTAAAAATAAAAAAATAGGTTTAACTAGACCTTTATAAGAGTGAATAAATATATTACCAAGCTTTAACCAAATACCAATTTAATTTGGTGTTATATTGGTGACCAAATACCAAGTGAAATTGGGTTTATATTGGGTACAGTTACTACTGTAAATACCTATTTTTTATTATAAAAAATTAGTACAATTATTATAAGGGATCTTTTCCGCAATCAATGAGCTATGATGACCCACTAATATGCAGAAGACCCAAATATTTGGTTTGTTTTGAGCTATACTAAAGTAAAAATCACGTCCTAAGGCTTATAATAAAAAATCAATAATAATCAAGAAAGACCCCCAATTGTCAGTGTATCTAGTATTTAAGTATGATATAATAGTATTTATATATGGTCCCACTACTTATTGAAAAATGATTTAGTGATTAAACCTCAGGGGAAGACTAATAAAATTGTTATACTCAAATAAAACTCACAATACTTGTATTTAAATGTGTGCAAGTGGTGGAAAATAGCTGAATATAATATGGTTATAGCTTATATAAAGATAATATCAATTTATAATGGCTTTATAATTTATCTTTAAATTCTAATAATTGTGTTTTAATGTTTTTTGAATTTTCGTAAGTGAATGATGTCTAATAACCGCCAAGATCCTCCCTTACTTATACCAATATCCACTGGAGTGCACAGACCTTCAATCCAGATGATGTCACTGCTATCCCTGGCAATTACAGCACTGTAAAGGCCCATCACCTCCCCATGGCGTCCACTTCAAGCATATTCAACACCCAGACCTCCAGTAAGGACCCTCCATCACAATTAATGATAACACAGACCTATACCATAAATAGAAAATCCCAATAAAAGCGGATACCATAAAGAAACAGGTAAAATAACTCATACAAAGAGGATATAATGAAACCCAAAGCATATAAAGGAAACAAATGAATTGTTCAAGCCCTCAATAACATCCCCAAGCATCCATATTAACCCGAAAATGACCTCCCAACCCATAAATCCATGAATATCCATCCAAGGAAGCAGATTAAGTTGTCCAGACTGAGTGTATGCGCCTGAAATAGATGTTTATGTTTCTGTAGGCATTGTGAGTCCACTGATTTTGTCCATATGACCTAAAATAAGCAGAAAAACAAAGTTTATAGGCTATTAAGGGGCTAAAACCCACTTATATACCTAAATATACATAATATACTACATATTTCACTGAATATGAGTTTTATGTATACATATAAGCTTATGTATGTCCATAATTACTTAATATAATTTAAGATAACTATATTATGTTTCAATTAACACCTTAATAAGTATTTTTAGGCTATGGATAAGCTATTTAAACTACTATAATTTATATAATAGAGTAATAATTACATATATATGTAATATAATCATATATATTATTGTTTTAACCTTATTTTTAAGATATAAGCTTAATGTACTTAAGGTTATCTTATTTTAAGTATAAGAAATACTCACTCCTAGGGATATCTAGGCTGACATTTTCCCTTGTGACTGGGTTTGGATTGGGTTGATTTGGCTGGTTGGGAGTGATTTTTTGAAGGAGGCCCAGATTTGAATTTGGAACCATGAGATTTTTGTGCTTGAAGCCTTTGTTAAAGTTTTCCTTGATGCGCACAATCAAGTTTGAGGGTCCTATCCATTAAGTCCATCAAACTTCCCATTTTATGCCCATGAATATTCAATTGATCAAGAATCCTCAAAGGAAGTCCATTTTTGAAATGATATTTTAGAGCAGCATCCTTCCGACTAACTTGAGTTTGAAATGCCATGAAATTTGAGATATACTCAAAAGCTTTATCATTATTTTTAATGCAAAGGAAATAAATTTTGATCTCCACGTTTTCAGTTTCATTAGGGTCACCAAACAATGTAAAAAGTTGGTTTTGAACTTTTCCCAATTATTAATAAGTAAATGAGGGAAATCATGAGAAGATAAGGTTCAAACCACTGTGAAACCTTTCTGGATAAATAAGAAGATGAATAGATGACCTTAGAACAATCTGTGCTAAATGTTTGATGGTCATTGTGAAAAAGTAGCTTGCATGTTTGCAAGGAGATACACAATCTGTTGGGGTGTTCTCCATAAAATATATCTGGAGATCTATTAAAAGGAGTTTTAAATTTTGATCCTTCTGATGGGGCAGAATTTGTAAAGGTTTTAACAAAAGTATGATTCAAAGGTTGACCTGAATTTCCAGTGTAGGTAGACTCTTACAGTTGCCTTGCTGTAAGCAGAATCCAAAGGAGTTGAATAATCAGAGAAAACCCTGTCCTTCTAAGTGAATTTGTGAGTTTTTTAGATCAATAAGCTTAAAAGTCTACTTGATAACAATAAAAAATGAAACCCTGTCTAATTAACGCTTGTTAGGATGATTGAGCGGTTCTTCTGTGCAAAACAACTGAAATGCAACAATAAAGTTACACCAGATACAATATTTAAAAGAAATTGGTTTTAATGTTTTTAGATTTTAATAATTTTTGAGAACTGATACTATAAATGAGTCCCTGGAGTTGAGACCTCTCTAATGATACCCTAAACGTCAAATTTTAAGAGTTGTTGAGTAAAATATTTAAGTGTTTTTTAAAATTGTTATATTATAAGGGTATTATAATTAATTAATTATTTTGTTGACAAAAGAAAAATATGAATAATGGTTGTTATCATTCTCTATCTAGATTCTTCTTTTTTGAATAATTTTGAGTCTACAGCCTTATATGCATATTAACCAGTCACGTGTCCTTTTTCCCTCTGGAGTGCCGCCAGAGCTCATCAGGAACTCGTTCAGACCTCCAGACTCAATTTAGAACCTTAAATCTATAATAAAAAATCTATAAAAATTACAAATGATAGAGCTACTTCTCCTTAACATTTCTAAACTTTTTTTCATAGTCTGCGCAGCTCTATTCACCCTGTAAACATCATAAAAGTAAAGTAATTTTAAAAAACGTAAATAATTTAATAAATCTTTAAAAATCAATTACAAATATATAAAAAATTTTAAAAATTCAGGGAAACTTTTCAAAGGTTCTTGAGATTCTTGATATTCATTAAATTCAATATTGCGGCCATAAAAAAATCCTATGACCTGTGAAATTAATAAATCTGACCAAACATTCATATCTTGACTTTTTTAACTTCATTTTTGTTTATTAATAAAATATTTTAAATTAATCTGGCTTCTCTGATCATCTTCCTATTCCCAAAACATATTCTAAATAGAATTTTAGAGCCGTTCTAAGATTAGGAATGCCACATCCTACCTCAAATGAAGAATGTCCTCATTCTTTGAATTTTGCATGTTCGATTGATATATAATCCTACTTTTATCTTCTCCATATTCATCTCTTCACCATTTCTTAAACATCCTACTCCAACTACATCAACTTTTTTTACTTTTATAAGTACCATCATCAGTATGAAAGATCTTGCCATACCATGCAACCTCTGCAAGAAATATGAAGTCCCTTGCTTGATGTCATTTCCCAATCCTCCTGGAAGAACCGCTTGTGATATCTGTTGCTCAAAAATGGTTAAATGCGTCCGGCCAACTTCTGAACCATCTTTCAATCCCATTTCTGGCCCATCTACTTCTCCAGCCTCTAACTTATCTAAGAAAAGATTAAAAAAAATACCGGTATTCTGGAAAATGATCAAGGCTAAAACTAAACCACCATCTCCAACTTCATCTCTAATCCCTCCTTCTCAAGATCCTTCACCCATACTTCCAGTTACTCCTTTTTATTTTGCCCAGACTGTATTTCCTGGGTCCCAAAGTAAGCCTTTTAATAATTATTTATCTATTCCATGCTAATCCCAACAATGCCTTTTCCATATTTAAGCTATTAACATCACCAACTCTGATGATTTAGGTCAAGTCCAAATGGACTATATAAATCATTATCCTAAATTTCATAGATATATTTTCTTGACTCTACTGATGATATAAAGAGAAATATTTTATCCTATTTCCAAGACACTCCTGCCAATAATCATGAAGATTTAATGAAGAGAAGATTGTTGATGCAGAGTTTTGATGATGATGAAGAAGAATTTCAGCAAAATTATTTGTTTTAATCTTATAGTTTAGTGCTTTAGTAAACATGAATCCTGATCTTTTCTACATATTAAATTGTTTTAAATTGATTTCTTCATAAATTTTCATTTTGAAATAAAATCTATTTGCCTCGTGATGCTTCCAACTACTGAGAGCAAGGTTTGAATCCCTTCAGACTCCACTATACCAGTCTCTACTCATATACATTAAGAGAGTAGGCCCCACACCTACTGAGCTGAATACTTAATTCCGTTCTCATCAAATGAGCCAAATACTCCATATTCCATTCTCTTTTATTGAGTCAAATACTTGATCCAGTTCTCGCCATAAGGTTCTCCAAGCTTAATAATATTTAGCCTATTCAAGGCACACTACTTTTCCAACTACCATATCCTCCTTCAAAAATTTTATCATCACAACATTCAAATAGACCACCTTTTAATAACTCATCTTTTAAATAATAATAATCACCATATTTTCACCATTTTTAGCACCGTAATTATCATTCTTCATCCATAATTTATCATCCATCACCTCCACAATTTTAACCACTACATTTTCCAAATCATTCATATGCCCTTTTTTAAAAATTTAAGTACTGGTGATAAATTAAATAATTTGTTAATTGTTAATTGAATAGCCTTCATAAAAAATTTTCATTACCAGTTTAGATGTATTGGTGGACAGTGATAAATTAGAATGATTTCATAGATTTTCATAGAATATTCCAGTTTAAGGTCATGAGGGACCCATCTTGTAAATCTCTTCCAAATTGTCCAAATAACAATTGAATTGCCAGTTAAATGTAATAGAGGACAAAGAATGAGTGATTTTCCAGTTTAGGGTCTTAGTGGACCAAACTTTTGATTAATTACAACATCCTTTTCTATCCAGAGTCCATATCTTTCACCAGTTCCTTTTCTCCCAATTTTCAGGCCATTATCCAGTGTTTCAATCAAATTTTTAATCCTATCAAGATGACTCCATCCAGCTATGTTGCTTCTCCTGATCAAGCTTGCAATTACTTCTGTTTCACCCATCAAGAATGTTTTTATACCTTCAACCCTAAGAAACACACCTATAAAAGAGCTTGTTCTGCCTGCTTCATTAAGAAAAGAAAATGCTCCAGCTTGAAATATGGTTCCCTGCCATTTCCTGCTACCTCTTTTGCCTTGTTCTGTAGTCCCACTCCAAAACCATCAAATACTCATCCTATCCTTCTACTTCCAAAAATCCAACACCATTTACCCCCTCTTCCTATCTCAACTTCTCTCCTGACCAAAACACACTGGGTCCCACTGATCCTTCTCTTAAGTCTAGGCTTGCTTCTAATCCTCCCAGGACTCTAATTGCTCCAGGAGCCATGAGAAAAACTCCTTAAATTAAACCATCCTTGGATCTTTCCTTTTCATCTTCTATCCATTCTCCTAGCCCCATATTAATTAACAAGCCCAAAAGATCCAGAACCAACAGCCTTCCTTCTCCTATCTCCAAAAAATCTTCTAAAAGACCCAGATCTAATACCAATCCTCCTTCAAAAATTATCAACCCTTTCACATCTCTAAAAACACCAATTCCTATTCCCAGTGAGCCTTTTAGACTTGATATTGACAGTGTTGATAGCGGTTAGTATTCCTTTTATCTTGATTAGATCATATTTATAAATTTGACACATGCTCCATAATTCCAGTGTTTAATGCTTCACCCATTCATTCATCAGCGTATGAGCTTCCTTTACCTGGTCCTAATTATCCCCAGGTCCCTATTCATCTATTTGGACATCACCTTCCACCTAATTTCAATAATATTTTAACTTATTTTCACCATTATCCTCAATCTTATCAAACTGAGGTATGGTTCAGAGAGAAAATTTTGAGGGATCATTTAAAAATAGCCAACTGGCTTTGAATTTTCTGATACCAACAAATTGATTCAGCTACCTGGATAATCGACGATTCAGCTCCAAATTCTTCAGATAGAGCTTCTTCAAAATTTAATCTTCTTTAATTTGATTTATTCTGGTTAGTAGCCGTCCTGAATGGAATATAAATGAAACATAAAAAAGAAATATATACTAAAAAATACTCTAATTTTAATTTTATTTATTATTATTATTTTTTTTTTAAGAATGATGAAAATAATAAAAAAGTTATAAAAGATTGTTATGAAAAAATTTTTATAATTTAATTAATTTAATAATTATTTTATTATTATTTTTTAAGGATGATAAACAAATTTGAAATATATAAATTTATGTAATGTAAAATAAAATTTAAAAAATGCCACCCCGGCCAATTGATGAGCCGTAACCTTGACATCATACCCACATCCAGGTGCAACTTGATGTGGTTACACAATTTTGAGAAATTTAAAATACAAAATTAATAAATGAAAGTTTAGAAAAATAAAATTTTATGATAATGATCACTGGGTGGGCTCCCTCCAATTTGTAAAAATGATTAGAGACCAACAGTAAGCATCTCCCTTAATAAAATTTTATAGTATTCTAAAAGTTGAAACAAAAGAAAAACATATTTCATTATATAAAAAATCTAAAATAAAAAAATAACAAAAACCAAAATAAAGAAGAATCTTGAATCTGGTAGTAGGAGCATTGTCTCTTCGTACGTTCCAGTTTATATTCTTAGCAGACTTCCTATATATCAAAAACAAAGCCAGGATTCAACAAAATATTTGTAACGAACATTGTGGGGTAGATGTGTATAGAGCAGCCAGCCCATCAATTACCCCCAAACTTTCCAATATTTAATTCAGAAGGCTCCCCTGTGAACACTTCTACCAATAAAAAGATTTATCATTCCAACATATATATTCTTCATAATTTTTATTGCTTTTAAGAGTTTTAAGCATTTTCAAACAAATGTCTTCATAAATGTTGTATGATTTTGTTAACAGTTTTGTCTCCCATTCCATAGTAAAACAACAGTAATATATATTTTTTTTAAATAAGAAAGTAGTTTATCCTCAATCCAGAGTTAAACTTTTACAAAATTTATTTAATTGATTATGTAGTTTATCCTCATTTTGGAGTTATGTTTCAGGACTCCTGGTGCCTCTAGGATAGAGCCATTTAACTTGATTGGCTGCTACCCTCTTCTTTAAAACTACTCCATCCAATTCTTCCAAAACATATGAACCTCCAGACACCTGTTCTCTGACTTATTAAGGTCAATTCCTCCTATCTGCAAACATCTTCCCCCACTGGCTTTCCAAACTCCTATTATACACCAAAACCATATCTCCAGTCTTCAAAGGTTTCCTTAGCCTGTGTGCTAATCTTTCATCCCAATATCTTACTGACTGACTTCTTATTTTAATCATTCTAAAAATATGCATTTTTTAAGTATTCTTCTTTCTTCTCCAGCTGCATCATTCTTGCACATAACAACTCTTCAGTAGTGTTAACAGTATCCCAATCTACTCCAAGATATGACTCAGCCTCTAAATCAACTGGTAAAACTGCTTTTTGTCCAAAAACTAGTTTTTAGGGTAAATATCCAGTCATCCTTTTGGAAGTGATTCTGTCAGTAAATAATACTAAGGGTAAATAGTGCCTCTATTTTTCAGCAATTGTTCCACACATTTTAACTAATGCATCCTTTATAACTTGATGCCCTCTTTCAACCATTCCTTCAGCTTCAGGATAATAATGGGTTGCTACCCTAACCTTTAATCCAACCTTTGATATAGCTTCCCTAAATTCTGGCCCAAATTCAGGTCCTCCATCAACCATTACCAATTTCATAACCCCATATCTATACACCCAATCCTTCAACAAGAAATATGCCACATTTTTGGAATTTAAATTAATAAGAGGTGCTGCCTCTACCCAACCAGATAAATCATCTCTGGCTACAATTAAATATTTATATCATTCCCTCTTTTATATGTACAGAATCCAAACTAACCCTACCAAAAAGAGCGTTTTCACCGGTTGCATGTCCAGGTTCTTTTGGCCTTAGATAACTCCTTCTTTGAAATTCTTCACATGACTGAACCCATTTCTTAACAGCCATCTTCATACCAGGCCACCAAAATCTATCAGTAATTTGTCTATATGTCTCGCCCATTCCCCTATTACTGAGATCTTCATGCAGTGCTTTCATAACCAACTCTTGCCCTTTCTTTTGAGAAACTACTACTTGAAGATTCGGATACCTCCTTTTCATCAATCTTTGTCCAGATATATAAAATGCTGGGGTCTTTCTTTTTATAGCCATCCAGTCATCATCATAAAATTCCTCTGACATTTACAGAGTTAAAAAATATTTTACCAAAACATAATAAAACCCAGCCTGCCCCCAGACCTCATCTTTAAAATCCAATAAAATAACATCCAGGGGCACTTCCCTATCACCTATATCACCTGAACTTGCATGAGCCATAAGCTTCTTTGATTGAGTTTGATTGATAAACGGATAAAATTTTTCATATTTAAATTTTGAAACTTCAAATCTCTTTTGAACCAAATTTTTATCAACCTCTTTACCACCCTTTTTAGTATGTCCTTCTTCATCATCATTGTCCAACCTCTGCTTTACCAAATTTACATCTACACCCAACCTCTCTTTGACCAAATTTTCTAAACTTCCAACATATACACCATTAAACCAATCTACTACCATCCCATACTACCACATTATTCTCATCCACATATACACTTTCCACACATTCATTATCCTCATATCCCACATATTCATCCCACTTTATACAACCAGCCAGTTTAACCTCATGGGGAAGGTCTTCATCACAATCATCTATACACAATAGTCCTGCCAGTTTAACCTCATGGGGGATGTATGAAAAGTCTTCAGCACCTTTAGTGCTGGCTTTAATCATAGGTATATCTTCATAGAACTCTTATGAGTCTGAATCATCTTCAGTGGGTGGTCTTCTTGACAAACCATCTGGCATAGTAAAAGTTTTGCCAGGCTTATAAACTAAGTCAAAAGAAAAATGTTGAATAAGTGCTACCCATCTAGTCATAGGTGCATTTGGTAAACTCAGGGAATTAATCATTTGAATTAAAGATTTTGCATCCACTTTCAATTTGAAGTGTTGGCCCCACAAAACATTTTAAAGTTTCTTTAAAATTTTTGCCACTCCACAAAGTTCCAATTTTGGCTGAGAATATCTTAATTCGACTTCAGTGAATACCACAGATTCATACCTAACTGGCCTAATGTAACCAGCTTTATCCATTTGAGAAAAAACTGCCCCAGAAGCAACCTGACTTGAGTCAACTTCTAAATTAATTCTACTAGCATCTTTTCCATAATCTAACTTTTGCAGGACTATATCTTTTCTCACAAGCTTCTTCAGCTTCACAAATGCCTGCTCACATCCTTCATCCCACTCCCAGTCTGCATACTTTCTTGTCAACCTTCTCAACAGAGCTTCCAATGAAGAAAATTCCTTGATAAACATTCAAACATAAACACATACGCCCAAAAACCCCCTAACTTTGGCCATATTCTTGGGTCTTGGCCAGGACTGAATTTTATTCACTTTCTTTTTCAACATAATCCTACCCTCTCTACATACCAGATGACATAAAATCTCTAAAGCTGGAACACAACATGAAAATTTTGAACCTAAAATAGTTAAACCAGCTCCTTCAATTCTAAAAAAGATCCTCTTTAAAGTGATTACATATTCCCAGATGAATCTTTGTATCCCTGGGTTCTCCTCCAACACTTCATTATCATAATCTGTTGAAGGTACTTTGATTCCTCCATTGTCAATAAAGACTCCAGCATATTTAGGAATTTTATCTTGAAGAATCCAAGCCATCTGAGCTTGATAAATGGCAACTGAATTTGTTTCTCCTTGAGGCAATCTTGTCAATTGTAACTGTCCTAGCAGTGTATCAAAAGTAGTGAGAGGCCTAGAGTCTGGATGCAACTCTCTCTTATCATATCCCCCCATAATATCTCCCAAACAATAACACACTCTCCCAGAAAACGCTTACACAAACTCCTCAGAACTAGGTGGTATGCCAGCATCCTTTATTGTAACCCTATTAAATTCCCTGAGATCATGAACTACTCTAAGTTTGCTATTTGGTTTCTTGATACAAAATACCGTCCTAGACACCACGGGAAATCTAGGGGTGAATTGCTAGCAATCCCCTCTCTTGAAATTTAGAGTGTCCCTTAATTATGCCAGGTTTATGAATACTTTATAAACATAAGTAAATTAGAGTTAGATTTACATTTATTCTCAGATTGATTATAGACAGAATATCAACTGATTCCAAATTATGCACAAGTTGATCCTCCAGAACTTGATTTTGGTCCTCTGATGAGAACAAATTGAGCACAAATTGATCTAACCTAAGCTTATGTATATATAATAATTCAGGATACTTGCTCTATTAAATTTGATAATAAAAAAAAATATTGATGAAATTATATAAAAAAAATTATTATGTAAGATATTAAATTATAAATTTAGGCATCATAGGAGGGCACGTAATAGAACTTAATTATACTATGTGTCACCTTAATACTGTATCACGCATTTTGAAACATTTAAAACAAAATGAGTCATAATGGGCAATGAAATTGCTTGGACAGACTCTTTAAAAATTAATACTGACCATAATACACAAGTATGAAACCCTGGCATCTATCCAATAAAAGATTTTCCTTCTGATAAATTGATTTTTCTCAGTTACTACCTGCTAAAAAGTGTCCTTCTGTGGTTTGTTTGACCTTCAGGGGGGTAATTTGGCCACATCACACTACTTCTATTTCCATGATTGACCAAAACATCATCCTCATTCCCATCTAAAGAGTTGATCTCATCTGACTGTGGCTGATCAAAGGGGTCCACCACAAGTTTAGCCAAAATTTTGGTGAACACTTTTTTGATGGATAGTGACTAACTGGTGCTTTCCGAAATTGTCCACCTCAAGTTAGGATAAACTTCAGGAGGATAAATTTATTATGAATACCAAATTAACTGAAGAATATTTTTGCCCTAGCTACTCTGCATCATAAAAGTGTCCAACTGAGGTTTAGCCATAATTCAGGTAGACACTTTTGGAAAGGCACAGTCTGATGGGTTTAATATCTATATATGGCAATAAGTATCAGTTTTTTATCAACATGGAGCTAGAATTAATTTAATATGGCCAAAGTGTCCACCTGAAGTTTGGCCAAAATACAGGTGGAAAGTTTTATGAGGATTACTTGATGAAATGAAGAAGACTTACAATTACTTTCCATCATAAAATTTTCAAACTTAAGTTTATCAAAAATTGTGGTGACACTTTTTCCAGATCCAGTCATATGTGATCAACTCTCTATATGGCAATGAGAATCAATTTTTAGTCAATCATGGCATTAGAAGTAATTTTATATGGAAAAACTTTCCACCTGATTTTTGGCCAAAAATAAGTTGGAAATGATTATGAGGAATACTAGATTAACTAAAGAAGACTTGCACCCTACTACTGTCCATCATAAAAGTGTCCACCAGAAGAATTCTCAAACTTTTGTTTGATTCCTTTTGCCTGGTCCAGCCATATGTGACCAATTCTGCATATGGATATGAGGATTTAATTTGGTCAATCATGGTACTAGAAGTAATTTGATATAGATAAAGTGTCCAACTAAATATTGGAAAAAAATCAGTTGAAAACTTCATTTAGTTTTTCAAAAAATCAAATTAAGTAAAATTTTATTCCTGATGATGCCCACTTTATCCAACACCTCTTCTGAGCCTTGAAAGTAGGCATTTAGCTTGAATTTTGAATTTCATATAAAATCCCTATTATTCAACCTATTTCTTTTTATCCCTTTTTTTTCTTTTAGATATCAATTAATTTTATGTAAAACAAATCATTTTCATAATTTTTTACTTGTATTTAATAGAATTATTAAAGGTTTAACATCACCTTGTAAGCATTTGGCACATGTTTTTTTGCTATACTAATAAAAATAATAATATACTGGTAACAAAAAATTGATCAAATGATAATATATTAATAAAACAGAAAGATCAAATATCAGTGGATATGTTTTAAAAAAATACCAGTTGCACTGAAGAAGAGCTGCACCCTAGATACTCACTATCAAAAAAGTGTCCAGCACAAGCTCGGCCAAACTTGTGCTGGACACTTTTGGTCAGTTGCAGTCATATGAGATCAATTCTCGCTATGGCAATGAAAAAAAATTTTTGGATAAAAAACTTCACTAAAAGTAGTTTTACATAGCCAAACTTTCTACCTAGATTTCATCCAAACCACAGGTGCACATTTTTTTATCTTTGAAAAAAAGTCAATTTAGTACAATTTATCCCTGATGGTTCTCATTTGCTTCAACACCTCTACTGGCCTTTGATAGTAGGAATATTACTTGGATTTCTTTTTTCATATTTGATCCCTATAACTTAATTTTTTATTCCTAATATTGCTTTTGGATATCAAATAAGAATTTTTATAATAAATTATTTTAATATTTTTATACATTTATTTAATAATATTATAAATGGCATAAAATCACCTGGTATGCATTTGGCACATGAGTTTTTTCTATACTTATAAAATTAATAATATAATGGAGACAAAAATTAATCAAATGATATTAATGAGTGAGGAACAAATATAAAATACCAGTAGACATGTTTGTAAGAAATATTAGGTGAACTGAAGAAAAATTCTACCCTAGCTACTCTACATTAAAAAAGTGTCCAGCACAAGTTCGGCCGAACTTGTGCTGGACACTTATGGTCAGGTGCAGTCAGATGGGAGCAATTCTCTCTATCGAAATGAAGATAAATTTTGATAAAAAATTACACTAGAAATAGTTTGATATGGCAAAATTTTCATGCTGAAGTTTTGGTAAAGCTCAAGTGGATTTTTTTTTTATTTTTACAAAAAAGAAAATTTAGTGCAAGTTTAGCCCTGATTGTTCTAATTTAATTCAACATCACTTTTTTTTGGTTATGGCAGGAATTTAACTTGGATTTTAATTTTTATCTTTGATTTCTTTTATTTTACTTTATTCCTCTCATATTTCTTTTGGATAGAAGTTTATTTTTTGTGAAATAAATCATTTTCATATTTTTTTACCTTTATTTAATAATATTATAAAAGCTGTAACATCACCCAGTATTCATTTGGCACACAATTTTTTGCTATACTTATAATATTAAAACATAATGGTGACAAAAAATCAATCAAATGATAAATATGAGTGAGGCACAAAGATCAAATACCAGTGGACATGTTTATAAGAAATACCTGATGAACTGAAGAAAAATTCCACCCTAGCTAACCTCCATCATAAAATTGTCCAGCACAAGTTCGGCCGAACTTGTGCTGGACACTTTTGGTTGCATGCCGTCAGACGCGATAAATTCTTTTATGGAAATGAGACTCAATTATCACTCCATCATTTCACTGAAAGTAGTTTTACATAGACAAATTGTCCCCTAGAAGTTTTTGCAAACCTAAGGTAGACAATTTTTTCCTTTGGTAAAAAGTAAATTTGATCCATGTTAATCTATGATGGTGCCCATTTTTTCTGAAGCCTCTACTGGCTCATGATAGCAGAAATTATACTTAATATCTTTATTTCATGTTTGATCTCTTTAATTTTAATCTTACCCTTTTATTTATCCTTTAGCTTTTAAATATCAATTTTATTTTGGTAAAACTGATAACTTTCACATTTTTTTATATTTATTATATTATATTATTAAAGTTGTAAAATCATCCAGTGTACATTCATTACACATTTTTTCGCTATACTAAAAACATTAATAATGTAATGGTGACTAAAAAATAATCAAATAATAAATATGGATGACACAGAAAGATCAAATACCCATAGACATTTTTAAAATGAATATAAGATTAACTGAAGAAGACTTGCACCATAGCTACTCTCCATCATAAAAGTGTCCAGCACAAGTTCAGCTGAGCTTGTGGTGGAAACTTTTGGTTGCATGCAGTCAGATGGGATAAATTTACTCAATGGAAGTTAAAATGAATTTTTGCTCAATCATTGCACAAGAAGTAGTTTTATACTGCTATACTATCTTCCTGAAATTTTTGAAAACCTCAGGTGGACACTTTTATTAATTTAAAAAAATGAAAATATATTCCAAATCTAGAACTGGTGGTGCAATTTTGGTCTGAAAACTCAAATTTTCTTTGAAGGCAGAAATTTTATTTGAATGTTTAATTTCATATTTAATCACTTTTATTTTACTTTTTTATTCCTGTTTTTGCTTTCAAATATCAATTTATTTATTGTAAAACTAATAATTTTCATATTTTTTTTACTTTTATTTAATAAGATTATGAAAGATGTAGCATCTCCCAGTATGCATTTGGCTTACAAATTTTTTCAATACTAATAACATTAATATTATAATGGTGAAAAACAATGAATCAAATGATAAATATGAATGACACAGAAAGATCATATACAAGTGGATTTGTTTATAAGGAATACCTGATGAACTGAAGAAGACCTGCACCCTAGATACTCACCATCATAAAAGTGTCCAGCATAAGTTCAGCCGAACTTGTGCTGGACACTTTTGTTTGCATGCAGTCAGATGGGATAAATTACTCTCTGGAAATGAAAATGACATTTTGCTCAATCTTTGCACAATAAGTAGGTTTATATTGCCAAAATGTCCTCCTGATTGATTTTAAAAACTCATCAAGACACTCTCTTTGGTTTAACAAAAAAGAAAATATAGTGCAAGTTTAGCCCTGGTGGTGCACATTTGATCTAACACCTCTACTTGTTATTGATAGTGGGAATTTTCCTTAGATTTTTTTTTCTTATTTTATCCCTTTTATTTTACTTTTTTATTGCTCATATTGCTTTGGATATCAATTTTTAATTTTTAAAATAAATAATTTTCATACTCTTATACCTTTATTTAATAATATATGATTAAAGGTGGAACACCACCTGGTATGCATTTTTCACACAAGTTATTACTATAGTAATAACGTTAACAATATAATGATGACAAAAAATTAATCAAATGGTAAATTTAAATGACACAGAAAGATCAAATTCCAGTGGGAATGTTTATAAGAAATCCCTTTTGAGTTTAAGAAGATTTGCTGAATGCCTACTCTCAATTATAAAAGTGTCCAGCACAAGTTCGGCCGAACTTGTGCTGGACATTTTTGGTTGCATGAAGTCATATGAGATAAATTCTCTCTATGGCAATAAAAAATGATATTTCACTCAATTATTGAAGTAAAGAATGTTTAATATTGTAAAATTGTCCCCTGGATGTCTGTCCAAACCTCAGTTCAAAATTTGTTAGCTATACATAAAAGTAAGTTTAGACCAAGTCTTGACCTAGGGGTCCCTAACTGTCCCAACACCGCTTCTGGCTCTTGATAGTAAAAATTTTACTTGTATTTTTTATTTTGTATTTGATCCCATTTATTTTCATTTTACTTTTCTATTACTATTTTTAATTTTAAATATCAATTTATTTTTTTAAAAACTAAACATATTCATATTTTTTTAACTTTATATAATAATATTATTAAAGTTGTAACATCACCAATTTTGCATTTGGCATGCAGGTTTTTGCTATACTAGAAACATTAATAATATATATGGTGACAAAAAATTAATTATAAGATAAATATGAATGATAAAAAAAAGTTAAAAACCCAATAGAAATATGAAAAACAAAAAACTGATGTACTGAGAAACACCAACACCCTAGCTACTCTCCATCATAAAAGTGTCCAGCACAAGTTCGGCCGAACTTGTGCTGGATACTTTTGTTCAGGTGCAGTCAGATGGGATTAATTCTCTCTGTGGAAATTAAATTAAAAAAATTCTAAATAATTACATTAGAAGTAGTTTGGTATGGCTGAATTATCCACCTTGAGTTTTTCCAAACCTCAGGTGAAAATTTTTTTATCTTTAAAAAAAATTAAATTTTATCAAATTTAGCCCTGGTGGCACCCATTTGTTTCAACACCTCTACTGGCTCTTGAAGGCAGGAATTTTTCTTGAATTTATCTTTTTCATATTTGATCTCTTTTACTTTACTTTTTTATCACTCATGTTACAATTGGATATTAATTTATAATTTTGGAAAAGAAATCATTTTCATATTTTTTTAACATTTTTTAATAATATTATAAAAGGTGTAATATAACATGGCATGCATTTGGCGCACAAGTTTTTTCTGTACTAATAAAATTAATAAAATTCTAATGACAAAAAATTATTCAGATAATAAAATATGAATAACACAGAAAGATCAAATACCATTTGACATGTTTTAAAAAAATAACAGTTGCACTGAAGAAGACCTGCACCCTAGCTACTCTCCATAATAAAAGTGTCCAGCACAAGCTCAGCCGAACTTGTGCTGGACACTTTTGGTCAGGTGCAGTCAGATGGGATCAATTCTCTCTATGGAAATGAAAAAATTATTTGATAAGAAACTTCACTAGATGTAGTTTGATATAGCTGAATTATCCACCTAGAGTTCATCCAAACCACAGGTACACAATTTTTTATCTTTAAAAAACAATCAATTAAGTACAATTTATCCCTGACGGCTCTCATTTGCTTCAACATCTCTACTGGCCTTTGATATTAGCAATAATACTTGGATTTCTTTTTTCATATTTGATCACTTTAAATTAATTTTTTATTCCACATATTGCTCTTGGATATCAATTAATAAATTTTAAAATAAATTATTTTAATATTTTTATACATTTTTTTAATAATATTATAAAATGTGTAACATCACTCAGTATGCATTTGGCACACGATTTTTTGCTATACTTATATAATTAATAATATAATTAAGACAAAAAATTAATCAAACAATATGTATGAGTGAGGCACAAAGATAAAATACCAGTAGAAATGTTTGTAAGAAATACCAGATGAACTGAAGAAAAATTCTACCCCAGCCGCTCTCCATCATAGAAGTGTCCAGCACAAGTTGGGCCGAACTTGTGCTGGACACTTTTGGTCATGTGCAGTCAGATGGGATCAATTCTCTGTATGGCAACAAAAAATTTTTTTTATCAAATTTCACTAGAAGTAGTTTGGTTTAGCTGAATCATCCACCTGCTTTTCTGCCCAATATCGGGTGTATAATTTTTTATCTTTAAAGAAAAGTTCACTTATTACAATTAAGCCCTGATGGCTCCCATTTGCTTTAACACCTCTACTGGCTCTTGATAGCAGGAATTTTACCAGTATTTTTTTCATATTTTAACTCTTTGACTTTTATTTTACTCTTTTATTCCTCTTTTTACTTTTAAATTTCAATTTAATTTTTGTAAAACTATTCCTTTCCATATTTATTTACATCTATATTAAAAAATTATTGAAGGTATAACTTCACATGGTATGCATTTGGCACACAAGTTTTTGCTATACTAATAACATTAAAAATATAATGGTGATAAAATATTAATCAGATGATAAATATGAAAGATACAGACTGATCAAATACCAGTAGACATGTTTATGAGAAATACAAGATGAACGAACTGAAGAAAATTTCCACCCAAGCTACTCTCCATCATAAAAGTGTCCAGCACAAGTTCGGACGAACTTGTGCTGGACACTTTTAGTCACGTGCAGTCAGATGGGATCAATTCTCTATATGGCAACAAAAAAATATTTTTTTATTAAACTTCACTACAAGCAGTTTTGTTTAGCTGAATCATCCACCTGTTGTTCTTCCCAACCTCAGGTGTATAATTTTTTATCTTTAAAAAAAAGGTCACTTATTACAATTTAGCCCTGATGGCTCCCATTTTTTTCAACACTTCTACTGGCTCTTGAGAGCAAGAATTTTACTAGTATTTTGTTTTTCATAATTGATCTCTTTGAGATTAATTTTACCTTTTTATCCCTCATATTGCTTTTGTATATCAATTTATTTTTTGTAAAACAAATCATTTTCATATTTTTTTACATTTATTTAATAATATTATAAAAGGTGTAACATCACCCGGTATGCATTTGGCACACGAGTTTTTGCTATACTTATAATATTAATAATATAATGGTGACAATAAATTAATCAAATGATATATATGAGTGAGGCACAAAGATCAAGTACCAATGGACATGTTTATAAGAAATACCAGATGAACTGAAGAAAAATTCCACCCTAGCTACTCTCTGTCATAAATGTGTCCAGCACAAGTTCGGCCAACTTGTGCTGGACACTTTTTGTCACATGCAGTCTGGTGTGATCAATTCTCATTCAATCATTGAACTAGAAGTTGTTTGATATAGCTAAATGGTTATGCTGAAGTTTTTTTAAACCTCAGATTGGCACTTTTTTGTTTTTCAAAAAAGAAATTATAGTCCAAGTTTAGCCTCACTGGTGGACATTTTCCCCAACATGTCTACTTGCTCTTGATGGCAGTATATTTATTTTAATTTTTTATTTCATATTTGATTCCTTTAATTTTACCTTTTTATCCCTCATATTGCTTTTGTATATCAATTTATTTTTTGTAAAAAAAATCATTTTCATATTTTTTTACCTTTATTTAATAATATTATAAAAGGTGTAACATCACCGGGTATGCATTTGGCACACAAGTTTTTGCTATACTTATAATATTAAAACATAATGATGACAAAAAATCAATCAAATGATAAATATGAGTGAGGCACAAAGATCAAATACCAGTGGACATGTTTATAAGAAATACCAGATGAACTGAAGAAAAATTCCACCCTAGCTAACCTCCATCATAAAAGTGTCCAGCACAAGTTTGGCCGAACTTGTGCTGGACACTTTTGGTCACATGCTGTCAGCCAGGCTACCAGACTTACCCAGTGAAATAAGCAATTAATTACTGGATGAAGCCGCACCTTATCATCTTTAATTATTATTTAATTATCATTTAGTTACATTAAAATTAGTTATAAATTAACTAGTTACAGAATGTAAAAATTAAATTAATTAATTAAATAAATAAGTAAAATTAAAATTATAATTTTGTCCCTTATATTTTTCTCTAACACCGTGCTCAATTGACAGGTTGGGAAAAATCAAACTTTATATTTAAAGAAAATAAACTATAAAGATAAATAAGATTTAAATATTCAAATAATATTAAAATATATACAAACAAATCAAATTTCTTATTTGGGATTGACATTTACAGTAAATATTAAAAATATTGATGTATTTCTGACATACTCTGTAAATACATCTTTTTGACGCCTTCTTTTTAGGATAACTTTATTATTTGAAATACTCTTTCTGGAATGTTCTTTTTCTCTCTCTTTTCCTACTGTTTTTAGAATTTGTTTTCCGTGCTTTGTCTCTCCTTTGCCTATAAAAGGCCTCTCCTTTTGTTGTCTTTTGATCATTCTATTTTACCAACTCATTTTATTACAACAATAACCAACTAAACACTTATTCTTATATTCTATATTATTAGTATTTACAATAGCGTAATTCTAAAGTATAATTTATATTAATATTTTAAAACCTACCTCTTTTATTGAGTAAAAAATTCAGCTTTGAATTAAGAAATACTTACAGATTTGTTGAGAACCCATTAAAGCCTTTTAAATCCTTGTAGAACTACGTACCAAATCTTCTAGACAAAAAGTATACCTTGACAATTGGGAAACTTTCCGAAATATCGACGGCGCAACGTTACTTGAGGCGTAATCGAGAGGACCATTGGCGTAGAAGCACCTGTAAAGGACGAGTGGAGGCAAGAAAACGACGAACGTCATACGTCACGTGATAAAAGTTTTTGCTGCGAACGGGAATCGAACCGCGCTCCAAAACTTAAGTTCATATACTGACTAAAGATCGTATATATCGTGGTAATTATTGTGATTACTATTTGTGGGTTACTCTTCACTCTTCATTTTCTACGTATTTCCTTTTACTCAGCACTCTGTAAGTGGCATTAATTTGCTCATTTTGCAGGGGGAGGTGTCTGGTAATTGGAATTTAATTTTATTATTATATTTTTTTTTATTTTTCCTGGTTGACCATAATAGAGCAATAACTGTTCTTAGTCCCAGAGGTAATAAAATAATTATATATTAGTATTAATTATTATCATTTTTCAGTTGACAATTGTCCTGATTAATTTGAATTTTAATTGTTCCAGTTGACAAACTGTCCTGACAATAAAATATTTTATTAAATAAAATAATTATTATAATTTTTCAGTTGACATTTGTCCTGATTAATTAATTGTTCCAGTTGACAAATTGTCCTGACAATTATATTTTTTTTTAATAAATAATTAACATTTCATTACTTCAGTTGACTTTGAGTCCTGGTAATCCAATAAATCTTTTTAAGTAATAAAATTCATATTTAAATTACTTCAGTTGACATTAAGTCCTGGTAGTTAATTAATCAGTTAAAATAATTTTTATTAATAAAGATTCATATTTGATTATTTCAGTTGAAAATAAATCCTGGTAATAAATTAGTTGATTTAAATCCTGAAAATAAAAATTAATAGAAATTCTAATTTATTTCTACAGTTGATTGCATTATCCTGGTTTTAAATTTGTTTTTATTAATTTTATTTAAGTTGATTTTTATCCTAAAAAGATTTTTTTTTATTTATTTTTATTTTATTTCTGTTAAATAAAAATTAAAAATAAAAGACTAATTAATTTTGTCTCTTTTCCTTCATTTCAGTAGAATATTAAAATGACTGATCAAAGTGGTTTTACTGCACGTGAAGAAGAACTAGACTTAATTGATTATGATGAGCCTACTTCTGTAAGTTCTCCTTTAACAAGAAGAATTTCTCAAACTAATAAATCCTTGCCCCAAACAGGATGTGGAAATGGAAGAAGTAGAAATCCTAGTGGACAATACTCAGGATCAGAAACCCAGGACAAACCCACCAGAAGAGCTACCAAGAGGCTTCAAGATAAAAAAGATGCCGTTGTCCCAGCAGATAAAGAATCTGTCAACCCACATAAAGGAGTTAAAGACAGACAGCTTAAAACTAAAGGTAAGGGTAGATGCCTTGGAAGAATGGGAGAAAAGAAAAAATACTTCTCTCCAAGAGAAAAGGAAACCTCTTCCTCCCAGGGATCAACAACAATTGGCTCCCCAATCCCAAGAGATGGTGGAAGTGTCCAAGTGGCAGTGGGACTGGCTCAACACACAGTGGGACTACTTAGCTCAAAATCAGCATCAATTACCTCAGGTAGGTCCATCAAGGCCCACCCAGGCAAACCCCACTCCTCCCCACCCTTATCAAGGAGGCAAAAGAAGAAGGAAGCCCAATATGGTGATACCCAGCAAACCCTGTTACATCCCTCTATTGATTCTCAAGTGCCTTTTCTTGTGGCTGACTCTGTTCCTTCAGGTAAATCTGGAAGGCAAGATGAAACCTTGAGACCTATAGAGGCTGGGAATAGTAGACAGTTATCTCATGTATCCAATCCATTACTTTTAATTGCTACCTCAATGATTAATCCTGATATGGCTGTGATTGATGAAACTCTTGACCCTGAGTTCTATGAGAGTCTGGAAAGTTACTCAGTTTCCTTATTGAGAAACACTCCGGATGTAGCAAGAATTAATGATGAGCACTTGAGAGATATTATTGCCAAGCAAAATCATATAATGAACAATATGCAATTGACTCAGAGATATAATAGTTTGTTAACTGATCAGGGTTATCAAGAATTAAAAAGTGAAGCACAGAGAGTCTCTGATGAATTGTCTCATTACAAAGCAACACATGAAAAGAAAATTGCTTTATGGCAAAATATAAAAAATGATTTGTCTAAACTAAAAGATACTGTATCTGCCTGTTGCCAGGAGGTAGAGATAGATAAGATAAATCTGAAAAGATTGAGTGACCAGTTGTCATCTTTTCAACATAAAAATCAATTATCTTTTGCAACTGTCAATGAAAGTTTATCTAGTCTTCCAAGAATGAAAACAAGACTAACAACCATTGAAGAAACATTGAATTCATTGTTAAATGACCAAAAATATTCTGACAATTCTGTGAAGGAACATATAGTGCAGGATTCTCAACCAGTACCTGTGGCTAGTTCATCTAAAATAAAAATTGATCCAGAAATACCTGTTGATAACACTGAGTTTCCATCAAAAACTGATGATGCACCAGGATCTGCAACAGAAGGATTAAACTATGAGATTTCAGCACAATTAGAGAAATTACAGCTGCTTCATACCCAGAAACAAGCTAGTACTAAGGAGACTCCTTCAAATCAAAAGAATTGGCCAAAACTTGACCAGTACCCAACATTTGATGGTGATTCTTCCTCTGATTGGCAACAATTTATTTGCAGAATTGATAATTTAAAAAATTCTTACAAACTCCCAGATGAGGAAATTGTCACCACACAATATGGGGGGCGGACTTGCTAGCAAGTCCGCAACCTTGGACCCAAACTCACCATAGATTGAACACACATTGAGCTATTGATAAAGGAGCCATACAATCAGGAATGAACACCACTCAGAAGAACAGTTTTAGGTGGGTGTTCAAGTAGAGTTCAGTATGGGTTCAGTATGAGTTCAGTCTGAGTTCCATCTGAGTTCCATCTGAGTTCAGGTTGAGGACTTGCTTGCAAGTCCACCCCCTATATTGCGTAGTGTGTGTCCAAATTAATTTCTTTGTTCACTAATGTTGCCCTGATGTGGTATGAATCTGTTCTCCTGGATGGGAATGACTACTCATGGGAGGATTGGAAGAAATTAATTAAAGCACAATTTGGTGGCTCCAAGTTCAGAATGGCTCAACAAAGGCAGTATGAGGAAACTAGATATAGCTATTCTACTGATAAACCTATTGAGTTTTTAATGAAACTTGTAAAAATCTTAAGGGCAATGGACCCAAATATGGAGTTTGATTTATGGAAGGACAGGATCCTCTATAAATTACCAATGTCTCTGAGAGACTTGATTGTGGCTAGGACTGAGTTCTCCAAAGAACCCTCTTCTTTCATTAATACTTGCAATGAGATACTTCTAAACAATAAGTATGATGCAAGAAGATTCATTCCAAGGACCCCTTTGGAGAAACCCTCCACTTACCAACAAAAACCTCTGGAAAAGGTTGGTAAACCTTCTGCCCCTGTTGCACCAAAGAAGTATGCAACAAACACTTGCTTCAAGTGCAACAAGCCTTGGCAGAAAGGCCATGTTTGTGACAAGAAGATAAATCTTGTGGAACAAACAGAGGAGCATGCTGATGACACAGAGGCACTGGATGATACATCAAGTGATTGTGCCAGCAATATTTCATATGAATCTCAACAAGAAATCATGATGCTGGAAGAAGATATTCATTATTTAAATACTATTGACGTTGATAATAATGATTTATCTACAGTTGAGGATGCTGAGATCATAAAGAACATTGAGGATAACTCAATTGTTATTGCCCCTCTTAAGGCACCAGTCTTGATTAATGGAACCAGCATTGAAGTTGTTCTGGATTCTGGAGCTGGAGGAAGTGTAGTATCTGAAAGAGCACTTGCCTCAGTAGATCAAGACTATAAATCTAAACTGTTGCCTATCATTTCTGAAAATTGGAGAGGGTATGGCTCTGTTTTGTCCCCCATTGGTAAATACAAAGCCACAGTGTTTTTTAAATATAACCATGGTTTTGTAAGAGCTATTTGTGATTTTGTTGTCATGAAAAATGATAACTTGAGCAATTGGTTTATTGTAGGGAATGATATTTTAACCAAGTATGGCATAAAATTGGATCCTTCAAACCAATGTTTCACAATGGGGTTGAATGGGAAGAGAAAATTTAAAATTTCCTCCCCTAAAAAATTATTAAAACCAGAATTGAACACATGTAATTCTGTGGTTCAATATAAAGGAAGATCTACAAAGGAAATGCATGCCCTTATGTCTGAAATTGACAATGCCTCTTTTGGAGAACAACTTTCTGGTGAGGATAAAGATTCCATCATTAACTTGATAAAATCTTTTCCTATGGCCTTTGCTCATGGTCACATGAACTGGGATTAGTTAAAGAGGAAATGAAACTTTCATTGTCTTGCCCATTAACTGATATACCACCTAGTTTAAAGAAGAAGCCTTATCCTGCTTCTCCCAAAAAGAGAAAGGATATTGAAGATAATATCTCTACCCTTTTAAAAATGAATATTATTGAAAAGGTAGTTGAAACACCTAAATATTGTGTTATCTCACCTGTCCTAATTTCTTTTGAGGAAGATAAAGCCAGGTTATGTGGTGATTATAGAGCACTAAATACTTATACTGTTGATGATATCTATCCTTTACCTAGAATCAGCTCTATACATGCTACTTTACAGGGTGCTAAATATATCAGCTGTTTGGATGGTAATAAGGGATATCACCAGGTACCTGTTGAGAAAAACTCTCAGAACTTTCTGATGATTGCCACTCATATGGGTATTTATAAGTATATTAGGATGCCATTTGGCCCTAAAAATGCCCCTTCTGTTTTCCAAAAAGTAATGGATAACACATTCCATCAAGAGATAATTGAAGGTTGGCTGATGGTTTATATTGATGATATCATTATATTCTCAAAAACATTTGAGGACCATCTTAAACACCTGTGTAAAGTATTCCAGAAAATGGACGAAATAAATATGACACTTGCTTTGAAGAAATGTAAATTTGGTTTCCATTCTTTAAAAGTTCTTGGCCATGTTGTTTCAGGCTTACAGATATGTGTTGACCAGAACAAAGTGGCAGCCATACAACAGGTGAAAGCTCCTACAACAGTAAGAGAGCTCCAAAGTTTTTTGGGAATGTGTGGATACTATAGACAGTATATTAAAAATTACCAAGTCATAGCTTTACCCCTTACCCAATTAACTAGAAAGGATGTTGCTTTTGTCTGGAATAGTGAAAGACAAAGAGCCTTTGACACTATGAAACACTGTTTGATGTCAGCACCAATTCTTGCTTTACCTGACTTTGATCAACCATTTGTTTTGTACACTGATGCCAGTTTCATTGGTCTTGGTGCTGCCCTCCATCAAAAACAAGTGATAAATGATAAAGTTTCAGAAGTAGTAATTTGTTATATTTCAAGAACCTTGAGAAATAGTGAATTGAAATATGGTGCTACTCAATTAGAGTGTTTAGCTGTAGTATGGGCTCTAGAAAAGCTTCATTACTACCTAGATGACCAGAAATTTGAACTTGTCACTGACTGCAGTGCAGTTAAATCCCTTTTAAACTTGAAAACACCTAATAGACATATGTTTAGATGGCAGCTGGCTGTTCAAGAGTACAGAGGGAGAATGACAATTATTCACAGAGCTGGTATTGGTCACTCAAATGTGGATATGTTATCAAGGTTACCCTTACCAAATGATGACTCAAATCCTGCATATGATCCTGAGGATGAAATTATCCATATCCATGGGATATATGTGGTTGATATGGAGGAAGAGCTATTACAGCTTATTCTGGAATCATATGATAAGGACACTGACTTGAAAAAGTTATGCACCATATTAAATGATCCAAAGAATGCTTCAATACAAGCATTAATTAAAACCCTTCCACCAAAGTACCAAAAAAGGGTTGGGAAAAGGAAAATTTTTAATTGATGAAGGATATCTATATTATAGAAGAAAGTTGAGTAATGTTATTGTTATTCCTCCTTCTATGAAAGAAATCATCTTGAAAATTTGTCATGATGACATATTAGCTGGACATTTTGATCTTGACAAAACAATGATCAGAATTAAGAACACTGCTTGGTGGGCTAATATGTCTGAAGACACAAAATTATATGTTGAATCCTGTGATTCATGCCAAAAATCAAAAAGATTAACTGGTAAAAGAGCAGGATTAATGCAACATATTGAACCTCCTGATTCCCCATGGCAAATAATAAACATGGATTTTGTAACAGGATTACCTATTTCTGGTAAAGACAGTTATAACTCTTGTTGGGTTATTGTGGACAGATTCACAAAAATGTGTAAATTTATCCCTACCCACAAGGATGTTTCCACTAAAGAATTAGCTTTCTTATGGTGGTCTCATATGTTTAATACTGCTGGTTTTCCTAAAGCCATAATCTCTGACAGAGACCCTAAATTTACTTCTGAATTTTGGATGTCTCTGTTGGATGTTTGTGGTTGTGATCTGAAACTTTCTACTGCCCATCACCCTCAGACTGATGGTTTAGCTGAAAGAATGATTCAGACTTTAGAGGACATGATAAGAAGATATTGTGCCTTTGGCCTTGAGTATAAAGATAATGACAGATTCACTCATGATTGGGTTACCTTACTTCCTGGGTTAGAATTTGCTTATAATAGCACTGTTCATTCTGTTACTCAAAGAAAGCCTTTTGAGCTCTGGCTTGGATATGTTCCTAATACTCCTGCCCAAATTCTCAATAACAAAATACCTAAATTGGATATACATCCTGGTGTAAAATCTTTTCTTCAAATGCAACAACTATGCAGAAATCATGCTCAAAAATGTATTGAAAAATCATTTGAATATGAGAAGAAAAGATGGGACAAATCCCATAAAGAATACACTTTTAAAAAGGGTGATGAAGTGTTGATTTCTACAGTCCACTTCAACTTACAAGGTAATAACAAATTAAAAGATCCATTTGTTGGTCCTTTTGTTGTCAGAAGAATGATTGGAGATAATGCAGTTGAAGTTATTCTGTATTCCCCATATGACAGAAAACATCCTGTTTTTCCAATATCTCTTTTGAAACCTTACACATCCAATAGTGATTTATTTCCAAGAAGGAGGGGTAGACCAAAGAAAACCCCAAATGAAATCACTGAGACAGCAGAAATTGAAAAAATTTTAAATGACAGAATAGTCACTGCTGAGAAAGGTACAGAATACTTATTGAGAGTCAAGAATAAATCATCTGAATATGATTCTTGGATACCTGGGAAGGAGATATCTAATCTTCCTACTCTACTAAAAAAGTATAAAAAGAAAAAATCATAGCATTTTTTTTTATTGTTTTTTTTAGAGTAAGGGAGTGTCAGCCAGGCTACCAGACTTACCCAGTGAAATAAGCAATTAATTACTGGATGAAGCCGCACCTTATCATCTTTAATTATTATTTAATTATCATTTAGTTACATTAAAATTAGTTATAAATTAACTAGTTACAGAATGTAAAAATTAAATTAATTAATTAAATAAATAAGTAAAATTAAAATTATAATTTTGTCCCTTATATTTTTCTCTAACACCGTGCTCAATTGACAGGTTGGGAAAAATCAAACTTTATATTTAAAGAAAATAAACTATAAAGATAAATAAGATTTAAATATTCAAATAATATTAAAATATATACAAACAAATCAAATTTCTTATTTGGGATTGACATTTACAGTAAATATTAAAAATATTGATGTATTTCTGACATACTCTGTAAATACATCTTTTTGACGCCTTCTTTTTAGAATAACTTTATTATTTGAAATACTCTTTCTGGAATGTTCTTTTTCTCTCTCTTTTCCTACTGTTTTTAGAATTTGTTTTCCATGCTTTGTCTCTCCTTTGCCTATAAAAGGCCTCTCCTTTTGTTGTCTTTTGATCATTCTATTTTACCAACTCATTTTATTACAACAATAACCAACTAAACACTTATTCTTATATTCTATATTATTAGTATTTACAATAGCGTAATTATAAAGTATAATTTATATTAATATTTTAAAACCTACCTCTTTTATTGAGTAAAAAATTCAGCTTTGAATTAAGAAATACGTACAGATTTGTTGAGAACCCATTAAAGCCTTTTAAATCCTCGTAGAACTACGTACCAAATCTTCTAGACAAAAAGTATACCTTGACACATGCAGTCTGATGTGATCAATTCTCTCTATTGCAATGAAGATGAATTTTTCTTCAATAATTGCACTAGAAGTTGTTTGATATGGCAAAATTGTCATCCTGAAGTTTTGGTAAAGCTCCAGTGGATTTTTTTTTATTTTTACAAAAAAGAAATTATAGTCCAAGTTTAGTGCCATTGGTGGGCGTTCACCCCATCATGTCTACTTGCTCTTGATGGGAGGAATTTCACTTTAATTTTTTATTTCATATTTGATCCCTTTAGTTTTACCTTTTTATCCCTCATATTGCTTTTGGATATCAATTTATTTTTTGTAAAACAAATCATTTTCATATTTTTTTACCTTTATTTAATAATATTATAAAAGGTGTAACATCACCCGGTATGCATTTGGCACATGAGTTTTTGCTATACTTATAATATTAATAACATAATGGTGACAAAAATCAATCAAATGATAAATATGAGTGAGGCACAAAGGTCAAATACCAATTAATCAATAGTTCTTTTTAATATTATATATTTTTTGATTAAATAAAATGGTAATAATGAATTATATTTTTCATCTACAATTCCACTCTAATGATTCCCACTGCACAAAAAGGGTTCACTTGGTCCTTTCTTTACTGCTTGTGCATATATTTTATTGCCCACAGTACTACAATTTTTTGTAGTGATTATCCCACATCTGATTCAGGAATATTTTTAAACAATATAAGTTTTTTTTAAAAAAGACCTTATCATATCCAATATCCCACAAAAAATACAACCTGTTTTTGTATTAAAGCCCGTTAATTATTAAGAAATTGTTAAAATAATTAGATTAGACCCTGGCACAGCTAGATCCATACCAACCGACCTAAAGTCTTTTCAATATTGAAAGCAATTAAATAAAATTATGATATCATACTAAATTATGAGCACCAACCATAATTCAGCACTTCTCATTTGCTCTGCTACAAAATGAGTGCGTGTAGCATTTTTCTAACGTCGGACTGTTTTTCTTCCTTCCCTCACACCTTTAGTCTAGAATGAAAATTTAGTATGAGTTTTGGTCAAAATGGTTTGCCAGTGTTATCTGTACGCAATATGAATTCATATTGCATATATCTATTTATGCATAAAATATACTCGTTAAGCATCATTTTTTTTGCATTTTTCAATCATTATGCATATTTATGCATATTCATATGCATATTCATTATACATATTTATATGCATATAAATATATTTTATTCATATACGTATATGCACCTTTTTTTTGCATATTCAATATGCATATTTTTAATGCATATTCAATATGCATATTTTTATGCATATTTTTATGCATATTCAATATGCATATTTTTTATGCATAATCACTATGCATATTTTTATGCATATTTATTCTTCATAGTCATTATGCATACACTTTGGATAGGCAATTCACATCAATTTTTAGCATGCAATAAGTATCCACCATGCAAATTCAAATGCATATGCATCTATATCAAACACGCAACATATATTCAAGTTTAATATTTGAATATTAAGGTATGCTAAGTAATGTTGTTCAACCTTTTGCCAAACCTGAGATTAACTGATGTTCAATGTGGTTCTTAAGCTCTGCTCAAGGAGGGATTGTTCTGGATTCAATCTGTGACAGTTTATTTTTTCAATGTTTTTTCATCAGATTTAAAAACATCTTTCTGACAGTTTCAGGATGGTTTCTTAACAGTTTCCTGACAAATTCATAATAGTTTCAAAAAGAGGGAACTGCTAGCTGTTCACCCCCAGATTTCCCGCGGTGAGAATAACTTGATGATGATTTCTCATACAGTCCAGTGCCAATCTGTTCTCTGACAACTTTGATATAAGCTTCTTTTAATGCAGCAAAGATTGGGATTGGTTTTTGCTGCCACGGTTCATGACATACTACAGGAATCTTGTAAGGCTCCCCATATGAATGCTTCAACACATCCCTATCCTTTTCTACAAAAGCAATGGCCTTCTCTAGCTTGACCATCACATCCAACAACAACTTCTTCTCTTCTCCGGACAACCAACCATCAGGTCCATAATTAACAACACCTAATTTATCAAAAGTGATTCTTGACATTTCAGAAAATTCAGGCAGATTCTTCACCAAGGGACATTCATAAGGATCTCTTGATAACCTTGGTCTTCTCAAAGGTGGATTTAATTCAGCAGGTAGCGGTTCATTAATTGGTCAGATTTTATTTGCTACCTTCTTATATTTTGCTGCCTCCACATCTACATAAACTTGAGGTGAAATATTTTTTTTGTATTGCCATTGAAAATTTAATCAAAGGATTTCACTTCATTGTCAGAATCAGAATAGGCAGAAAAATATTTTATTTCATTTTTAAATTTAACCCTTTTTTCTTTTCCCTCCTCTAGTTTATCAAAAATTTCTCAAACACCTTTAATCCCCTTATCCATCATAAAATCACCAGTAAAAAAAGTTGGAAGTTTATCCTCTTGCTGGAGGACCGGAATCAAATTATCACAAAAATAAATTTTTTGTGTTTTAATTATACTAAGATTTTTTATAGGATTTTGATGAAATAATTGCAGTTTACCCTCTTGCTGGAGGTCCTGAATCAAATTATCACAAATATTATTTCTTTGTGTTTTAATTATACTAAGATTTTTTATAAAATTTTGTTGAAATAATTGCAGTTTACCCTCTTTCTGGAGGTCCAGAATCAAATTATCACAAAAATTTTTTTTTTGTGTTTTAATTATACTAAGATTTTCTATAGAATTTTGTTGAATTAATTGCAGTTTACCCTCTTGCTGGAGGTCAGAAAATAAACCGTTCCAATTTTTATTCAACATAATATTTCCCATCTTCCCTCTTGATCCATTCTTGAATGTGATCAAAAAACTTGACAGAGAAGTGAAACAAACCGAAAATTTGAAGACATAATAACAATTTAATGTATTATTAACAGAAAAAAATTTAGAATCCACTTGAATTATCTCCAAGTTAGCTGACCTATTTCAATCCGGGATCTCATCCTGGGGAGAGATTTCAACATTAGAATGATCAGCCCCTGCTACCCCAAAAAATGAGGATCACCAAAATTACCCTCTAAACATAATTCACCAGAAGCCATCCGTTAAATACAACGCTTCTTGGTGCATACACAAATTTGACACATAGTGGTCACCCCAGGCCTAGTTTCCCAGCCTTCATCTCCTGGGGGTGCTAGACACATATGAAGCCTTCTCATATTGCCCCCTGTGATCTCCAAACTAATGCCCATACCAGCTTGATAACCAATGCGGGCCTCAAAATCCATCAAAAAAGGACCACCAAGAACAGTTTTAACTGCCCCTCCAGCCACATAAAAGTGAACCTTACCAATAGATCCACCAATACCACTTTAACATGCTCAGCTGTACCCATCAGCTCTGTTGCATGCCCTCCAATACCTCTGAGGTTTCCCCCAGTACCAGTTTTAATTTGCAAGCCTATAATCGTTGCTTGCTCTAAAAAAACAAATTAATTTGAGACCCTGAATTGAACAAGACCTTAACCTCTCTACCATTGAGAGTAACCATCAAATAACCTAAAGGTGCAGAAAAATGAGTTTCCACCTCCTCCCCAAACTTCTCCACATTTTCACATATATATTCCACCTCTCCTGTGGACACTCATCTCCTTGTCAGATGCTTCTTCTACTTTTCTGTAAAGGCTGGACTAATTTTAAATAATTTGCCTAAGGATAAAGGAATTTGAAGTTGATTCAATCTTCCTAAAACCGTTTCCATTGCATTCTCTTTTCCGGTAACAATGGGCCTCTCATATTGAGCCCTAGATTTTGTTACCTTGGCTCTGGGCACCTCTTGGGAACCCACATTGCCATCTTCACCCCCCATAATAACATCATTACTTTTAATAATCCTAGCTCCATCACCAGCTACTTTCACTAATCCAGATCCATCACTGGTCCTCCTTACCCCTTCCATAGGAGTAGGACCACTAAAACTTGGTCTGGGGAGAGATGCCAAAGGTACATCTTCCTAAGAATCCAAATCTTCATCCACAGGCATAGGCTCACCATTTAAATCCAACTTTCCAAAACTAGGAGGCCCCATATCAGCCATCCCCTTCTGCATATTATAAATTTTTTCCTTAGAGTAAGTTTTCTTTTCCAACTTTTTAATTTCTGCCTTGCCCGGTTTAGCCCTTAATTGGCTCTGTATGCTACTCTTAGCTTTAGTAGCAGCTGCTCTTCTAGCAGCATTGACATTGTATTCACCCGCCATACAACTTTCCTCTGCCCTAACTACAGAGAATAACTCCAAACCACCAAATGAAGTTGAGAATGTGGCCTTATTGACCTCTTTACCTTTTACTTTATCTACATTTTCCACATCTTTACCATCATCAACTTTACCACCTTTATCCTTTTCTTCATCGTCACCAGGTAACTCTTCAAACCTGGCCCTTTTCCCCAAATACATATTCCTCCTTACCAAATTGGAGGGAGCTTGACCTTCACTGGGCTTTATGAAAGATCCATCAGGGATTTATAAACCTTTCCATCAAATTTTACTCTACCAGAATCCAAGTCCCTATTCAACAAATAACATTGTCCAAACTTGTGTGCCCTCCTATTACAATAAGAGCACACCCTGGACTTGCCATATCCACCTCTAAAACCATTCCCACCATTACCATTACCATTACCATTAAATCCACAATTCCTCCTCTCTTAACCTCTAGATTGGTAAGAAGAAGAGGTTGAAGTCAAAGCCACAGGTGCTCTATTGGCATTTTGAGTCTCTTGAAAAAATATCTTTAATTGTTTAGTTAAATCGGCCAAGTGATCAACCATCTTGTTGTCTACATTTCCCTCATTTTTAGCAACTGGCTGTCCCATCTGAGCCTTTTTGGCTTCTTGAGCTTGAATCATGATATTGTTATTTTAAGCCAATACTTCACTAACCTTGCTAACATATTGAGTAAAAGATTATTGATATTTGTCCAGTGCCATGAGTTTTAATTAGCCTTGAATAGTCTCCTTGATGATCTCCAAAGCTGGCAGTTTCTGTTCACCATTAGGCAGATTCTTCATCAATTTTTTCCTAGACAGTTCTTTTAACACATCCATCCAAATATCCCTGCTAAAAGAAGACCAGAATAGATCCTTGGCCTGATTTTCATGGCCCAATTCCTCCACCGAAATCAGATATTCCACCACTTCATCAAACTGTCCACATAACTTTTTGAAGTCCACCATATTAGAAACACCACCTTTAGCTTTCCAATCACTGATAATCTTATTGAGATACACCATAGTATACCTGACACCCCATCTGTCAACCATCTCTTTCGACAAACTTATCCAATCAAACCTTTTATAACCCTCCATAGCAATTACCTCCTTTTCAAACTCTCTGTCAACAATAAAAAACCTGATCTTCTTTACCATATCCAGGTTAGTAGCTCTATCCACCAAAGCAAAAGCCTAATATCTGCTCAAAAGCCATTTAACTTCTTCCACATTATCCTTGGGCCCATCCCAAGAAAAAATCCTAACTGATGGTGTCATAGGAAGAGACACACCAGATCCAGTAGCAGAAGACATCCTAATAGATTAGATTAAAGATAAAGCATTCCAATAAGTGAGCCTCTTTCAGGCTAAGATAAATAAATTGATAAGAGTTTCAGAAAGCAAGCATCTTTCAGGCTAAAAATCCAAGTATCAAGTAAGTTCTTTTAAAAGCTAGAGAAATTGAAATACCTCACTTTGGGCGCCAAATATATAGGTAAACTCTTACAGTCGCCTTGCTGTAAGCAGAATTCAAAGGAGTTGGATAATCAGAGAAAACCCTGTCCTTCTAAGTGAATTTGTGAGTTTTTTAGATCAATAAGCTTAAAAGTCTACTTGATAACAATAAAAAATGAAACCCTGTCTAATTAACGCTTGTTAGGATGATTGAGCGGTTCTTCTGTGCAAAACAACTGAAATGCAACAATAAAGTTACACCAGATACAATATTTAAAAGAAAGTAGTTTTAATGTTTTTAGATTTTAATAATTTTTGAGAACTGATACTATAAATGAGTCCCTGGAGTTGAGACCTCTCTAATGATACCCTAAACGTCAAAGTTTAAGAGTTGTTGAGTAAAATATTTAAGTTTTTTTTAAATTGTTATATTATAAGGGTATTATAATTAATTAATTATTTTGTTGACAAAAGAAAAATATTAATAATGGTTGTTATCATTCTCTATCTAGATTCTTATTTTTTGGTTAATTTTGAGTCTACAGCCTTATATGCATATTAACCAGTCACGTGTCCTTTTTCCCTCTGGAGCGCTGCCAGAGCTCATCAGGAGCTCGTTCAGACCTCCAGACTCAATTTAGGGCCTTAAATCTATAATAAAAAATCTATAAAAATTACACATGATAGAGCTACTTCTCCTTAACATTTCTAAACTTTTTTTCATAGTCTGCGCAGCTCTATTCACCCTGTAAACATCATAAAAGTTAAGTAATTTTGAAAAACGTAAATAATTTAATAAATCTTTAAAAATCAATTACAAATATATAAAAAATATTAAAAATTCAGGGAAATTTCCCAAAGGTTCTTGAGCCTCTTGAATTTTATTAAAATGAATTTTGTGGCCATAAAAAAATCCTATGACCCGTGAAATTAATAAATCTGACCAAACATTCATATCTTGACTTTTTCAACTTCATTTTTGTTTATTAATAAAATATTTTAAATTAATCCGGCTTCTCCAATCATGGTCCTATTCCCAATAAATATTCTAAATAGACTTTTAGAGCTGTATTAAGATTTGGAATGCCACACCTGAAGCCAGGGCTGATGGTGTCTTGTGGATGGCATCCTCTCCTTCATTTTCTTCACTGGAGTCTTCAAAATCTTTGGAAATATCATTTACAGATTGAATTGGATGTTTGAGCTCCCTTAACGCAAGCAGTTTGAGAGAGTGAGTGCAAGAAACAGGATGTAGTGAAGTTGGCCTATCCCTAGCGTAAGCTCTAGTATCAGCGCCCATGGGAGGAGGAGTGCATTGAAAAGGAGCCATATTTAGATTTAGAACCTGAAAGTTGTAGTAGTACAAAGATTGAGAACTAAAGATAATTAAACTATACTGTTACTGGACAACCTACGCACAAAGTTGAGGGTGATCCTAAAGTAAGTGAGATAAGAAGGGAGATAAAATTTAGGACTTTAAAGCACAGAGGACTACCTTGAGGAAGTGATTCAATGATAATTAAAGTAACTAATACTGATTCAAGATAATCTTAAAGAAATAATTAATGTATAGGGTAAGAACTCTAATTATTGTGGTAAATCTCACAAAGGATTGCAACTTAATAATCAAAGGAAAGATTTAATTATTTTAGGATTTAATAAAATTAATTATTAATAAAGAAAAATAAAAATATATCAATGGCCTAATATTATTTTTACTACTATCACAAATATATATTATAATTTAATTACAGGAAAATTTGAACCAAAATAACCCTCCTTTAAAAATCACATTCCTTCTTGCACTGACCCATTAATCACCCAGCCATCATATACCCACAGACCCATTTAATACACTGGAGCTCTCATCAATAATCTAACCTTATATCCCTTCTTCCCTGTTCCTACTCCACAGACCTCCTAATTTACCCTCAGATCCACGATTACCCCCTGTTTGAATATTGCCTCTATCTTAGCTTCAGTTTGGGTGTATATTACTTATGGCTGAAAAGTCTAAATTTCTTTACTTTTAGTATCCCTTAAAGTTTAAATAGTGTGGCTAATTCTAGAATACAATTGAAGGTAATTGTCTCAAGGTTGCTTTTTGCTTACTGCTAGGAGTCAGGGCTTGAATAGTGGGGTAATTGAGGTACTTTTGATTCAAGTTTCAGGTGGCCTGTGACACTGCCCGTATAAAAGTGTGCACAGAGAGTCTATCTTTTCTTGAACTTTTGAAGACTCCTTAGTTGCACTTCAGTAAAAATCATTCTTTGAAACCTAACTGTTGCATTTTAGGGAATTGAAACTTTTGGTTTGCTCCTGAGTTTTCTGCTGCGTCCTTGAGAGATGTTTTCCAAATTGTTCTCCTGCATTCTCAGAAAAAAATTTAAACAACTGCTATCATCATATTGAAATGATTGTTCAACTAATGAATGAAATCAGATCTACATCAATCCCTTATTTACCCTCCAATCCCAATAACTTCATCATTCCCAAAAAAAGGAAAGTATTCCCCACAAGTTTTATGGTATTCTGAATACTAATTATCTTACCTCATTTCCATCTGGTCATTAATTTTACTTAATCACTTTTACAAAGTTAATTTTCAAACTATTCTCCCTCTAATTACAATAATCATAAAAATTCATGAAATTCATAAAAAATCTTGAGTAAAGCACATAGCGCTTTGCGATGCCCTTGCCTCTTATCTTCTGTAAATATTTTCCAGAGAGCACTTGCCTATAATTCCTATACTATCTTTAAATGACTTTCAACCCATAAATTAACTATTATTTTCTGAGACTATTCATTAATCCTTATTCCTGAGTTGGGTGCTCCATTTGTCAATCTTCTTCAGCTAAAGTTACTACCTTCTGCTAAGTCTACAGTAGGCTTCTGGTCCACCAAGAAAGCTGTTCTCCTATCTAGTTCCCCTGCTTCTTCATGTATCCTTAAACAACATTAATTCTTAAATCCATAAAATCTACTTTGCACGCTAATTCCAACTGCTTATTCAGTCATAGTTTCTTTTCCATTTCTAGCACCCTATCTGTCATGGCTGTGTCATAGCCTCCTATGAGTCCGAAAAAAACATAACATACTTATGATAGTGTATACTCTTTCCAGAGTAAACATAATTTATGTTTTTAGTTTATCCTCTTCCCAGAGGTAATTCTGGAAGCTTCTCCTCATATCAGAGGTAATCCTTGTATTACTGGTACCCCTATTGGTTATAATAATTTGATCTAATTGACTGCCACATTTTACTTCCATTCAGTAACATCCAATTCCTTCAGTAAATAAGACCCTCCAGTTATTTGTTTCCTTATCCTATAAAGACCATTCTATCTGTCTGAAAACATTTTTACCCATTGAGTCTGAAGACTTCCATTGTATACTAACACTAAATCCCCTGGTTACAATGGTTGCCTTAATTTATGCACTAAGTGCTCATCCAAATATTTAACTGATTTGTTATAGATCTTCATCATTCTTTCATATTCATTTTCCACAAACTCATCTCTTCTTTCTAATTGGGCTACTCTTGCTAAAATTAAATTTTCAGTAGAGTGTACTTGATCTCAATCACATTCTAGAAAAGACTCAGCTTCTAGATTAATACTTAAATCCACACTCTGACCAATCATGAGTTCATAAGTTAAAAATCCTGTTGTGCTTTTCCCTGAAGTACTATCTGGAAATAAAACTAACAGTAAATAACTTTTCCATTTTAACCCATTAGTTGCACATAACTTAACTAGTGCATCTTTGATCACTTGATTCCCTCTCTCAATTATTCCTTCCTCCTCTTGATAATATGGTTTTGCAACTCAAATTTTGGTGCCAATTATTTTTACTAAATCTTAAAAGTCTCCCACAAATTCAGCACCACAATCCACTGTTACCATCTACATTACCCGATATTAAAACACCCGTTTCTTTTTTGAAAACTGAGCTACCTTACTTGCCTTAAAATTAACTATGGGAGCCGCTTCAACCTATCCTGATAAATATTCTCTGGCTACAACCAGATACTTAAATTTCCCTTCTTAAATATGGAATGCATCTTAGAGCATCCTACCAAAAATATTTTCATTTTCTTTGGCCCTTCCTTTCTCTTTTGGCTTTCTTCAACTCCTGAACTAACACTCTGGACAAGATAGAAACCCAATCCTTGACCTCTGTTGTCATATTAGGCCACCAGAATTGTTCTTTGACTCTCCAAAAAGTCTCATCTTGTCAGTATAGTCTAGTATATAAGTATGATATAATAGTGTTTATTTATGGTCCTACTACTTATTGATAAATGATTTAGTGATTAAACCTCAGAGGAAGACTAATAAAATAGTTATACTCAATAAAACTCACAATACTTGGATTTAAATATGTGCTAGTGGTGGAAAATAGATGTATAAAATATAGTTATAGCTTATATAAAGATAATATCAATTTATAATGGCTTTATAATATATTTCTGAATGCTAATAATTGTATAGTAGTGTTTGTTTGAATTTTAGTAATTGAATGATGATAAACAACCGTCAAAATCCCTCTTTACTTATACCCAAATCCACTGGAGTGCACAGACCTTCAATCCAGATGATGTCACTGCTATCCCCGGAAATTACAGCACTATGAGGGCCCATCACCTCCCCATGGCGTCCACTTCAAGCAGTTTCAACACCCAGACCTCCAGTAAGGACCCTCCATCACAATTAATGATAACACAGATCTATACCACAAATAGAAAATCCAGATAAAAGCGGATACCATAAAGAAACAGGTAAAATAAACAATCAAAAAGAGATTTAATGAAACCAAAAGCATATAAAGAAAAAAAATAAAATTTCCAAGCCCCCAATAACATCCCCAAGCATCCATATTAACCCAGAAATGTCCTTCCAACCCATAAATCTGTGAATAACCATCCAAGGAAGTAAATTAAGTTGTCCAAACTGGGTGTATGTGCCTGATATAGGTGTCTATGCTTCTGTAGGCGTTGTGAGTCCACTGATTTTGTCCATATTACCTAAAATAAGCAGAAAAACAAAGGATATAGGCTATTAAGGGGCTAAAACCCACTTATATACCTAAATATACATAATATACTGCATATTTCACTGAATATGAGATTTATGTATACATATAAGCTTATGTATGTCAATAATTACTTCATATCACTTAAGATAAGTATATTATGACTCCATTAACACCTTAATAAGTATTATTAAGCTATGGATAAGCTATTTAAACTACTATAAGTTGTATAATAGAATAATGATTATATATATATATATAATAATATAATATATATTATTATTTTAACCTTATTTTTAAGATATAAGCTTAATTTACTTAAGGTTATCTTGTTTTAAGCATAAGAAATACTCAGTCCTAGGGATATCTAGGCTGACACATCTTGTCCCCTATGCTCCAAACTTCCATGTAATTCTCTAAGAATATTCTGTTTCCTTTCTCTGTCCATTACAACAAGTTGTGGAATAAAAGACTTTTGTCTCCATATCCGCCCATCTTTAATATAATATTTTTTGACACATTTCTCTAGTTTTTTCCAAGTTTCTTCATTACTCTCTTCTGGTCAACTGTTTACCCCCAAATACATTCTTAACCACTCTGCTTCTTCAATGGGATCTTCAATTAAATCAAGTCATCTAATGGCATATAACTTTCCTGACTTGATATTGAGATATCATCCTTTTCATATCCCGTAGAATCACTTATCCATGAATTTCTTTTTACTAAACTAGGTTCCACATCTAGCACTGCTATTCTTCCTTTTGAGTATTCTCCTAAATATTTTCCTCATAAACTTTAGCCTTAATTCTGTGCCTTCACAATTACTTGATAATACTTAATCATTACAATAATTTAGTTAAGCCTCTTCACAGACACTCCATAATTATAGTTTAATATTTTCATGGACACTCACTGATGATAGATTGCTTTTTTAGCAAGACTCTTAAAGTCACATTGCTATAAGCAGGATACAAGGGAGTTGGATAAACCTAGGAAACCCCTGTCCCTTTCAGTAAATTTATAGTTTAAAATTAACTAAGCTAATAATTCTACTTGATAAAGAAAGACAAGTTGAATAATTGTAAATAACAGTCTTTAGATTTAGAATCATTGTTCTTTCAGCTTTGATGAAGAAAATATAATAGTAAAGTTGTACCAGAAAAGTTATTTAAATGATTGAAAATATATTTTATTATGAAGTTTTTATTTATATGAAAATTTTTTTTAATAAAGTTGCTGAAGATGATACCTTTACAATGAAACTCTATAATTATATGTAAATGTGTTGTGGAATAATATTTATAAAGTGTTATATAGAAGTATTATTCTATAAGGGTATTACTAATTAAAAATTTTGTTATGAAAAATTGTTTTTAATGATAAGATATGATTTTTTGATGTCTGAATTCTAAGATATAATGTTTAATCTAACTTTGAGTCTACATATTTATATGAATAGTTAGTTCATGTGTCCCATTTTCCCCACCTGATGCATCCTGGAGCTTGTCCTGAGTATCCCAGAGGTTGTAGGGAGCTTTTATAGACTTCAGGACTCAATTAGAACTTTAAAAACTAAATAAAAATCTAGAAATATTGAAAATGATAGAGCTACTTCTACTCTAAATTACCAACAAATTTTTGTTGTCTGTGCATCCCTATTTATTTAATTAAAAAACATCAAAGTTAAGTAAATTATAAAAAATCAAAATTAATTGAGAATATTTTTTAAAATTATTAAAAATACTACAAAATAGTTAAAAATTCTCTAAAAATTTCAAAAGGTTTTTGATACTCCTGAATTTCATTTCCAGGAATTCTTAAGCCTATACTTTTAATTCTTGACTGTTAAATATTTGTTAAATGTTGACATGTAAAATAAACCCCTTTTCTTAATAATAAAACCATTAATTCTTTTAAATAAAAAGTATATAAATTTAGATTGGCCTTTCCAATATTTTTAATTACCATCCAATATCCTCCATAAATAAAATTTAGCTCTGTTCTAAACTTCTGGCTGCCACATTTTCACTCCAATGAAGAATGTCCCCATTCTTAAATTTGCATATTTGATCAAACACATATTCATTTCCACTTCATCCTTCTCAACATGAAGAAATTATGAAGAGTGGATTACTAATGCAAGGTTTTTATACTGTTGTAGAAATATTTAAAAGGGATTATTTGTTCTGACAGCTCCTTTTTTCTTCTAAAATTTGATTCTTTAGTGCAGATAAAATAAATTTCCAATTGTTTAATTTTCTGTCTGACTTTATCAAAATAAGCTTGTAACAGTAATATTTTCTTTGTGATGATTCCACTACTGAGAGAAAATTTTGAATCTCTTCTTACTCCTCTCTACCAATCTCTACATTGTCACAGCATGAGAGAGTGGGCTCATCACCCACTGAGATGAACACTTTGATTCCATTCTTGCCATAAGGTCCTCCAAGCTTCCACCTAAATGGTTTAACAAAGAGACCCACTAATATTTCAACTCCTATCCAACTTCAATGATTAAACATTGCAACAATCAAATTATTTTACAACTATTTAAACCACTCCTAAAATTTTATCAGAACTCTTCATATTTTCCAGACTTTCTTAGCAACTTTATTTTCAGCCTTTATCAATCTCCACTAATAAAATTTAAAATCTCCATCTTTCTTTTCCGATAATAAAATAAGTTCATCTTATGAAATCTTCATTTCATAAAGTTAGTTGCATCATATAGATCAATGACTGAGTTGTCTAAATGAGTGAGTACAAGTATGAGTACTGATGAACCAGTAATAAATTAAAAATTACTGCATTGATTATTCAAATAGATTAAAATTCCCTTCTAAAAACCTTTGTCAGCCAAAATTTTAATCAAGTTCCAGTTTATAGTCTTGGTGGACTACACTTCTGCAAATCCCTACATAAATTATCTATATAAAGATTGAATTTCCAGTTTAATGTCTTGATGGACCAAAGAGAAATTAATTTCCAGTTTATGGCCATAGTGGACCAAAGTCTTGTAGTTAATTCCAGTTTTAGGTCATGATGGACAAAAAATTGTTGAATTGATAGTTTAAGGTCATGGAGGACCAAAAATTCCATTGATTCCAGCTGCCAACTGGTGTCCTTGAGCCCCAAATTTTGTCACTATCCTTTTTCTCCATTTTCTATCCTTCTATCTAGGTTATCTTTTTCATCTTAATTATCAACTTTTCAAGATGACTCCTTCCAACTTCACTGCTTCTAAAGATCAAGCCTGTCACTACTTCTCCTTAATCCATCAAGAGTACACCTACATCTACAACCTGAAAAGACACACTCACAACAGGGCCAAATTCAATTTTTTGAAAAGAAGTGAAAATTCCCTCACCTCAAATACGTTACCTTCTCATTTTCAGAAACCAGCTTTTCTTCCCTCTGTCATCATTCTAATCCATCTCCTAAATCCACTTCATCCAAAATTCTGGCTCCTTTTACACCTTCTGCCTTTTTGAAAACTCCTTCTGACTCTGAATCCCTGGGTTCTCTTTTATCTGCTCTTCTTGCTGCTCCATCTCTTTAATAAAGGCTTTCTTATACCATCCCTACAGCTCCTTCTTCTCCTAAAACTATTTTAAATCCGTCTAATTCTTTTCTGGATTTTTCTCCTTCTCCATCAAATATCCCTCCACCACCTATAACAGAGCCTATACCTCCTCAACCTAAATTCTGCAGCCACCATTATCCTTCTTCTACTTCTTCAAAAAATAACTTCAGATTTCCTAGTCCTCCAGTATAGCATAGTAAGAAAAGTTGAAGTACTATAGTTAAGGTCCATCTATTCATACCCAACCTTCCAACTGCCTAAAATTTCTTAAACCTCCTTCTTATCACAACATACTAAACCCCTACTCATCTCTTATTGAAGAGAAATTTCTACCAAGTCTGCCTTTGAATGTTGATCTTGAAACTATTGATTCTAGTGAGTAACAAAAATATTTCTTCTTTCACTCTGAATTTTAAAATATTTTATGTTTCATGATGATTTAACACAGATTCTTCTGGATCTATTTATTCTCTATCTGCTTTTTATATTCTGGATCCAGAACCAAATTCTGCCTCTGTAAAATATCATGAGGTTGCCAAACAACAATATTCAATGTTTATATTTAATCTGGCTCATTATAAAGATTACCCCCCTAAATATTTAGCATAATTATATTCCAGGGAACAAGTCTTGGGATGTCATCTTAAAATTGTCACTTGCTTTGAGTACCAACAAGATTTTCAAATTGATTTAATAAAGAAATCACTAGATATTCTCCTGAAGCTTTCACCATGCCTTCTTTGTCAAAAGAAAAATTCTATGGCCCTTCTGACTCCTTAATATACAAATAAAAGAAAATATATAAAAATATATAAAATCATTTAAATTTGATATTTTTACTTTGTTAATCTATCTTTTTTTTCTTTAAACACCAAAATTAAATTTGTAATGTATTATTTTGAAATTAAAGGTATATATATATATATATATATATATTAAATAATTTTATGAAATTGAAAACAATAAAAAATATTTTTAAAAGATTTCCCCTAGCTATTTGATGATCCAGACCCCTGAAATCATACCCACATCCAAAAACACCTTGATTATGGAATACACAGGAAAGAAATTATAAAAATATATAAATAATTTTTGAAGAATCTAAAAAACAAGAAAAACAATAAAGAGAAATGATCAATGGGTGTTCTATCTCCAATTTTTAAAGATTATTGGAGAACACCAGTGAGTATTATTACTTAACAAACTAATTTTTATTAAAATTGGAATTGTAATAAAATAACAGAAAATTCTGCATAAATTTCAGAAAAAAAATTAAATTAAATTAAATTAAATTAAATTAAATTATATAAGATAAATTCTTGAACCAGGAATTGGAATGAGCGTTCTGGTTGTCCAAAGATGGGTAGGCCTTTGAAGTGCATATTTGGGGCTGTTTGGTATGTAGGGTAAGTTGGGGTTATGGTGTTTTTATTGATTTTTTGTTAGATGTTAGAGGATATGTTGTGTTTTTAGAGGCTTAAGCTAGGATCAATAATTATGTCTCAGCTTAATTCCCTTTCTTTTATCCTCATTTTGGTATGTGTTGTGCATGATAAACTTGTTTTTAAGTGTAGTTACTGTTGTTTGTTGTTTTAGAGGGCATTTCTGGGTTTTTTGGGCGTTTAAGGGCTTAAAAGCAGTGGGCCATCTCTAGGTGGCCATCCAGCCTTCAAGAAGCTTCTCCAACTGCGCATGTGGAAGTGCCTAAAGGCACTTCTATGCATTCAGGAAGGTCAGAAAGCTATACTTGGCTAGCAACCTTTTAACGTGGTCTGTGTGTTAGAGATTAAAAAAAGAAAAAAGGGGAGCTTTATTTATCATCAACCATCTGGGATAGCAGGAATCTCTGTGATTCACTGTTTTTATGTGATTTTTGGCATCTTTTGGCTGGGTTGTGAAATGGTTAGTTCTTACTTGACCTTAACTCTTGTCACTTTTCTCTGGTATAGTATTTAAAACTATATAAAGTATCTTCTTTCTCTGGTGTGGATTTGCAACCTGCATCAAGTATATTGCTTTCTCTGGTGTGGAAATTGGTCTATATTTCAGTTCTTTGGTGTGGTAGTCTGTCTGAGGACTACTTACTTGAGTGATCATACAGTCAAGTGTGTTGAAAAGGGGTTTTAGAAATCAAGACTCAATTTACTTTAGCAGGTAAACCTCACTTTATTTTTTTAAAGGACAGGGGATTTTCTCTATGGTTTTTCTCTAACTCCCTTGGTCAAGGCCTTTAGCCAGAACTATAGGATTGTCTACATTTCTGGCACCCATCATGGGGTAGGACCTTCTGGTTCTTTGGAGTCCTTGTTGTCTTTGGTTGGCCCTTTTGTGGTGGTTTTTTTTGGAACTTTGTGATTTTGGTTTGGAGGTATTTCTTCTGGTTACTCTATTCCTGTGGTGACTTTCAGTTGAGAGGGAGGCCCTCCTGCTGTGGTGGCTGGGGAGTGTGTAAAGATTAAAATTGGGATGAGATTAAGTCTATTGGGAAGATGCAAAGTGGTTTTTGGAGAAGTATTAGGCTGGAACTGGGGTGAATGGTGCTTCTTACTGGATATGGTGAAAAAAATCATTTTTTCATTGGGGATAGGACAGTGGAGAAGGAGGTGTATCCATGTCTGGTTCAAAGAAGAGGGATTGGAAGTTTTTGTGTAGGTAAATGGTGGATAGATGGGGGGTCAGATTTACTATGTTGGATCTGAATAAGGCAGTCAGTGAATGGCAATATTATGGTGATGTGGATAATCTGTATAGTTACAGGAAGTTTATGTTGCTGTTTGACCTTGTGGTGGAGTTTTTGGTGGAAGTAGAGGACTTGGCACATGAAAATTCTGTAAAGGATATTTTTTGTCTTCCCTGGCTAAGTATTTCATGATGGATTTTTTGAAGGAGCTGTCAAGGAAGGAGAGGATGAAGACTCTGGCTAATGGGGACCAGAAGCTGCCTGCCTTAGACAAGGTGAAGGAGGCTGTGGAGTCCTATTTGAAATTATTATCTGTGGACACCTATCTGGAGGGGTGTGCCAAGTATGTCAGAAATGTCAGTGAGGCTTTGACTGAGGAGAAGGAAAAGGTTAAGAAGGAGGAGAAGAAGGTGGTGAAGGATCCTAAAGAGGAGAGGGACCCAGTGATGGAGAAATTGGTGGATTTAACCAAGCAATTGCACATCTTTGTGCAGGAGACTCAGAAGAAAAATAGGGCCTCAATGCAGCAGTCCAAGCCTTTTGAGAGGAGGGCTGGTGGTAGTAGTGATCCTTGGGTGTTATTTTAGTGTAGTAGGAGGGCGCACAAGTCAAATAATTGTTGGGCTCTGAACAAAGATGTGTCAGAGGGAAAGGTGAAATTTTATGGTAGGGTGTTTAAGTTCCCTGATGGTTCTTTTGTGAAGCCTAGTGAGGGGAGGCTCCTGTGGATTTGGTCAGAAGAAGGGGTGGCTCCAATCAAAGGAGGCCAAGGTTTGAGGAGATTCCTGATGAGGGGAAGTCTTCTGGTAAGGAGAGTGTTGATGTAAAGGGGAAAAGTAAGGGGGTCAATTAGGTCTCTTTTTCTACTTCTTATGGTAGTTTGGAGTCGTATTCTTGTGAAGGACAGTCAAGGAGGGAATGTTTGGCTGGTGGTTATTATGTTGATGCTGGGAGAGTGAATAGGCCCAAGAGCACTTCACAGGCTCAGTCTAAACCCAGGGATCCCTAGGTGGATATAAAGATGGAGGCCAGGAGGAAGGTTAGCAAGGAGGATCTGTACATGATGCAGAAGGGAACGGAAGGTATGGTCCCACCAAGTTATAGTTACATTGATCTGAATGGGGATAAAATGCCAATAGATTTGAATTCTGACTCTGAGGGGGATGTTCCTTTGGCCTCTTTGCCAAATCCCAGTGGGGACAGGGTCACAATTGATGAGTCTGGTTTGGTTCCTGTGGTAAAGAAACCTGTGGATAGAGGTGATGGACTTCAAGAGGCATCAAGGCCTAAGGTGGGGAAACCAAAAGCCCATTTTGAGAGGCCATTGGTTTCAGGGAGAGTTGAGTGGCAGATTCTGTGTTGGAGAAGATAAATCAAGGGATTATATTCTTGACTTATGGGGAGAAATTTTCTATCAGTCCTGGTTTGGCTGAGAACCAAAAGAAGATGTTGACCAGGAGAAGGGTTTCTTCTGGGGAGGTAGAGTCTGTTTGTGATTCTTCTGAGAAGTTTGGAGAGAATATGGAGACTTATTTCTCTGATCCTCTGGAGTTTTTCAATGTCACTCTGAATGGCAAGGCCATCAGAGCTTTGGTTGATTCTGGTTCTCAGATCAATCTTATTCTTTATCTGAGGTAACTCAATTGGGACTCCCCATCAAAACTTGTATTGGTAGGAATTTGAGAGGGATTGGTGGACATGTGACTGATTTAATGAGAACAGCAGAGTTTGTGAAGCTGGATGTTGGTGGAGCTTAGGGGAGGGTGCACTTTTATCTTGCAAAAGGAAATTTTAGGGCAGTTTTTGGTGGCTCATTTTTAATGGATTTTGCAGCCATGATTGGGGATAAACCTGGAGTTGGTATCAGCTTGGAGTTTAGCCCTGAATATGAGGTTGAGTTCACCTGGTGAAGAGGTTTGTTATACTAGGCATGGGCTAAGCTCTATTTGTCATTGTCTTGATTCCTGTGAGAGGAAAAGAGATTATAGGGCAGCTTCTGGTCTCTTGGAAGATGGCTCAGGCTCTGATGGAGAGCCTTATTTTTCAGAGTAGGTGGGTCTGATCACCCAAGTATTGCAATCTCTCCCCTTTCAGTGGAAATCCCAGGTTGCAGTAGGTCAGCTCATTTGAAGATAGTCCAAGTAGATTTTTAGCTTTCTTTGTAAAATTTTTATCTTCTCTGCAAGTATTCTTCAAGTTTTTTATAAAGTCTCAGTTCATATAATGGTTTAAAGATTAATTTTTTTCAAGTTCAAGAGAAAAGATGGGGTATATGTCTGTTGAATTGAAAAGCTTTGGCGCAGTAAGATTGGGGTCTAAAAGTAATTCCTCCCAATTGTGCACTTCTAGGGTTTTTTATACATCTTTCAAAAGGAATTACCTTGTCCACAAATTTGAGAAATTGTGAAACCCTGGTTTCTGTTTTACGGAAGGCGCCCCATAAAGAAAAGAAGAAAAAAAATCTGAAGATAAAGAAGAAAGAAGATCAAAAAAAACTATTTCAAGATTATTTGGTTGAAAAGGTGAAGGGTGATGGATGTGTTGGAAGTGATAGAATTGAGGTTGTTAATGAGAAGGAAAATAGGAATGTTGAATGGAAAAGCTTTGGGGTCTACAAATAAGTCCTCCCAATTTTGCACTGCTAGGGTTTCTTCTACACCTTTCAAAAACATTACCTTGGCCACTCCTGTGAGAATTGGAGAAGACCCTGTTTGTTTCTTTAGTAATATTGAAGAAGCCCCTGTTGAGGCTGAAGATTTGGAAGTGGATGCTGCTAAGTACAAGAAGGTATCAGTGAAGGTTGGGCCTATCAATGATCCTATGCCAGTTGGATTGAACCTGCCTTTTAAGAAGCCTCCTTTTTCAAGAGATCCTTATGTGACACCTTTAGTGAATAATCTACCTGATTCTGTGGAAGCTTCTAGGATTACTGGGAAAGGTTGGAGGTTGTGAATTTTCATCATGATGAGTGGTTATCTGAGGAGGAGAGAAAGTTTTTGTTGTATGTGATGGTGTTGAGAAAAAAGGCAATTGCTTTTGTGGAGGAGGAAAGAGGTGTGTTAAAGCATTATTATGGCTCACCTTATTTGATTCCAGTGGTTTGTCATGAGACTTTGAAAATCAAACCAATTACAATCCCTGCTGCTATAAGGGTTGATTTTGTGGAGATTGTCAGGGAAAGGGTCAGGACAGGGTTGTATGAAAATTCAACCTCAAGTTATTATAGTCCTGAGTTCTGTTTCAAGAAACATAATAGCAAGCTTAGGGTGGTTCATGATCTCAGGGCCTTGAATAGAGTGACTATCAATGATTCTGGAATGCCACCAAGTGCAGAGAATTTTGTGGAGGATTTTCTTGGAGGGGTGTGTTATAGTTTGGGTGATATTATGGGTGTTTATGATGAGAGGTAAATCAATGTGTACTCTAGGCCTATCACAACTTTTGATACTCCTTTGTTAAAATTCAATTGACCAGGTTACCTCAAGGAGCTACTAATTCTGTTTTTTTTACTAGGCACTGATGGCTTGGATTTTTCAGGATGAAATACCAAGTTATTCTGGGATTTTTATTGATGATGGTGGAATTAAAGAACTGAAATCAGATTATGGTAATAATGTATTGAAGGAAATCCCTGGTATTAGGAATTTTATGTGGGAGTATGTTGTAACACTGGAGAGACTTTTATTTAAGATAGAGGAGGCTGTTTTGATTGTGTCTGGGTCAAAGTTTAGCTTTTGTGTCCCAGCGTTGGAGATTTTGGGTCATGTGGTGTGCAAGGAGGGTAGGATTATGACAAAGAAGAAGGTTAATAAAATTTAAGAATTTCCAAGAGCAAAGAATACCACTGAGGTCAGGGAATTCTTAGGTGTTTTTGTTTATGTGAGTATTATTATTAAGGACTTCCCTTGTTGGAGGAACCTTTAAAGAAGCTTACCAGAAAGGAGGCTGATTGGGAGTGGGATGATTATTGTGAAGAGGAATTTGTGAAGTTAAAGAAGGTGGTAGGGTAGAATATTTGTTATAATTAGTTGGATTATGGTGTTGGGGCTGGGAAGATTTATTTGGCTGTGGATTCAAGTTATATTCCTGCTGGTGCTGTTCTCTCTCAGGAAGATAAAGATGGGATGGTCAGGCCAGTAAGGTATGAATCTGTGGTTTTTAATGAGGTGGAATCTAGGTATTCTCAGCCAACCTTCGAGCTCTGAGGTGTGGAACAAATCTTGAAGAAGTTGCAGACTGATATTTGGGGGCAGAATTTTGAGCTTCAGGTGGATGCTTAATCCTTGGTGCAGATTATAAACACTCCTAGTCTTTCAAAGGATCCTATAACTATGTGGGCTGCATTTATCCAACTTTTCTCCTTTGATTTGGTACATAAACCAGGCAAAACTTTCACAATGCCAGATGGATTGTCAAGAAGACCACCAACAGATAAAGATACAGAATCAGAAGAGTTTTATGAAGATTTTCCAGTGGTAAGGGCCAGCACAAGAGGTGCTGAAGATTTTTCAACCCTCCCCTTTGAGTTTAAACTGGCTGGAACTGATCTTTATTCTGGTGGTCAGGATATTTTTATTGATTAAGAAGGGGCTTTTGTTTGGGATGGCTCAAATTTAGAAAATGGTGTTTTTTTTTGGTACAGTGGATTCTTTAAAAATCAGTGGAAAGAGAAGGAAGTACCCAAATATAAAGATTGGTGTCCTGGATGGGTGGATAAATTGGCCCATGTGCATACTGGACAGGGTTTTGCTCTTGGATGTTATTTTTTTGAATTTTGAAGACAAGACCTGGGGTATGTCTTGGTTTTTTTTTCTTATGGTGGAATATCTGTTGACATTGGAGGGTCCAGATAGTTGTGATGATGATACTTGGTTAGCAACCAAGAAAAAGAGTCCTGGCTTTTATGTGTCAGGGAGATGGTTAATGAGGAGGAGGCTTCCGAATCCACAAGTTGTAGTGACTCAGAAGAAGGGTCAAGAGGTGTTTTTGAAGTATTTTCATGAAAACCTTGGTCATAGAGGCTTTGGGGAGACTTATAGAACAGTAGCAGACATATTTTGGTGGCCTGGTATGAAGTTGTCTGTGAAGTTTTGGGCTCAATTTTGTGAAGAGTGTCAAAAAGGAAGTCACTTGAAACTAAAAGAAATTGGTCATGCTACTGGAGAAATAACTGTGTTTGGAAGAGTTAGTTTTGATGCAGTGAAAATTTAGGACGGAAGGTATAAATATTTGATTGTGGACAGCGATGATTTATCTGGTTGTGTTGAGGCAGTGCCTCTGGTTAACTTGACTTCCAAGAATGTGGCACAGTTTTTGAAGAAGGAGTGGATTTATAGGTGTAGGCTGATAAATTGGTCACTGATGATGGAGGGCCAGAGTTTGTAGCTTAATTTAAACAATTTTTTACTAGTTTTGGGTCAAAGGTGAGAGGAGATACTCCTTATTATCCTGAAGATGAAGGCATGGTTGAAAGAGGACATCAAGCTTTGAAGGATGCTTTGGTCAAGATGAGTGGGAATAGTGCTAAAAAGTGGAGATATTATTTAGCTCTGGTTCTATTTGTTGACAGAATTACTGTCAAGAGAACTACTGGATATTCACCATATTAACTTATTTTTGGTAAGAAGGTGGGTTTACCAGTAGATTTGGAGGAAATTTCTTATTTGGGAATTGATTGGGATAAAGTTTGTTCAACTGAAGATTTGTTATGTGCCAGAATGAAGAAGCTTGAAGGAAAGGAGGAATTTCATGAAAAAGCCTATGAAAGGATGATGAAAATCAGGAATCAGTCAGTTAGATATTGGGATAAGAGGTTGGCTCACAGGTTGAGGAATCCTTTAAAGCCTGGGTGGTTGGTGTTAGTGTATAATAGGTGTTTGGATAGTAGCAGGGGATGAAATGCTCTCTGACAGGTGAAATGGTCCTTATAGAGTCAGATCTCAACTCTCAGGTGTATCATATCAATTGGAGGAATTGGATGGGGAAGTCTTGAAGAAGAGATTGGCTTCTGACCAGGTTGAGAGGTTTTAACCCAGAGGCACAAGAAGGGAAGAAGATTAACTCCACAATGAGGATAATCTATGAATAATTATTTTTATTGGGTTGTTTTGGTGGTGATGCTGTGTATCTTCTGTAAAGGAAACCCTTTGGTTAGTTGGTATTCAGGGGGGGGATCTAGATTTTATTTTGGCAAGTGTGGGGGTAACTGATGGGCTATCTTCTCTGTATAAAAGTTACCCTAGATTGTCTGTTTCCAACCCCTTCTCTTAATTTAGTTTAACCCTAGAATTGGTCTTCTTTAACAGGTTTTATTGGAATTTTTAAAGAAATATTACTATAAATGAATCCCAATACCAACCAGGATCTCAGATGTCTACTATTTTGAAAAATTATGATACTTTTCATCCTTTAAAAGTATTTAACTTCTCATATAATTTTAATTTTAATATTTTCTTCAAGTTTGATAAGATTTTTTACCTATGAATATATAGAGTAAAAATCCAATATTATAAGAAATTTGTTGGCCAGTTCGTCTTGAAGATGGAGAAAAAGTAACAATGGAAAGAGGGAGACAAAGGAGAGGAAGAAGATAGAGGGAAAGGGAAAGGGAAAAGATGGACGATAAAGTAGTGGACAAATAGACAAGAAGGGAGGAGGAGGATTGTACAGTTTATACTAGTAAGTGTTTTATTTACTCTCTTCTCTCTTAACAACTCTTAAATAATTAAATATTCTTAAAGCAACCTATTAATTGTATTTAATATTTAAGGGAACTGAACTGCCACTATTAACAATAAAATATAATATAATATTTAAAATAAGATGAGTAAGTAAGTGATGCGGCAAAAGGGGTTTACCAAGGGCCTTTTTATAGGCAATGGGACCTCCAAAGCGCTACAAACGACTATATACAAAATAGTAATGAGATGAAACAAGAAGATCAAAGAAAATATTTGTAACATAGGAATTGAGAGAAAAATATACAAAAATAATAAAAATCCCAATTAAGAAAATAATTTTCCCACCACCAATTCCCAAATCAGTTAATTAAAAATAATGAGTAACTAAACAACCCTGTGAAATAAGAACTATGGGAAAAATAATTCAAAACAAGTATTACAATAGGTTTTCAGCATTTTTTAGTGAAACAAATAAAAAATTTTGACACAACAGGGTATGTAATCAATTTAATTCAGTGTAAATTAATATTAATTAGTTGTTTTAACTATGTAATTAAATAACTAGTTTAAATGAAACAATTAATTAATTTAAATTGAGAATTTTTAATACTATTTTATTAAATAAGTTTTTTTATTATTATTCAATCTATCATTGACACAATTAAGGGTCAAAAAAGCGCCACTAATTATTGATAATAGTTTATATGAAAGGTTTAATTACATATTTAAATTAAATAATTACTGTAATTACAATATAAGATAATTAAAAAGATGTAATTATATTATAAAATTGTAATTAATTAATTATTTATTTATTAAATACATAAAAAATTTGTTCCTATATATGGAATATGATAATTCAATTGATGTATATTTAATTTATATAATAATAAAATTAATATTAATTTTATTTTACTTGTAAAATAAAATATTTATATAATATATTATGTGATATAAATTAAATGTAAATACATAAGCTGTAAATATTATGTCCTCCTTTAATTTCAATAAATTTGTATGTATATTTACTGGGCTCCTGGAACAGCCTGGCTGACAAAATTATTCATGAAAATATAATTATTGAATTTATATTTTTCATAAAATTTTTATTCTCAAAATTTCAAGAAATAAATTTATTTTCACATTTTATCAATTGTAATTATGAAATATTATCAAGATTTGAAATATTTGGGAAGATACACAGCTCTCTTAAAACTGACTCTAGAATAAATTGAGTTAATGCTATAGCTTACATAATGTATATTTATACTATATTATTAAAATTAATAACAATATATGTGTACAATTTTACTTAAATATAGCTTAACATTATCTGCATTATATAAAAAAAAAGTTTAATTCTCATGAGAATAAACCATATGGCTAACAAAAATTGCACAAAAAGTATATTGTTTTTTGGGTGGTTTCTTGCCATTAAAATTTTCAAGAGTTATAGTATATTATATATATATATATATTGTTTTTTTATATTTTTTCAAAAATATTTCTCACACTATTTCCCTATTCCCAAATGTGTATCATATTCTTCCCCCCTCAGACATTTTTTCTGTCTTTTAAATCTTACTTCACTATCCATAGTCCTCTCCTGTTCTAATCACTTTGTGCCCCTTTTTTACCCCTCTTTATCCCACTTCACCAAACATCACTCAATTTTCCCACCTTACAATTGCTTTTAATTCCCTCTTTACCCCTCTCTTCACCACCTCAACCTATCTCACTCCTTTTGCTCTCCTTCCCATCACTTATTCTCCATGTGAAGTATAAGGGGTGATATGGAAAGCAAAAGGGGTAGGGAAAAAATCAAATGGGTAAGTTTGGATGGGCAGTAGAAATTTACGGGGTAGGAAGTATAAATGGTTGGTTTGAAGCTAAAGAGTTTTGATTTTCTGAAAAAGAGGTGGGGTAGTGGGGAAGGAAAATTAAAAGGGTAGCTTGTGTGTTTAAAGGGGTGAGAAGGGATGAAGAAGGAAGCAAGAGATGTAGAGTAGAGTACAAAATGAAATGTGAAAATAGGGGAGGGATGAGGAGGGCTTAAAACTGGGGTGGGAAGGTTGGAAAGTTCAGTGAATGTGTCACAATGGCAAACAAAATGTGAGGGGTAAGTAAATAACTTAAAGGGATGAAGTGGAAGATAAAAGCACATAGCAAGGTGGAGAGTTTCAAAGGAAGTAGCAAAAATTTCATAGTTAACTCCATACTTCTTCCAAAAAATAGAGTGCACCCTGTCAATTTAGATGCATACTATTCTAATATACAAAATGAGCAATAATTATGGTGTATGGATATGTGTGCACCTAAATACATAAAATATTTTTTTTCTTGGCTAGTTTCAATAAAAACTGCGCTTATAAAGTTAAAGAAGTATTAAAATATATGAATTATACATGTGATACTATTTTTATTTTTTACAAGTTATTTCACAGAAATCCTCTTAAAACTTTGCATATGTTTAATAAAAACTGAAACTAAAAAACTTTGGAAAAATATTGAAAAAAATGAAATGACCTGCAATAATATTTCAAAAAAACAGTCTTATATCTTCTATGAGTAGAATGTATTTAGCTTTAATTTTAACAATAAATTATTTTGGTGAGATGAAAAATAGATTTAAATTTTATTAAACAATGTAGATAAAAGCTTTACACAAAATTATTTTATATATTCTATATATAGCTTTATTCCCTGTTTTTTATCAGTATAAATACCTAGAGACATACTTGTAAAAATAAAAATTTATGAAAATTGACTAAATTAAGCTGTCTCAATATCTGCACTAAAATCTATGCAGTAAAATAGTAAACTCCTTGAGTCATTTTAATTTCTAAATTTTTTTCATTAAAATAACTTTATACATTTTAAAAAGCTATATATATTAGTCTTGATGGATTTTAGATTGAACTGCCAATTACATCCTTCTTCCAACTGTGATTCAGGCTAAGTTAAACTGTGAGAAATTTTTGAACTTTTTAAAATTTTTATAGAAGATTTTTAATATAAAAATAAGAATATTTTTATATCAGTAAATTTTATATTAAATTCTTTGAAGTTCTGGAGATATATACAAATGATAATTCATTTTAATAAAATATTTTATCAAAAGTGGTTGTAAGTTGATTTTCTAATATTATCATACTATTTTTAATATGACATATTAATAAACTAAATAAAAAGTAATTTTATACAAGTATAATATATAAAAAAAGTATCAGATCTTATGTATAGATTCCAACAACTTCAAAAAAACCAATCTTTTTATTTTAAGTAAAAATTATATAGATCCTCCAGAGAAGCACATTATTTTTTTTGTATTAATAAGTGTAAGTTAAAAGGAAGCCACATATGGTAAAATTGGTATTTTCTTTAAAAAAAGTAAATAAATATCTTGTAAATTAATAGATATATTTTTGAAAAGACAAATTTTATAGTTAAATTTATGTTTTAAAACTTTACTGAAGAATTGAAATATTCTCTTTTTAAATCAATTTTTATAAAAATATACTCATTATAGTATTTCTTTGTAATAAGGCCAATTCAAAGAAGATTCATAAATTCTTCTGTTTAAATAAAATATGTAAGGGATTGTGTTTATAGACTTAGAAATTAAATAGAAAAATTATTTTGTTTTGACCTATCAGATTGAGTATCATATTTTTAATAAATAATTGATAAATCCTTAGCCCATATATTTAATTTATGATTGGGATGTAAATGTTCAGTTGTGAATTACTCCTGTCAAAAACTTTGTTTTAATGACTGAAAATTTAACCTCCATCATTTTTCTAAATTTATTTCTCAACAGCATAGAATTGAAATATTGTTTCTTTGAGTTTAGAATATGAATCAATATATCTTTTAATTAAATTATGATCCCTTTTGCACAAATTGTTTTTGAATGGGTATGACCAAAAATACTTATTGTGTCTTTTTTATAAAATAAATGTAATATAGTTGTTTTTAATGAGAAACTTATAGAATGATGAAACAATACACCTTTAAAATATTTAATTTAGTTCTTTGAAAATAATACTTTCAGCCTGAATATATCCAGGACTGAGTAAAAACTACTTATAAGTTATGTTAAACACATGGAATATACATGGGAGTGATAAATTAGAGTACACAAATAGTATACATAAGTAAATTTATGATAATATAAGAAATATGCCATTATAACACCTTATATACATGCATATATCCAACTTTTATAAGTCTTATGTACTAAATATTAAGTTGAAATATGTTGGGGTAATCTTAAGAACCTTAAATTTAAGGCTAAATAATTTTTAAGTAGACTTTAAGCTGTTGTTTTCATTGTTTTATGTAAAAAATAAGAAATGCGCTTTAAATCACTTAAAAGTTGATTATATGCACTATAAATTTAATAAAATTAAAAATGCGCCTTGAAAGATCAATTTGTCTTAATTAGGACTATTTATTTGGATACTCAAATGAATAAAAATAACACTTTTCAAATTTGGTGTTTTTTATGCCAGGAATAGCTTCTGTGTACTGGCCACATACTGCCTGCATTTTTCCCATGTGAATAGCTTCATTTTTAGAAAAGTTAGCTTTTTCACACTATAATTACCCCAAATTCTACACCACTACGTTAAAACATGCTAAAATAGGCAACATGTGCTTATTTAGTGTCCTAGCTTAATTACAAATGCATTGACCCTCTTTATATGCACTAATTTCATGTATAACCTCAATATTGGCGCTTTAATTCACTACCACACTTAAATTTGCCTAAACTAGTCAAGGATTTACCTGTGCAAGAGCCTTCCAAGGACTGCATATAGTTACCCCACATCTCATGCCCTTTTTTGGGTTTCTAAGTGGTTTCTCAGTCAATATTGGGTATTTTTGAATGGGGATTTCATGTAGTATAATGTCAGTATTAGCCCCAAAATTTCTACTGTTAATTCCTCTTGTTATTTTGTAATTATAAGTCTGAATTTATAATTTTTAGTCTTTTATTTTAATGTTTAACATGCATATACTCTCTTGTTTTCTTATTCTTAAATTTAGATTGATTATCCCTATTACTACAGGATTTTGGTGGGTGATATCATTCTAATTATGTTATTGGTCACTCTGTATGTTGTTGGAAATGTTTATTAGATGGAATGAGGCTTCACTAACTGTGTGTAGAGCTGTTAAATCAAGGGGTTCATTGGGGAGGTTATTGTGTATAAAAGGAGGGGGTTTTTAGTCTTGTTTTCTACATTCTTTATCATTACAATCAAATATATAACCAATACAATTACAAAATACATATCAACAGTACTTATAAAGTCTTTGAATATTATCTGAATTTATTAAATCTATTTTTCTACCAACTATAAGATTGTAAGCCATATATAAATTAGTGAGATTAAAATTACTGTGACCCTTATATTGAATTATATTTTAATACTTATTGGATTTTTTTTACAGTATTCATATAGGACCATTAAAATCTTCTAGAAACTGACCATTCAAGCTAGTTCATGTCTTTGTACTGACCTTAGCCTGAAAATTGGGGACCTTTCCTCAAGAATTCTGTTGGTTATCTTCCTGTAAGTAAAAATTAAAAAGAGCCTACAAGTAAAAAAAATCCCTATAGAAATATTTGGATACTTACAACAGGTTTTGGTCACTTATATAGTGATTTCAGAAAAAGAAGCCCTGTTATAAAATAAAATTGTGATATTTAATCAACAATTTTACCACTAATTTAACATAAAATTGTTATTAGTGGGAGTCTGTCAATAGACCAATTAAATTTGTGATATTTGCAGATAATTAACCAGTTAACAAAAACTGATTAATTTTTTACTTTTAACAGGACTCTTAATTCCTTTTATTGGTTTGTAAAATTCATTTAATATTTAGAAAGAATCTTACTAACAGATTTTCTTTTTTAAATAAAAAACACGGCTACATATTGTAGACCAGTTAAATCAAGTGACCACATAAAAGCATATTTGACTTTTGGCATTTATAAATTCACTTAATACCTACAAGTAAACAATAAAATTTTCTTAATTGGTATTGATAAATACTGATAAAACTACTTTTGAAGTTTTAAGATCTCGAATTAAAATTTTTTGATTTTAATTCCACATAAAAATGTGTGACAACAATGATATTGTGAGTAATAACGCAAATCCTTATGGCTTAAGACCTAGATCTGAAAGACCTTTTACAGGATATTCAAATGGAGGGCCAGGACTCTCCCACAAACCAAAACACTCCAAAAATGTCTCTGGAGGAAAGGGAAAAGCTGTTAAAACAGATATCAATAAAGAAGACAATAAATACATTAAAAGAACAAGTTCCCTCCCTATCAACTCTACTGAACACCTTAACTATAAGAAAAAACACCATAGTGGACTAGGTAAACAATATGAAGAAAAGAGCAGCTCAAGGTTTCATAGAAGTCAATCAAGCTCTAGTAGAAATAAAGGCTCAACCACCAACAGTGGCGCCCAAAAATTCCACTGCAACACCTCCAGCCCAAGGGGAAGACCAGAAAATTACTGTGAGTAAATGGAAGTGGGACTGGTACACCCAAAACTACAAAAACCCTCAACAGCAGGGCACCAGCAGTCACCCTTACAGGGGAAAGCCAAGGGGAGGCAGGGGAAACGGAATAAGACCTTTTTAAGTCATCCATCTTCTCAGGATTAATTATATAATCCTAAAAATGAATTACTTATAGGTAATGAGATTGATAGGAAATTACTGGATATAATTGATAAGGATTTAAAAAATTATTCATTTGAAAATAAAATTTTAAACATGTCTTTAAATGATGACAATGTACATAGTTTTATTGACCACCAGGACAATGCTATTAATATAAAAATGGAACCAAATAAAACAAATTTTAAGCCTGATGATGAGTCTTATGAATTGGACATAGAAAAAATTGAATATTTTCTTAAAAAAAATCCAATGGAATCAAAGATAATTAGCAAATTATTATTAAGAATGGAAAAATTGGAAGAATTCTCTAGAGAGTCGAACAATAATACAGAAAGTGTATTATTAAACCTCACAAAATCATTGAGTACAACAGCCAATCAGTTAAAAATTATTGAAAATTCAAATAATGAATTAACCAATGAAAAAAAAGATTAAAGTCTGAGATTAAGAATTTATAAAATAAATTGGAACACTCTCAGAATATTATGTCTACCATAGAGGGACGTGTTAAATTGTCATTTTCAAATGTTAATGATACCTTAACTCATGTACCTGTAATAAAAGATAGGTTAAAAAGAGTAGAAATTGAAATAGCTAACATTTTGAAAAATAATGATAAAGTAAAAGATAATACCTCTTATGTGGAAAGAGTACCAGTTTTTATGAAACACTCAGATGATAAACAAATGATTGAACATTAACATAGTGTCATGGGCTCTGAGAGTATAAAATCAGTAAAGGATGAAATAAATGATCATCTTTCTAAAGTAAGTGAGTTACTCAATATTCCTTGGGTTAGGGAAGCAAAAACTTACCAAAAGAACTGGCCTAAGTTAGATCAGTACCCTTCTTTTGATGGGGATTCAAAGTCTGATTGGCAACAATTCATTCAGAAAATTGATAACTTAAAATTTTAATACAAATAATGGGATGAAGAAATTACATCAAAATTGATATCTTGATTTACAGATGTGGCCTTATTATGGTTTGAATATGTATTGAGTGAGGGAATCAACTACTCCTGGAATGAATGGAAGGCACTTATTGAAAGGCAATTTGGTGGTCTAATATTTAGAATCACTCAACAAAGATTGTATGAGAAAGCCAGATATAATCCAAATGCTGGAGATAAACCCATGGTGTTTTTAATGAATTTAATAAAAGTCATGAAAGCCATGGACCCAAAATGGATTATGATGAGTGGAAAGAAAAATAATATATAAATTGCCTATATCAGTCAGAGGCATTATTGAAGCTAGAACTGAAACCATCAGAGACACTTCTGGGTTTATTAATGTATGCAATGAAATATTATTGAACCACAAATATGAAACCAGATATAATAATTACAAACAGAGTGTTGAGGTAGTAAAACCTACTACAAATAAGTTACCAGTGGAGAAGAAAAAACCTTCAGCTCCCCTTGTCCATAAAAGACAAGAAAACAACACTTGTTAGAAATGTAATGAAACTTGGGCTAAAGATCACACTTGTGAGAAAAGAATAAATGTTATTGAAAACTCACAAGATTCTGAACCAAGTAATCATGAAGATGAGAAGGTGGAATCCAGAAATAATTGTAAAAGTAACATTTCTTACAGTGATGATGAAAATGAGATATATGTATTAGAACAGGATATTATGTTCCTGAATGATGCTATACCTCAGACAGATACATCTTTAACTTACATTGAAGAAGCTGAAATTATTAAAGATGTACCTCATGATACTTGCAAAATAACACCTATCAGAGAGCCTGTTATTATGTGTGGAATAGAAATGAATGCCACTCTTGACACTGAGGCTGCAGGTAGTGTAGTTTCTATTAACACATTAATGAAACTTGATAGTAATTATAAAGAAAAACTAGAAACTGTACATACAAAGAACTGGATGGGTTATTGTTCAGTATTAAATCCAATTGGCAAATACAAAACTGCTTTATTCTTTAAATATCATAATGGATATGTAAGAGCACTTTGTTAATTTGTGGTAATGGATAATAATAATTTTAGTAATTGGTTTATTTTTGGAAATGACCTATTGACCAAATTTGGCATTAAACTAGATCCTGGAAATAGTTGCTTCACTATAGGTGTAAGTGGAAAAAGAAAAATCAAGATTTGTTCTGAAAATTCAGTTTATTCCATTGTTCCTAAAAAAGAACAACTGCGAGGTGGAAGAACAACCTCTGAAGTGGTAGAATTGGAAAATGAAATCCAAAAATCCTCTTTCAGTTATAAAATCTTAAAAATTGAAGAAAACAATATATTGAGATTGATAAAATCTTATCCTATGGCATTTGCTCATGGTTCAAATGAGCTAGGATTGGTCAAAGACCATGAGATGAAAATCTCTTTAAGTTGTGATTTTGATATTATTCCTGGCAGCTTGAAAAAGAAACCTTACCCAGCTTCTCCTGAAAAAAGGAAATACATTGAAGACAACATTAAAATGTTGTTAGAAATGGGTATTGTTGAAAAAGTGGACACAACACCCAAGTATTGTGTTATTTCACCAGTTTTAATCTCTTATGAAAAAGGTAAGGCAAGATTATGCGGTGATTATAGAGCTCTGAATACATTCACTGTAGATGATATTTACCCTATACTAAGGATTGCTTCTATCCATGCTACCTTACAAGGAGCAAAATATATTTCCTGTCTGGATGGAAACAAACATTATCACCAGATTCCTGTGGAAAATAATTCTCAGAATTACTTACTAATAACCACACACATGGGAATATATAAATATGTGACAATGCCTTTTGGCCCAAAGAATGCACCTTCAGTCTTCCAAAAGTTGATAGATAGTATTTTTCATCAGGAAATGGTTGAAGGATGGCTTTTGGCTTATATTGATGACATCATAGTGTTTTCAAAAACATATGATGAAAATTTAAATCACCTGAAAAGATTTTTTCAAAAAGTGGATGAAATTAATACAACAATTGCATTAAAGAAATGCAAGTTTGGATTTCAATCCTTGAAAGTACTTGGACATGTTGTATCTGGATTAAAAATTTTTGTTGACCAGAAAAAAGTGGCAGAAATTACAAACATTGGTATACCTAAGAATGTGAAAGATGTTCAATGTTTTTTGGGTATGTGTGGATATTATAGACAATATATAAAAAACTACCAGTCCATCGCAGCCCCTTTAACAACATTAATCAGGAAAAATGAGGCTTCCATTTGGAATAATGAAAAACACTACGCCTTTGATAAATTGAAGGAATGTTTAATGTCAGCTCCAATATTGGGACTGCCAGATTTTAACCTACCTTTAATCTTGTATACTGATGAAAGCTTTGCAGGGTTAGGTGCTGCTTTACAGCGGAAACAGATAATGAATTGAAAATTATCTGAAGTAGTCATCTGTTATATATCCAGAACCTTAAGAAAAACTGAATTAAGGTATGGTGCCACCCAACTGGATTTTTTAGCCATTGTGTGGGCCTTGGAGAAACTTCATTAATATCTGGAGGACCAGAAGTTTGAATTAATTACAGATTGTAGTGCATTAAAATCATTACTAAAAATGAAAACACCTAATAGGCACATGTTTAGATGGCAACTATCTGTACAAGAGTTCAAAGGAAGAATGACAATAACTCACAGAGCAGGAAGATTGAATTCTAATGTTGATTTATTATCCAGAAGCCCTTTGCAAAATGATACTGACAAACCAGCTTATGTACCTGAAAATGAGGTTATACATATATTTGGGATTTATATAGTGGATTTAGAGGAAGAGTTTATGCAAACTATATTAGAAAATTTTTCATCTGATAAATATTTGTCTAAATTATCTACCATTTTAAATGATCTAGCTAATGCCTCTATGAGTGCATTAATTAAAACCTTACCTTCAAAGTATAAAAATGTGCTGGAAAAAGGTAAACTTTCAATTGAAGATGGATATATATATTATAGGAAAAAGCTAAGTAATGTAATAGCTATACCACCTTCTATGAAAGAGTTAATGTTGAGTACTTGTCATGATGACATATTAGCTGGTTATTTTGATTTTAACAAAACATTAACCAGAGTCAAAAATACAGCCTGGTGGATAAACATGAATGAAGATGTACAAAAATACATTGAGACATGTGACTCTTGTCAGAAATATAAAAGATTTTCAGGGAAGAGAGCTGGGTTGTTACAACTAATAGAGCAGCCAAAAGCTCCATGGGAGATTATAAACATGGATTTTGTCACTGGCTTGCCATTAGCAGGGAAAGAAAGTTTCAATTCTTGCTGGGTAATTGTGGATAGATTAATGAAAATGTGTAAATTTATCCCTACCCATAAAGAGGTATCTGAAAAGGACTTGGCATTACTGTGGTGGAATCAAATGATGAATACTTCTGGGTTTCCCAAAGCCATAGTTTCTGATTCTCAAAGTAGAGTTCAGTATCATCTTGTTATAAGTTCCATCTGAGTACAATATGACTTCAAGTTGAGGAATTGCTAGCAAGTCCCCCCTAAATATTGTGTGGTGAATGGAAGAAAATAGAAGAGTAAGAAAAAAACAAAGACTTGCAGTGAAGAAGCCATTACCCCAGTGAGATTTTAAAAATTGACATGCAGTAGCTCTATTATTGATGCAGCGCTGACAATTTTTGGTTCCAGTGAGAACAGTTTTCACAGTAGAAGCAGTGGTGGTGGCTCCATTTTCCAGTATTGATGAATTTAAAAATTGCATTCACAATGTCACTATTGGGATTCATGATGATAAATAGAGGAAAGATGAAAAGAAAAACTAGTAATAGAAAATAAGAGTGAAACTAGTATAGAAGGTAGTAGAAGATAAGATGCAAGAACAGGATGGAAAAGCAAGATATGCCCGTGGTTCTATAGAGCCTGGGGACATTTGCAAGTAGATGGAGACTGTGGTACACATCTCACAGAAGTACAGTAAATGTCTCAGTGTGCAGAAAGCGCAACAAAGGTTTGCTATGAAGGATGGTTATGAAAGAGAAAAAAAGAGGTCTTCAAAAGTTCAGAAAAATTTGACTCTCAATGTACATTTCTTTTATGAGATATGAATATACTTGCCACAGAAAGTAGAAGTTTGATAAAAGTGCATTCTAGATTGTAGGGCAAGTGCACATTATGTACTTGAGGAAAAAATGGCTAGCACTAAATGCATAGTATAATTTTAGGAAGCAGAATAAAGTGATGGTACAGGTTTCACCCTAAGATAGGTGCAATGATACATAGAACCTAGTCCACAGATATCTATCACTGGTAGTCTAGAAAATTTTCAAGGATAATCAAACACAGAACTAGTAGAATAAATGAATTAACAATGAGAAATATTCAGAAATTGATGATAAGAAAAACAAGTAAATACCAAAGGTGGTAGAGTACTCATCATGCATTCAGAGATCTCAGGGGGTTTAGGGTATGTAAAGATAGGTGTGGTGTAAGGTGCTAATAGTTGAATTTGTATATACATCTCAGATGTTATTTCTAAAGAATTATGTTAATGATTTACCTAGAAAACTGAGGTAATTATTTTACTGTTTGATATACTTAGACTAGAACTGAACTTGTGTAGGAAAACCAGCAGGGGAAGAGAGCATAATGGAAGGCTTCTGAACATATAGGTTATATATAAAATAGAACACACTCTTTGAAAAAGATGTGATAGAAGTAGTAGAGAAGAAAAAAGATTGATAGAGATATTTTAATTATATCAGAGATAAAAGAAACATTTATTTTTTATTTTTTGTTGCGCATAACAGGTGTACATAGCCAGAAGTAGCACTGTAGAGTTATTTTATTGCTACAGCAAGAATAATATTAGAGAGAGCACTTCCAAGTGGGAATGCCTGAAAATACTAGCACCCACTGTGAAAAGATCTAGCCATAAGTAGGACTACTTATATTAAACACTAAACAATATAGGGGGTGGACTTGCTAGAAAGTCCCCAACCTGAACTCAGATGGAACTCAGACTGAATTCATACTGAACTCATACTGAACTCTACTTGAAAATCCACCTAAAACTGTTCTTCTGAGTGGTTTTCATCCCTGATTGTATGGATTTTTTGTCAATAGCTTAATGTGTGTTTAATCTGTGATGAGTTTGGGTCCAAGGTTCAGACTCACTAGCAGGTCCACCCCCCATATTGTGTGGTGAAAATATATTAATTATTTAGTCTCTTATATACAATTCTTTCTACTCTTATTTTTTCTCACAACACTTACATACCTGCTACCACTGTCTTTATAAAATAGAGTGGAAGGTGCTTCTTTTTAAATTTTTTTAAAAAGAAGAACCAACCCATCTTGGATTGTGTCAATATAATAGTATTATAGAACTCTCTTTCTACATTGTACACAATGTCAATCCACTGAAAGACATTGAAAATGTGGCCTTACTGACCTTCTTCTCTTTTCCCTTATACTCCATTTTACCATTATCTTCATGCAAAGAAATTTCTTTAACCCAGGAACTCTATTCACCCATCATATTCACTTCAATTAAATCTGAAGGAGCCTGGCCTCTACTGAGATTAATAAAAGATTCATCAGTAATCTTTTAAACCTTTCCATAAAATTTTACTCTACCAGCATTCAGGTCCCTATCTAAATAAAAATAATCAACAGCTCTTTTCTCCCTCCTATTACAATAAGAGCACACCCTGGGCGTGCCATATCCACTTCTATAACCATTATCACCATTGCAATTTCCATTTCTGTCACCGGAAAATTAGTTATTTTTGCCATTATAACCATTATTCCTCCTCTCATAGCCCCTAGACTGACAAGATAAAGAAGTAGAAGACAAGGCAACAGGTGCTTTAGTGACCTTTTGAGTCTTTTTAACAGAAATTTTTTAGCTGTTTTCTTAAATCAGGAAAGTGATCCACCATTTTATTATCTACATTTCTCTCAACCTTAAAAACTGGCTTTCCCATCTGAGCTTTGACCATAATATCATCATTTTTGGCCAATACCTCACTGATCTTGCTGAAATATTGAGTGGAAGTCTCTCAATAGCTGTCCAGTGTCATAAGCTTGAGATTATCCTCCACATTCTCCCTTATGACGGGTAAAGCTGGTGATTTCTGCTCTCCATTAGGTGAATTCTTCACTATAATTCTCTTAGATAACTCCTTCAACAAATCCGTCCTAACATTGCTACTAAAAGCAGACCAAAAAATATCTTTATCCTGATTTTCATGAAAAATATCATCCACCAAAACTAATTATTCTACCACTTCTTTGAATTACCCTAGGAGCTTCCTATAATCCACCAATGAAGAAGCACCACCTCCTTCCTACCAGAAACTACAGATATTTTTTAATTCCACAATAGAATGCCTCAATAACCATCTGTCCACCATCTCTTTTTACAACATAGTCCAATCCCAACTTTTATAATTATCCATAGCAATGACCTCTTTTTCCACCTCTCTGTCCACAATAAAAAATTTGATTTCCCTCACCATATCCTTATGAGAAGCCTCATCACAAGCAGAAGCAGATTCATAACTGCACAAAAAAACCATTTAACTTCTTCACCATCAAACTTGGCCCCATCCCAAGTTTTAATCCTAACTGATTCCACAACAGGAGCACCAGTACCAGTAACACCAGATCCAGAAGCAGAAGAAATCTTGAAATTAAAAGATAAACTGTTAAAAATAGTTCCAATAAGTAAGTCTCTTGAAGGCTAAGAGATTCCAATTATCAAGTAATTTTTTTAAATACAGAAAATTTGAGCTTATGTTGGGAGCCACCAATGTAGAAAGACTCTTACTTTCAGCCAGGCTACTAGACTCACCCAGTAAATAATAAATTATTTACTAGGATGAAGCCACACCTTTATTCCTTATTTTATTAATTACATTTACTTTATTACTTACTTATAATAATTTAACTAATTAGAATAAGTAAATATATAAATTTAATATCCTTCATAATTTTATCCCCTGAAAACGTCCTCATGACAGTTTAGAGGTGAAATGAAATTATATTAATACTAAATATTGAATCCAAATTATTTTATTTAAAAATTAATTTTACATAAAGTCTAAAATAAATCAAATAAGCTGAAATATACATTAAATACAATATATTAGTAAATTCATTATAGAAAAACTTTATTATTTACAATATCTAAGTGTGGAACTTTCTTTTTCTCTTGTTCTCATGTATTTAGATTTTTTAACTCTGTGATTTTTCTCTTATTTGCCTATAAAATGCCTCCCATTCTGGTTGTTTCTCTTCATTCCTTTCTATCTTACAATTTGTTATATAAAATCAAATTATTCCCATTACTAATATTACTGCTTAAGTATTTACCACTTTGTAATTCTAATCCTTCCAAGTAATAATAATAATATCTTTTTACCTTTAACTTGAGTAATAAACTATAAAGATAAAAAATTATATACCTTCTTTGAAATCTTGAGTTCTTCCACCTTTTACTGCCGTTGGACTGCTGTTAAAACCTTCTAGACCTAGAGTGCCTTCTAACACTTAGGAGCCTATCTGAATTGTTGTCAATGCACCAATACCTTGATTCTGGCAACCATGGGACCATTGACTACTAGGACACATAAGCATTTGTGGAAAAACAACAAATGACAAACATCAAAAGTCACATGACTTACATTTTTTTCTGTGACAGGGAATCAAACCTTGCTCCAATTTTAAGGCCTATATAGGTGTAATTGTCCTATATATTTGTATTGAATGTAGTGTTTACTATCTGTAGGTCTCACTCTGAGTATTTCATATTTCATGTATATCTTTTTACTCAGAACTCTGTAGTGGAATTAAATTCCTCACATTACAAGGGGAGGAGTCTGGCATATAATAATTTTTTTCCTAGTTGACCACAATAGTGAAATTTTGTTCTTAGTCCTAGAAGTAATATAAATTAATTAATTATATTATATATATTTTATAATTATTTCATTTGTCATTTTTTTCCTTATAATTAAAATATTATCTTATTGCTTCAGTTGACAATTGGTCCTTGTAGTAAAATAATAAATATATAAATTAATAAATAAATTATATTAAATTATTTCAGTTGGCATTAAGTCCTGAAATTAAATTTTTCAGTTGAATCTTAGTCCTGATAATCATATATCAATATATAAATTTGTAATTAATTAAGAATTGTGTTAATTATTCCAGTTGACCATTTTGTCCTGATAATTAATAAATTATATTATTATTTCAGCTTATTTATTTAATTTCTGGTAATAAAATATTAACCTCTAAATTAACTTAATAAAATAAAAAATTGTAATAATTATTTCAGTTGATTTTTATCCTGATAAGTATTATATTTTCATTATTTCAGTTGATTAATAATCCTGATAATTGATCATTTACTTAAATTTTTTTATCTCTTATTTTTTTCTTGCAACAATTTGAACAATAAGTGATTAAATATTAATATTTCTTTTATATCAGTTCAGGTTATACAAAGAATGGCTGATATAAGTGCTTCTGCCTATGAAGAGAAATTTGACTTAATTTATTATGATGAGACTTCTGTAAGTTCTCCTTTGACTTCTAAAATTGCTCAAATTAATCAATTATTGGACCAAAAAGGATGTAGAGATGTAGGAAGTACAAATAAAAATAGAGAAGACTGCTCTGGACTCAAAGCCCCCAGTGATCCCCCCAGAAGAGCCTCCAAAAGGCTTCAAAATAAAAAAGATGCCCTTGAAGCAGAAAGTCAACAACCTTTCAACTCAAATAAAGGAGTTGAAATTGTAGAACCTCAGATTATAAACGATGGTAGAGTTTTTAGAAGAAAAGCTAAAAAGTGTAGAGACTCTTTGCCTAGAGAAGAGGAAACCTTAACAAGCAGCAAGACCCCCTCCACAGTTGCCTCCTCATCAGCAGGAAAAGGTAGAAGTGTCAAATGGCAGTGCCATTGGCTCAACACTCAGTGGGACTCGCTCCAAGCTCAACAACTGCAACAAGAAACTCAGGCAGGTCCCTCCAGACCCAAAAATCAACCCAACCACTCCTCATCCCTGCCAAGGGGGAAGAAAAAGGAAGAACAATAAATTCTAAATTTTTACAAAACCATGGTAAGCCCCTTCATTTAATCCCAAGTTCCCTTTCTTGTTACTAATTCAGTTCCTTCAGATAATTCTGGATGGGGAGATGATACCTTGAGACCAGTAGAGGCTGGCTCTAGTAGGCAAATTACTCAATATTCTGATGTAACTAATCATTTATTATTAATTGCTATTTCAATGATAAACCCTGATATGGCTATTATAGATGAAATAATTGATCCTGAAGTTTATGAGAGTCTGGAAAATTACTCTGTTTCCCTATTAAGAGATACTTCTGATGTAGCTACTGTCAATGATGAATATTTGAGAGATATTATTACCAAACAAAATCATATAATGAACAACCTCCAATTGACTCAAAAATTTAATAGTTTGTTAACTGAGCAAGGTTACCAAGCAGTGAGAAGTGAATTTCTGAGAGTTTCTGATGATTTGTAGCATTACAAAGTAGCTCATGAGAAAAAGTGGCTTTGTGGAAAAATATCAAAAATGATTTGTCCAACTAAAAAGAATCTGTGTCTATCTATTGCCAGGAACTAGAGGGACATAAGTTAAAGTTGAAAAGACTAAGTGCCATTACTCATCTCTTCAAAAAAAAATCAATTATCTGTTGCAACTATCAATGAGACATTATCCAGTATTTCAAGAGTGAAAACTAGTCTAACAAACATCAAAGAACAGTTGAACTCATTTTTACATGATCAAAAGTATTCCCCCACTTCTTTGAAAGAACCTGTTGCACAAGACACTCTAATTTCACCTGATCCTAGTTCATCTAAAGAAAATTTAGTGCAAGAAATGACTGTAGATATTTCTGAGTTTCCATCAAAAATTGATGATTCACCTTTTTCATCTACAGAAGGGTTAAACAATGAGATTACTGCTCAGTGAGAAAATTACATCTTCTTCTTACAGTGAAACAAGTTTCTAAAATGGAAATTGTGTCACGCCCCACATGACACTCAAAGCAAAAGCTTCTCATTAAATCAATAATACAGAGGTCTAAATCCATACTCGAAGCGCAGAAGACAATTCTACATAGCAACTGCAACTTTCCTTTGTGTACTCACTATTCAACCGCGCTAGTCTAAACTTTAAATCTAAATTAGTCAATCTCTCAATAGTGTGTTTAGTCTTTTCTTTGATAAGCAACACACAGCGCAATAGTTATTGTAATATTCCACTAAAAGTTTTATTAAGTATCTGTGGGTTATTAAAAGTGGTAGTGAGCATGGACGGCATGGTTAGTGGAGTATTAAAAGAGGTAACAGATGTTAGTGAGGAGGGTCCAGGTGTACCGGTGTGGTCTTCCAACATTGGCAGGGGCTGTTTGTGCATGTCTTAATTGACATCTGTTGAAGAATTGGGTGTTTTTCTGGTTTTATTCCGTGGATATTGTGACTGTGGGTATGTGGGTACTATAATTGGATAGCCCCAGTTTTTTTATATATTTCATGTCTTGATAATATTTTTCATATTCTAAGTTTTAAGGGGTCAATTCCTCATTCTTCAGTTACAAAAGATAGCTGTTTAATTTTGTTTTTCATGTTTTACAGACTAACCTTAAGTCTTAGGGTTAAGTACTTAGTACCATAGGATAGGGCTAATTTAGCTCTATATTTCATGTCTCAATGTTGTTATAGTGAAATTCCGTGTTTAAAAGGTTTTAGTAGTTGTAGCTAATTTTTCTAAGTAGCTTAGTTGTTTTTATTGATTTTCTGCCTTCAGGGAGGCCGGGCCGCTTCAGGCGGCACCTCCGACGTCAGGTGGCCCTCCTGCCTCTGTTTTAGAAGGTTGGGGAGCGCTTCTGGTGGGTTTTTATTCAATTTGGCTGGTACAGGTGCCAAATTTGTTGGGGTGCATGGGCTCTTAGATAGTGGTCTGTGTGTAAATAGTGATTAAGAAAGTTTGGGGCAACTTTGATTATCATACAACCATCTGGAGGTGATATTCTTGTTCCTCACTCAGTTTTCACTGTTTTTGGCCACAATTGGCTGTGTTTGTTGCAAGGTTAGTTCTTCATTTAACTCAACTTTAGCAACAGGTTCTCTGGTATAGTCTTGCAAGCTATATCAAGTATAATTGCTGTCTGTGGTGTGGATTTGCAGCCTACATCTAGTATCTTTTCTTTCTATGGTGTGGACATTGGTCTACATTTCAGTTCTTTGGTCTGGTAGTCTGTCTGGGGACTACTTTCTTGGCTCATCAAGCAGTCTAGTGTGTTGAAAAGGGGGCTTAGCAAACAGGAACCAACTTACTTTAGAAAGTAAATCTCACTCTATTTTTCTAAAGGGACAGGGGATTTTCTCTCTGTTTTTTCTCCAACTCCCTTGGTCAAGGCCTATAGGTAGTACTATAGGATTGTCTACATTTCTGGCGCCCAACGTGGGGTAGAACTTGCTAGTTCTTTGGAATCTCTGTTTACTTTGGTTGGCTCTTTTTGGTGTTTTGGTCTGGAGGAATGGCTTCTGGTTCCTCTATTCCTGTGGTGACTGTCAGTGGGGGAGATGGTCCTCCTTCTGTGATGGTCAAGGAGTGTGTAAGGATTAAAACTTGGGATGGTACTAAGTTTAATGGGGAGGATGAAAAGTGGTTTCTGGAGAAGTATGAAACTGCTTCTGGAGTGGATGGTGCTTCTTACCTGGACATGGTGAAGCAGATTATTTTCTTCATTGGTGATAGGGCAGTGGAGAAGGAGATTGTGGCCATGTATGGCTACAAGAAGAGGGATTGGAAGTTATTGTGTAGGGAGATGGTAAATAGATGGGGTGTCAGGTTCACTATGGTGGATCTGAACAAGTTTGTCAGTGAATGGCAATCTTATGGCGGTGTTGGTAACTTACATAGTTACAGAAATTTTTTGCTACAGTCTGATCCTGTGGTAGAATACTTGGTGGAAGTGGAGGAGCTGGCACATGAAAATGCTGCCAAGGATGTTTTTTGGTCTGCCCTGGCTAGAGATGTCAGGATGGATGTGTTGAAAGAGCTGTCAAGGAAGGACTTGATGAAGACTTTTTCTAATGGGGACCAGAAGTTGCCTGCCTTGGATAAGGTGAAAGTGGCTGTGGAGGCTCATTTGAAGTTGTTGGCTGTGGACGCCTATCAAGAGGGGTGTGCCAAGTATGTCAGCAAAGTCAGTAAGGTTCTGGCTGAAGAGGAGAGTAGGGTAAAGAAGGAAGAGAAGAATATGGTGGAGGTTCCCAAGCAGGAGAGGGACCCAGTGGTGGAGCAGTTGGCTGATCTCAAAAGCAGCTGCATATTTTTGTTCAGGAGGCTAAGAAAGTCAATAAGGCACCTTCTCAGCCTAGAGATTTTGATAGGAGGACTGGTAGGAGTGATCCTTGGGTCTGCTCTTATTGCAGCAGGAGAGGGAACAGGTCCAATGATTTTTGTGAATTTAACAGGGATGTGTCTGAAGGGAAGGTTGAATTTGATGGCAGGGTTTTCAAGTTCCCTGACGGTTCATTTGTGAAGCCCAGTGAAGGGCAGGCTCCTGTTGATTTGGTCAGGAGAAAGGGTTGTCTCAAACAAAGGAGGCTAAGGTTTGAGGAGATTCCTGAGCAGGGGAAGTCTTCTGGTAAAGAGGATGATGACGTCAATGGAAAGAAGAAGGAGGTCAATAAGGTCTCTTTTTCTACTTCCTTTGGTGGTTTGGAGTTGTATTCCTGTGGTGGAAAGTCAAGTGGAGAATGCTTGGCTGGTGTTTATGATGTGGAAGCAGGGAAGGTGGGAAGGCCTAAGAGCAGTTCTCAGGCCCAACCAAAGCTAAAGGTTTCAAAGGTGGATCCTAAGCTGAGCGCAGCTAGGAAGAGGTACAGCAAAGAGGAGCTGTACAAGATGCAGAAGGGTATGGCTGACATGGGCCCCCCTAGTTTTGATGCATTGGACATGAATGGTGATCCAATGACAATGGAGGTTGATTCTGACTCTGAGGAGGATGTCCCTTTGGCTTCATTGCCAAAGCCTGCTGGAGTTAGAGGTTCTGGAGAGGGATCTGGTTTGGTTCCTGTTAATGGTAAATCTGTTGGTGGTGCTGTTCCTCAAGAAGCTTCTAGGACCAAGGTAGTGAAGCAAAGAGCTCACTTTGAGAGGCCAGTAGTTTCTGGTCAAGTTAATGTTATGGACTCTGTCCTGGAAAGGATGAATCAGGGTCAGGTTTCCCTTTCTTATGGGGAATTGTATGCTATCAGTCCAGGGTTGGCTGATAGACAGAAATTGTTGTTGACCAGGAGAAGAGTTTCTTCTGGGGAAGTAGAATACATATGTGATTCTGCTGAGAAGTTTGGAGAGGGGTTGGAAACTCATTTTTCTGCTCCTCTGGGTTATGTCAATGTCACTCTGAATGGAAGGGAGGCAAGGGCATTGGTGGATTCAGGTTCTCAGATAAACCTGATTTCTTTCTTTGAGGCAACTCATTTGGGCCTCCCCATCAAAACTGGTATTGGTGCGAAATTAAGAGGGATCGGTGGCCATGTCACTGAATTGGTTGGAACTTCTGAGTTTGTGAAGTTAGATGTTGGTGGAGCCTCAGGGAAGGTTCATTTTTATATTTCTAAGGAAACAGTTAAAGCTGTTTTGGGTGGGCCATTCTTCATGGATTTTCAGGCAAGAATTGGTTATCAATTTGATTTGGGAATCAGTTTGGATTTGACTGGTGAAGATGAAAGGAGACTTCACATGAGGTTATCATCTCCTCGAGAGGATGGTTGGGAGACCAGGCCTGGCTTATCTTTAATGTTCCAGTGCATGAATTGTTGCAGGAGAAGGAAAGAAGTGGGTGCTGCCTCTGGTTTTTTGGAGTGTGGCTTGGGCTCTAGTCAGGGTTTGTCTTTTTTAGAGTGAGTAGGGCTGATCATCCTAGTGCTACAACCTCTCCCCAAGATGAGGAAATCCCAGGTTGTAGTAGGTCAGCTCCCTTGGAGATATACCAAGTGTATTTTCAACTTTCCCTTTTTAATGTTTCTCTTCTCTGCAAGTATTCATCAAGTTTTATATCAAGTCTCTGTTCTCTTTCAAGATTCTCGATTAATTTTAATTCAAGCTCAAGGAAGAAGATTGGTTATATATCTTTATTGAAAGATATGCGGAAAAGTTTTGGGGCAGTGAGATTGGGGTCTAAAAGTAAGTCCTCCCAATTGTGCACCACTAGGGTTTCTTCTACACCTTTCAAAAACATTACCTGGGCCACACCTGTGAGCATTGGGGAAACCCCTGGTTATTTTTGTAGGTCAGAAGAAAACTCAAGAAAAGAAGATAAAAATTTCAAGATAATTCAAGAAAATCAAGAAAAAAATCTGAAGATAATGAAGAAAGAAGATTCAATATATTATTGTGAAGATTGTCAAGATCAATTTTTGGGCCTCCAGCATGAGGTTAAACTACAAAAAATTATGAAGAAAGAAGATCATCAAGATCAATCTTTGGGCCTCCAGCTTGAGGATAAACTGCACAATTTTAAAAGAGTTGATTCTGAAGATGAATCAAGATTTGAAGATTTGGAAGACGAAAGTGAGGATGAAGATTTGGAATTGCGAAAAAGTTTTGGAGTGGTGAGATTGGGGTCTAAAAGTAAGTCCTCCCAATTGTGCACCGCTAGGGTTTCTTTTACACCTTTCAAAAACATTACCTTGGCCACACATGTGAGCAATGGGGAAACCCTTGGTTTTTGTTCCAGGTCTGGTGATGAAGATTTCCTGAAGATCCCTCAAGTGGAAGGTGGAGTGGAAAAGTATAAGAAGGTAGCGCAGAAGATTAGGCCTGTCAATGAGCCTATGCCTGTGGGTTTGAATCCGCCCTTGAAGAGACCTCCTTTGTCTAGAGATCCGTACTGTTCTCCTTTGGTGAAGAATCCTCCAGAATTTGTAGAGACGGCTAGGGTGACTGTGGAAAGGTTGAAAGTTGTTAATTTTGGTAATGATGGGTGGTTGTCTGAAGAAGAAAAGAAGTTGTTTTTGCACGTTATTGTGCTAAGGGAAAAAGCTGTGGCTTTTGTTGAGGAGGAAAGGGGTGTGTTGAAGCACTCTTATGGGGAACCTTACTTGATTCTTGTGGTTTGTCATGAACCTTGGCAAATCAAACCTATTCTAATTCCAGCTGCTATCAGAGAGGATTTTGTGGAGATTGTTAGGGAAAGAGTTAGGACTGGGTTATACAAACAATCAACATCCAGTTACTCAAGTCCGGTTTTCTGTGTAAAGAAGCAGAATGGAAAGTTTAGGGTGGTTCATGATCTTAGAGCCTTGAATAGATTCACTATCAAGGACGCTGGTATGCCACCAAGTGCAGAGCATTCTGTTGAAGCTTTTTCTGGAAGGGACTTTTATGGTTTGGGTGATATTATGGGTGGTTATGATGAGACGGAACTTCATACGGATTCAAGGCCTCTCACAACTTTTGAGACTCCTTTGGGAAGATTTCAGCTCACTAGGTTTCCTCAAGGAGCAACTAATTCAGTGGCTGTATATCAAGCACAGATGGCTTTAATTTTGCAGGATGAGGTTCCTACTCATGCTGGTATTTTTATTGATGATGGTGGAATTAAAGGACCATCCACTGATTATGGTAATGAGGTGCTGAAGGAGAATTCTGGAATAAGGAGGTTTGTTTGGGAATATGCAATAACTCTATAGAGAGTGTTGTTTAGGATTGAAGAGGCTGGTTTGACCATTTCAGGGTCAAAATTCTGTTATTGTGTTCCTGCTTTAAAAATTCTGGGTCATGTGGTATGTAAAGAGGGAAGGATTATGGCAAAGAAAAAGATTAATAAAATTCAGTCATGGCCAAGGCCTAAAAATACTACTGAAGTCAGGGGATTTTTGGGTGTGTGTGTATATGTCAGGATTTTTATTAAGAATTTTTCTTTGTTGGCTTCACCTTTAAGGAAGTTGACCAGGAAAGATGCAGATTGGGAATAGACTGAAGAGTGTGAAGAGGCTTTTCAGAAGTTGAAAAAGGTTGTTGGGGAAGATATTGTTCTTTACAAGTTGGATTATGGTGTTGGTGCTGGAAAAATATTTCTGGAAGTGGACTCAAGCTATATTGCTGCTTGTGCTGTTTTGTCTCAGGAGGATAAAACTGGGAGGGTCAGACCAGTACAATATGAGTCTGTGGTGTTTAATGAAGTGGAATCTAGATATTCTCAACCTAAGTTGGAATTGTGTGGTGTAGCAAAAATTTTAAAGAAGCTACAGGCGGTTTTGTGGGGGAAGCATATTGAGCTGCAGGTGGATGCAAAATCTTTGGTTCAGATGATCAATACACCTAGTCTTCCAAATGCTCCAATGACTAGGTGGGTGGCATTTATTCAACATTTTTCTTTTGACCTGGTACACAAACCAGGAAAAACTTTTACTTTGCCTGATGGATTATCAAGGAGGCCACCTACAGATGAAGATTCTGAGGCAGAAGAGTTTGATGAGGATGTTCCAGTGGTTAGGGCCAGCACAAATCTTGATTCTGGTGATCAGGATGTTTTTGTTGATGAAGATGGAGTTGTTGTTTGGGACAGCTCAAATTTGGAAAAGGGTGTTTTTGTTAGTGAACTGGATTCTCACAAGATTCAGTGGAAAGAGAAGGATGTGCCAAAATTTAAGGATTGGTGTCCTGGCTAGGCTGGTCAATTGGCTCATGTTCACACTGGTGATTTTGATGACAGAGTTGTACCCTTGCATGTTGTTTTGTTGGGTTTTGAAGATGAGACCTGGGGTCAATCTGGGCTTTATTTTATTTTGGTGGAATATCTGTTGACCTTGGAGAGGCCAGATAGTTGTGATGATGATACTTGGTTGGCAATTAAGAAGAAGAGTCCTGGATTTTATGTGTCAGGAAGAAGGTTGATGAGGAGGAGACATACTAATCCTCAGGTTGTGGTGACTCAGAAGAAGGATCAAGAAGTTGTGTTGAAGTCTTTGCATAAAGACCTTGGTCATAGAGGCTTTGGGGAGACCTATAGAAGAGTAGCGGACAGATTTTGGTGGCCAGATATGAATTTGGCTGTGCAGGGTTGGGTTCAATCTTGTGAAGAATGTTAAAAAGAAGTCACTTGAAACCTAAAGAGGTCGTCCGTGCTACTGGTGAAACAACTGTTTTTGGAAGAGTCAGTCTGGATGCTGTATATATTAAAGAGGGCAGGTATAAATACTTAATTGTTGCCAAGGATGATTTGTCTGGTTGGGTTGAGGCAGTGCCTCTGGTTAATTTGACTTCCAAGAATGTGGCAGAGTTTTTGAAGAAGGAGTGGATTTATAGGTATGGGTTGATGAAGTTGGTGACTGTTGATGGTGGGCCAGAGTTTGGTGCCAAATTTAAAGAAGCTGTGGCTAGTGCTGGTTCTAAAGTTAGAGTGGCTAAACCTTATTATCCTGAAGCTGAAGGTATCGTTGAAAGAGGCCATCAAGTTATCAAGAATGCTTTGGTAAAGATGTGTGGGGATAGTGCTGAAAAGTGGAGGCATTATTTACCCTTGGTGTTATTTGCTGATAGGGTCACTGTGAAGAGGACAACTGGCTATTCTCCTTATGAGTTAATTTTTGGTCAGAAAGCTGTTCTACCCGTGGACTTGGAAGCTGTCTCTTATCTTGGAATTTATTGGGATGAGGTGCACTCTACAGAAGAATTGCTCTGTGCCAGGATGCAACAGTTGGAATGTAGAGAGGAATGTCAAGAGAAGGCATACTCTAGAATGATAAAGATTAGGAATCAATCAGTCAGATACTGGGACAAGAAGTTGGCTCATAGACTCAGGAATACCTTGAAACCTGGTTGTTTGGTTTTGGCTTATAATAGAAGTTTGGAGAGTCAGTGGGGAAGAATGTTCGCTGACAGATGGAATGGACCTTACAGAGTCAGATCTCAGGCGTCTGGAGGTTCTTATGTTTTGGAAGAGTTGGATGGTGCAGTCTCAAAGAAGAAAGTTGCTTCAGATCAGGTGAAGAGGTTTTATCCCAGAGGCACTAGACATGAAGAAGATTGACTCCACAATGAGGATAAACTATGGAATGTTCTTTAAAGTTTGGAATTTTTGGTGTTGCAGAGCAACTTTTGTGTTGGAAACTTTTTGTTAGAAGGTACTCATGGGTGGGGCTTCTAGATTTGATCTTGGCAAGTGTATGGGTAACTGATGGGCTGGCTGCTCTGTAGAACAGTTACCCCAGATTGTCTGTTTCCAACCCTTTCTCTTAACTTGGTTGAACCATAGTATTGGTTTCTTTTCACAGGTTTTAGTCCTCTATGAATTTAAACTGGAATTTCCTTTTGTTTTAAAGTGCTGGACTCTTCACTCTTATTGGTTTTGGTTTATTGTTTTTGATGTTGTGTTTTTGTTAGAAGGTACCCAGGGGGAGATTCTAGATTTTATTTTGGCAAGTGTGGGGGTAACTGATGAGCTGGCTGCTCTAGAGAACAGTTACCCCAGAATGTCTGTCTCAAGTCTTTTGTTTTTCCTAGTTGAATTCTAGTTCTGTTGTTTATTATTCAGGTTTCAAGTCCGCTATGAATTTAAACTGGTTTAAGACTGGCTTCTTTGTCTTTGGTTTTTTTGGGGTTGGTGGTGGATCACTGGTTGTCTCTGTCAGCCTGTATATCTCCAGGACTGAGTAAAAAGTAATTATAAGTTATGTTAAACACATGAACTATACATGGGAATAATAAATAAGAGTACACAAATAGTATACATAAGTAAAATTATGATAATACACAAAAAATGCCATTATAACACCTTATATACACACATATATCCACCTTTTATAGGTCTTATGTACTTAATATTAAGTTGTAATATGTTAGGGTAATCTTAAGAACCTTAAGTATAAGGCTACATAATTTTTAAGTACACTTAAAGCTGTTATATTCATTGTTTTATGCAAAAAACAAGAAATGCGCTTTATTTCACTTAAAAGTTGACTATATGCGCTATAAAATTGAGAATATCAAAATTGCGCTTTGACAGATCAATTAGGCTCATTTAGAACTATTGATTTGGCTATTTAAATGCATAAAAATAACACTTTTCAAATTTGGTGTTTTTTATGCCAGAAATGGCTTCTGTGTACTGGCCACATACTGCCTGCTTTTTTCCCGTGTGAATAGCTTCATTTTTAGCAAAGTTAGCTTTTTCACACTATAATTACCCCACATTCTACGCCCACTGTGGGGAAACACACTAAAATAGGCGACAGGCACTTATTTAGTGTCCTAGCTTAATTAATAATGCATTGACCTTGTTTATATGCACTAATTTCATTAATAACCTCACTCTTGGCATTTTATTTCATCACCACGCTTAAATTCGCCTAATTTTAGTCAAGGATTTACCCGTGCAAGAGCCTGCCAAGAACTGCATGTAGTTACCCCACATCTCACGCTCTTTTTTAAGTTTTTGGGTGGTTTCTCAGTCAATTTTGGTTATTTTTGAATGGGAATTTCACGTAGTATAATGTCAGGATTAGCCCCATTATTTCTACAGTCAATCCCCCTTATTATTAAGCTATTATTAACCTTAAAAAGTCTCCTTTAGTCTTTAATATTATTGTTTTATACGCATATACTCTCTTTTTGTCTTTTTCTTTAATTTTGATGGATTTCCCTTATTATTACAGGATTTTGGCGGTTGTTACTCTTCTAATTATGTCATGGGTTACTGGGAATGTTGATGGGCATGTCTATTAGTTGTTTAGAGGCGTCATTAACTGTGTATTGGGTGGTATATCAAGGGAATCATTGGGGAACTCAGTGTGTATAAAAGGAGGAGGTTTTTGGGTTGTATTTCTTCATTCTTTATTATTACAATTTAACCAATATAACCAAACCAATTACAATACATATCAATTAGTACTTTTATAAGTCTTTTGAATAGTATCTGAATTTATATAATCTATTTTTCTACCAACTATAAAGATTGTAAGCCATATATAAGAATAGTGAGAATTATATTACTGAGACCTCTATATTTGATTATATTTTACAACTTAGTGGATTAAAACTACAGTATTCATATAGGACCATTAAAATCTTCTAGACAACTGACTATTCAAGCTAGTTCACGTCCTTGTACTTGATCTTAGCCTGACAATTGGGGACCTTTCCTCAAGAATTCTGTTATAATCCTGTAAGTGAAATTTTCAAAAGAAGGTGCACGTAAATAATATCCCTATAGAAATATTTGGATAATTACAACAGGTTGGGGTCACTTATATAGTGATTTCAGAAAAAGAAGCCCTGTTATATAATAAAATTGTGATATTGAATCATCAATTTCACCACTAATTTAACATATAATTGTTCTTAGTGGGAGTCTGTCAATAGACCAATTAAATTTGTGATCTTTGCAGATAATAACCAATTAAACTGATTAATTGTTTTCTTTTTACAGGACTCTTAATCCCTTTTTATTGGTTTGTAAAATTCATTTAATATTTAGAAAGAATCTTACTAACAAATTTTCTTTTTTAAATATAAATACACGGCTACATATTGTAGACCAGTTAAATCAAGTGACCACATAAAAATCATATTTGACTTTTGGCACTTAAAAATTCACTTAATACCAATAAGTAAGCAATAAAATTGTCTTCAGTGGTACTAATAAATACTGATTAAACTCCTTTTTGAAGTTTTTCAAATCTAAACTTTCAATTCTCTAAAAATTCCACGAAAAATGTGTGACAACAATGACATTGTAAGTAATAAGGCAAAACCTTATAACTTAAGAACTAGAGCTGAAAGACCTGTTTCAGGACATCCAAATGGAGGGTCAAGAATCACCAGTAACAATAAACAACACCCCACCAATGTCCATGGAGGAAAAGGAAAAGCTCTTAAAGCAAATGTCAATAAAGAAGTCCAAAAACACCTTACAAGAGCAAATTCACTCCCTCTCAACCCTACTGAATACACTAACAAGAAGAGTAAACAATATGTTAGACCAGATCAACAATCTGGAGAAAAGGGCGGCACAGGGCTTTATAGAAGTCAACCAGGCTCTAGTGGATATATGGTCTCATTAACAACCAGTGGCACCAAATACCACAGCAACACCTCCAGTCCCAGAAGATGACCGAAAGATAACTGTAAGCAAATGGAAGTGGTATTGGTATGCCCAAAACTACAACAGTCCTCCTCAACAGGGATCCAGCAGTCACCCTTACAGGGGAAAGCCAAGGAGAGGCAGGCGAAATGGAATAAGACCGTGGTAAGTCATCCATCTTCTCAAGATCAATTATATAATCTTAACAATGAATTACTTATAGGTAATGAAATTGATAGAGAGTTATTGGATATAATTGATAAGGATTTAAAAAATTATTCATTTGAAAATAACATGTTAGACTTGTCATTACATGAGGACAATGTACATAGTTTTATTGATCACCAGGAAAATACTATTAATATAAAAATGGAATCAAATGAAGAAAAAATTGACCCTGATGATGAATCTTCTGAATTGGAAACAGACAAAATTGAATATTTTCTGAAAGATAATCCAATGGAATCAACAATAATTAGTAAATTATTATTGAGAATTGAAAAATTGGAAGAATTTTCTAGAGAGTCCAACAATAATACAGAAAGTGTATTATTAAACATCACATAATCATTGAGTACAACAGCCAATAAGTTAAAAATTATTGAGAATTCAAATAATGAATTGATCAATGAAAACAAAAGATTAAATTCTGAGATTAAAAATTTAGAAATTAAATTAGAACATTCTCAGAATATTATGGCCACCATAGAGGGACGTGTAAAATTGTCTTTTTCAAATGTAAATGATACTTTAACTCATGTACCTGTAATAAAAGATAGGTTACAAAGAGTAGAAATTGAGGTAGCCAACATTTTGAAAAATACTGAAACAATAAAGGATAATACCTCTTATGCAGAAAGAGTACCAGTTTTTATGAAACACTCTGATGATAAACCAATGATGGAACATGAACATAGTGTCATGGGCTCTGAGAATATAAAATCAGTAAAAGATGAAATTAATGATCATCTTTCTAAAGTGAGTGAATTACTCAATATTCCTCAGGTTAGGGAAGCTAAAACTAGCCAAAAGAACTGGCCTAAGTTAGATCAGTACCCTTCTTTTGACGGGGATTCAAAATCTGATTGGCAACAATTCATACAAAGAATTGATAACTTAAAATTTTCATATAAATTACCTGATGAAGAAATCACTTCAAAGCTAATATCTTTATTTACAGATGTGGCCTTATTATGGTTTGAATCTGTATTGAGTGAGGGAATTAATTACTCCTGGAATGAATGGAAGGCACTAATTGAAAGGCAATTTGGTGGCCCAAAATTTAGAATCACTCAACAAAGACTGTATGAAAGGGCCAGATATAATCCAAATGCTGGAGATAAACCCATGGTCTTCTTAATGAATTTAATAAAAATCATGAAAGCTATGGATCCAAAAATGGATTATGAAGAGTGGAAAGAAAAAATAATATACAAATTGCCTATATCAGTTAGAGACATTATTGTAGCTAGAACTGAAACTGTCAGAGACACCTCTGGATTAATTAATATATGCAATGAGATATTATTAAACCACAAGTATGAAACCAAGTATAGTAATTACAGACAAAGTGTTGACGTGGTAAAACCTACTACAAGTAAGTTACCAGTGGAAAAGAAAAAACCTTCAGCTCCCCTTGTCCCTAAGAGACAAGAAAATAACACTTGTTACAAATTTAATGAACCTTGGGTTAAAGGTCACACGTGTAAGAAAAGAATAAATGTTATTGAAACCTCACAGAATTCTGAACCTAGTAATCATGAAGATTAGAATGTGGAATCCAGTGAGGATTGCAAGAGTAACATATCTTACAGTGATGATGAAAATGAGATATTTGTATTAGAACAGGATATAATGTTCCTGAATGATGCTATACCTCATACAGACACATCTTTAACTTCCATAGAGGAAGCTGAAATAATTAAAGATGTATCTCATGACACTTACAAAATAACACCTATCAGAGCACCTATTATCATATGTGGAAAAGAAATGAATGCCATTCTTGACACTGGGGCTGCAGGTAGTGTAGTTTCACTTAATGCATTAATGAAACTTGATAGTAAGTACCAGGAAAAACTAGAACCTGTTCAGACAAAGAACTGGAGGGGTTTTGGTTCAGTATTAAATCCAATTGGCAAATACAAAACTGCTGTATTCTTTAAATATAATAATGGATATGTTAGAGCAGTTTGTGAATTTGTAGTAATGGATAATAATAATTGTAGTGATTGGTTTATTATTGGCAATGATTTATTGACAAAATTTGGCATTAAACTAGATCCTGCAAACAGTTGTTTCACCATAGGGGTGAATGGTAAAAGGAAATTCAAAATATGTTCTGAAAATTCAGTATATGCCATTTCTCCTAGAGAAGAGCAACTGCAAGGTGGAAGAACCACCAATGAAGTGGGTGAATTGGAAAATGAAATCCAAAAGGCCTCTTTCAGTCCTCAACTCTCAAAAATTGAACAAGAAGACATTTTGAGATTGATTTAATCATATCCTATGGCATTTGCTCATGGATCAAATGAACTAGGATTGGTCAAAGACCATGAGATGAAAATCTCTCTAAGCTGTGATCTGGATAATATTCCTGGCAGCTTAAAAAAGAAACCTTACCCAGCATCTCCTGCAAAAAGGAAAGATATTGAAGACAATATAAAATTGTTATTGGAAATGGGTATTGTTGAAAAAGTGGACACAACACCTAAGTATTGTGTCATTTCACCAGTATTAATCTCTTATGAAAAAGATAAGGCAAGATTATGCGGTGATTATAGAGCTCTGAATACATATACAGTAGATGATATTTACCCTCTACCAAGGATAGCTTCTATCCATGCTACCTTACAAGGAGCAAAATATATTTCCTGTCTGGATGGGAACAAGGGTTACCACCAGATTCCTGTGGAAAGAAATTCTCAAAATTACTTATTAATAACCACACATATGGGTATATATAAGTAGGTGAGAATGCCATTTGGCCCAAAGAATGCCCCTTCAGTCTTCCAAAAATTGATGGATAGTGTTTTTCATCAGGAAATGGTTGAAGGATGGCTATTGGTCTATATTGATGACATCATAGTGTTTTCAAAGACATATGATGAACATTTAAATCACCTGAAAAGAGTCTTTCAAAAAATGGATGAAATTAATATGACTATTGCATTAAAGAAATGTAAGTTTGGATTTCAATCCTTGAAAGTACTTGGACATGTTGTATCTGGATTACAAATTTGTGTTGACCAGAATAAAGTGGCAGCAATTAAAAACATTGGGATACCTAAAAATGTAAAAGAGGTTCAAAGTTTTTTGGGTATGTGTGGATATTATAGACAATATATTAAAAATTACCAATCCATTGCAGCCCCTTTAACAACATTAATCAGGAAGAATGAAGCTTTCATTTGGAATAATGAAAGACAACACGCCTTTAATAAATTAAAGGAATGTTTAATGTCAGCTCCAATATTAGGACTTCCAGATTTCACCCTACCTTTTATCTTGTACACTGATGCAAGTTTCATAGGTTTGGGTGCTGCTTTACAGCAGAAACAGATAATAAATGGAAAATTATCTGAAGTAGTTATCTGTTATATATCCAGAACCTTAAGAAAAACAGAATTAAGGTATGGTGCCACACAGCTAGAATGTTTAGCCGTGGTGTGGGCTTTGGAGAAACTTCATTACTATCTGGAAGACCAGAAGTTTGAACTTATAACAGATTGCAGTGCAGTAAAATCATTACTAAACATGAAAACACCTAATAGGCACATGTTTAGATGGCAACTAGCTGTACAAGAGTACAGAGGAAGAATGACAATCACTCACAGAGCAGGAACATTGCATTCAAATGTGGATTTATTATCCAGAAGTCCTTTTCCAAATGATGCTGACAACCCAGCTTATGTACCTGAAAATGAGGTTATACATATATTTGGGATTTATATAGTGGATTTAGAAGAAGAGTTTATGCAAACTATATTGGAAAATTATTCATCTGATAAAGATTTGTCTAAACTATCTACCATTCTTAATGATCCAACAAATGCCTCCATGAGTGCATTAATTAAAACCTTGCCTCCAAAGTATAAAAATGCGTTGGAAAAAGGTAAACTATCAATTGAAGATGGATATATATATTACAGGAAAAAGTTAAGCAATGTAATAGTAATACCACCTTCTATGAAAGAGTTAATGTTGAGTGCTTGTCATGATGACATCTTAGCTGGTCATTTTGACTTTAACAAAACATTAACCAGAGTTAAAAATACAGCCTGGTGGATAAACATGAAAGAGGATGTACAAAAATACATTGAAACATGTGACTCTTGTCAGAAATCTAAAAGATTAACTGGGAAGAGAGCTGGGTTGTTACAACAAATAGAGCAGCCAGAAGCTCCATGGGAAATTATAAACATGGATTTTGTAACTGGCTTGCCATTAGCAGGAAAAGAAAGTTTCAATTCTTGCTGGGTACACTACGCAATATAGGGGGTGGACTTGCTAGCAAGTCCTCAACCTGAACTCAGATGGAACTCAGATGGAACTCAGACTGAACTCATACTGAACCCATACTGAACTCTATTTGAACACCCACCTAAAACTGTTCTTCTGAGTGGTGTTCATTCCTGATTGTATGGCTCCTTTATCAATAGCTCAATGTGTGTTCAATCTATGGTGAGTTTGGGTCCAAGGTTGCGGACTTGCTAGCAAGTCCGCCCCCCATATTGTGTGGTGGTAATAGTGGATAGATTAACAAAAATGCGTAAGTTTATCCCTACCCATATAGAGGTATCTGCTAAAGACTTGGCGTTACTATGGTGGACTCAGATGATGAATACTGCTGGGTTCCCCAAAGCCATAATCTCTGACAGAGATCCTAAATTTACTTCAGAGTTCTGGACATCTTTGATGGAAGTATCAGGTTGTCAATTAAAATTGTCTACAGCACACCATCCACAAACTGATGGGCTGGCTGAGAGGATGATACAAACTCTAGAAGACATGATCAGAAGATATTGTGCCTTTGGATTAGAATACAAAGACAATGAGAAATTCACACATGACTGGGTAACATTAATTCCTGGCCTTGAATTTGCCTATAACAGCACAACTCATTCTGTAACAGAGAAGAAACCATTTGAACTCTGGCTGAGATATGTACCAAATACCCCAGTAAATCATTTAAATAAACTACCAAGGTTGGATATACACCCTGGCACTAAATCCTTTATTCATATGCAACAAATGTGTAGAAAGCATGCAGAAGAATGCATCCAAAAAGCATTTGAATAGGAAAAGAAAAGGTGGGACAAATCTCATAAAGAATTTGAATTTAAAAAGGGAGATGAAGTCCTCATATCAACACTACATTTTAACTTACAAGGTAAAGTTAAATTAAAGGATCCCTTTGTAGGACCTTTTGTAGTAAATAAAATGGTTGGGAATAATGCAGTGGAAGTCATATTACATGCTCCATATGATAGGAAACATCCAGTTTTCCCTATCTTATTATTGAAACCTTACCATGCAAATGATCCTGACTTATTTCCAAAAAGAAGGGGAAGGCCTAAAAAGCAACCTGAAGAAATTGTGGAAAAAGCAGAGATTGAAAAAATACTCAAGAAAAGAATCCTTACTAAAGAAAAAGGAACTGATTATTTACTAATATTTAAAGGGAAATCAAATGAATTTGATAAATGGATACCTGAAAAAGAAATTTCTAATTTATCCACCCTTCTTAAAAAATTTAAACAGAAATAAACTTTCTGTTCAACCAGCTGAGGGGTTAAAAAACCAGTACTCATAATATTTTATTATGTTTTATTTCTTTAAAGTTGAATCTTTAATGCTACAGATTTATTCTGAATACCTGAAAATTACAAATTAAATAAAATAAAATGTATAACTTATCATTTTTTTTATTGTTTTTTTTTGGGTGGGCGAGGGTCAGCCTGTATATCTCCAGGACTGAGTAAAAAGTAATTATAAGTTATGTTAAACACATGAACTATACATGGGAATAATAAATAAGAGTACACAAATAGTATACATAAGTAAAATTATGATAATACACAAAAAATGCCATTATAACACCTTATATACACACATATATCCACCTTTTATAGGTCTTATGTACTTAATATTAAGTTGTAATATGTTAGGGTAATCTTAAGAACCTTAAGTATAAGGCTACATAATTTTTAAGTACACTTAAAGCTGTTATATTCATTGTTTTATGCAAAAAACAAGAAATGCGCTTTATTTCACTTAAAAGTTGACTATATGCGCTATAAAATTGAGAATATCAAAATTGCGCTTTGACAGATCAATTAGGCTCATTTAGAACTATTGATTTGGCTATTTAAATGCATAAAAATAACACTTTTCAAATTTGGTGTTTTTTATGCCAGAAATGGCTTCTGTGTACTGGCCACATACTGCCTGCTTTTTTCCCGTGTGAATAGCTTCATTTTTAGCAAAGTTAGCTTTTTCACACTATAATTACCCCACATTCTACGCCCACTGTGGGGAAACACACTAAAATAGGTGACAGGCGCTTATTTAGTGTCCTAGCTTAATTAATAATGCATTGACCTTGTTTATATGCACTAATTTCATTAATAACCTCACTCTTGGCATTTTATTTCATCACCACGCTTAAATTCGCCTAATTTTAGTCAAGGATTTACCCGTGCAAGAGCCTGCCAAGAACTGCATGTAGTTACCCCACATCTCACGCTCTTTTTTAAGTTTTTGGGTGGTTTCTCAGTCAATTTTGGTTATTTTTGAATGGGAATTTCACGTAGTATAATGTCAGGATTAGCCCCATTATTTCTACAGTCAATCCCCCATATTATTAAGCTATTATTAACCTTAAAAAGTCTCCTTTAGTCTTTAATATTATTGTTTTATACGCATATACTCTCTTTTTGTCTTTTTCTTTAATTTTGATGGATTTCCCTTATTATTACAGGATTTTGGCGGTTGTTACTCTTCTAATTATGTCATGGGTTACTGGGAATTTTGATGGGCATGTCTATTAGTTGTTTAGAGGCGTCATTAACTGTGTATTGGGTGGTATATCAAGGGAATCATTGGGGAACTCAGTGTGTATAAAAGGAGGAGGTTTTTGGGTTGTATTTCTTCATTCTTTATTATTACAATTTAACCAATATAACCAAACCAATTACAATACATATCAATTAGTACTTTTATAAGTCTTTTGAATAGTATCTGAATTTATATAATCTATTTTTCTACCAACTATAAAGATTGTAAGCCATATATAAGAATAGTGAGAATTATATTACTGAGACCTCTATATTTGATTATATTTTACAACTTAGTGGATTAAAACTACAGTATTCATATAGGACCATTAAAATCTTCTAGAAAACTGACTATTCAAGCTAGTTCACGTCCTTGTACTTGACCTTAGCCTGACAGTCTCCCATCATTTTAACATATTGGAGGGAGCCCACCCAGTGATCATTTCTATGGACTGGAATTTCTCTTACTGGACCTTCTCTTGATCTGGACCATCCATGGAGCTGGACTTTCTTTGATTTTTTAGTTATGATTTTGCTAGATAGTAGTTTTGGATTATTTTATTTTTTTTCTCTTCTTTTTCTTTTAATTTTTTATGGGGGTTGTTAAAATTATAAAATCATAAATATAGGGCTTACCACATCAGGGTCACCTGGATGTGGGCAAGCATTGGTGGGGAAAGGCTCATCAATTTGCTGGGCAATGCTATTTTATCATGTTTATCATTTTATTTTTATTTTCATTAATGTCATTTTTTATTTTTTATTCTCATTATTACCCTTAAATTATGTTTCTTATTTCAAATCATTTAAATTATTTAAGGTGTATCCACATCAAGGTGCACTTGGATGTGGGCAAGGTATCAGGGATCAGCTTATCAATTGGCTGGGGGATACCATTTGTATTATTTTTTATTTTTTAGTTTATTTCCTTTTTTTTATTTTATTTGTAAATTTTTAATTTTAGTATGTTAGTAGATTTTAAAAAAAAATTAGAATTTATAGTTATTAATTTTTATTATTTATTTATTATTATGTTTTTAATCTTTTTGCAGGAGCTCATTGTCTGGATGATGAAGTTTCTGGAGGCTGGTCCAGATTATGATGTTGTTTTTGTTTTTTTTGGGGTTGTGGGAAGCACTGTGTTCTTTGAAGTGCATCCTGCTGGAGAGATTATATGGATTATAATGGGCAGGAATGGGTTTGGATGGAGTTTCAGAAGAGGAAGAAGAAGAGGCAGGAATGGATTGTTGTAAGGTGTGCTTAATTATCCTAGACATCTTCCAGTGGTCGTCCAATAGTTGTTTCCTCAAGGTTTTCTCAAATTCATTTAAAGGTCCATGGAGGGCAAAGGCTTTCAGCATGTTTGAACACATGGTGCTGAGGTGTTGTTTCATGTCTCCATAATCCAGGGTCAAAGAAGTTTCTAGAGGTTGGGCAGCTCCAATAGTAGAGTCAGGAGGAGGGGTGCCAACTAGACAAGAAGAATTGGATCAGTAATTATTTTTGTTGAAGAAATTGGATGAATTAATGTGGTACTTACAGATTGGAAGCTCATCAAATTTTTAAGCAGCAGGAATTTGGACTTCTGAAGATTATGGAATGGTGATAGTAGGTGGATCAATCATGGAAAGATATGGATTCTCTTGGTCTTCCTCTGAAAGGTTTTGAGAAGGTGAACTAGGAGGCTGATGTTCCTGGGGCCTAGTTGGAGCAGCAGGTCTGCTGTTGCTGTTGTTAATATTTCTGCTTGATTCAGTTGGATGAGGTGCTGCTGATAGAGTACCAGGGTTGTTATAAGATGGGGAAGGAGAGGTTGATTTGGAAGCGGATTGATATCTTCTGGATGGAGCTTTTGAAGGAATGGAACTGTTTGAAGAATAGTTGGCTGACAGAGGAGAGGTGTAGCTTTGCTGCCTTAACTGGGGACAAAGTTGTTGCTTTGGTGCAGTGTTGGGTGTTCTGGTTTTTCCTGGGGTCTTCTGGAAGGTCTCCTAGAAGTTTGGGAAAGTTGGGAGTTTTTGGACCTTGGAGAGGTTGTCTTCATTTCTCGGGGAGTAGTGGGAGGTAGTTGCGTTGAGTTGTTTTTGTTGATTGAAGGAATTTGGCTGTTTTCTGGCTGTTTTGGGAGGTTTTGAGCCTGATTTTCACTGTCTAGTGAGGCAGGTGGGCCGCCTGGGCGCGGTCTAGAAGCCTAGGAGAAGATTTTAAAGCTTTTGGAGCTAATTTGGCAGAGATAAAAGCTGTTTCTTGGGAAGTTAACGCAGGCCTTTTTGGGAGAGTTCTGGAAACTGAGTTCTGGGATCTTCTGGATGGTGCTGAGGATAAAGATGAAGAGGCTGGACTAAGCTCTGGGGATTTGGTAGTGGATCTGGAGAGGTATTTATGAGAAGGTGAAGGAGGAAGAATAGGGTAGTTGGCATCTCTGTCACATTTTTTCTTTTTGGAGTAGCAAGAATCATAGGCCCTTTTGTAGAATTTGGCTTCAGGAGTTGGAAGAGTGAATGTGAAAGGTCTGCACATGTGGATGCACTGTTTTCAGGCATAGTCCTTGCAAGCAATGAGGCAAGGAAGAGTGGAGGGGTCAAAATCAGGGGATCCAGCCATGATCTGTGGTGAGAAAAGATGATGGAAAGAGATAAGAAGGAGATTTTTGTCAGTGATGGGTAGATGATGAAGTGAAGGTGGAAGTTCAGCAGGTTGGCTGTAGGTGTATTTAGTATGGAATTGGCTGGGTCTATTTTATGCAAAATTCTGCCAGTCCTCCAAGACTTTAAACTGGCCGGTTTCAAGAGTAGTCCAGCAAGACTTTAAACTGAACACCGTGTTAGCCCCCCAAGACTTTAAACTGAATATTGTTTGATGGTGTAGTCCCCCAAGACTATAAACTGAGGAATGGGTTTGAAAGATTGGTGGAGGGTATCTACAGGGGAGCCTCTGAATTTAGCAAAGGCAAGTTTGGGGGTAATTGATGGGCTGGCAGCTCTATTCACAATTACCCCAGAATGTTAGTTTTTTCTCTGTGTCTTAATGTGGTTGATCTCTGGTTCTGGGTTTATGATTTAGGTTTTGAGTCCCCCAAGACTTTAAACTGAGGGTTTTTGAGTCCCCCAAGACTATAAAATGAGGATGGTCCCCCAAGACTTAAAACTGAGGGTTGTTTGTGGTCACATCCTATAGAGGGTGTGGTCAATTTTTCTTTTCTGAATCAAACTCAAGTACTAGTGGAATTAGAGAGGGAATCAAGAGATGAAATGGAGTGTTCAGAATTAGCCTTGAACTGGTGAATGAGGTTTCTTCTGTTCTTAATGTCTTGTGGATCTCTAGCAGGAGTGGATTGAAAGTAGTTTAGCAGAAGGTGTTTCTGTTGAGATGTGTGTTGTTGGAACTTGGCCTTAATTGTCGGCAAGTGGTTTGGTGTTGGTGGTTCAATGGATCCTACATTGTTATCATAACTTTCAGAAGATGGAGGAACTGAGAAGTCATCAGTTTTATAAAGTGGAAAGAAGAAATGGAATTTTTTACCATCAGATGGACCAGGGATGGTGGAACTTGTTGTTTTAGTGGTTTTGTAACTCTTCTGGGAAGGGTGTAGTTTTTTGATTAATCTGGGAATCAAGATGGATGGCCTAGATCTTTTGATGCTTGTAGAAGATGGACCAGGTTGAGGTGAAGGTGAAGCTGTTGAAGAAGATAATGGACCAGGTCTGTAGCAGGACTTCTTTCTGGAGTGGCAGACATCACAGGATGTTCTGTATGGATGGACAGGAGGTGTGATGGTGTAGATTATATTATTGTTGATGCAGCATTGGCAAGGACCCATTTCAGAGGCATATTTGGAAAGAAGGTTGAACATAATGGTTTGATGAAGAAAGAATGTGGACATTCTTAATTGGAGGGAGGATGTGGTCTTCCAACATTGGCAGGGGCCTTTGTTGTGTGTTTTGGCGCTGTTTGTGCATGTCTTAATTGACATCTGTTGAAGAATCGGGTATTTTTCTGGTTTTATTCTGTGGATATTGGGACTGCGGGTATGTGGGTACTATAATTGGATAGCCCTGGTTTTTCTATATATTTCATGTGGTGATAATATTTTTCATATTCTAAGTTTTAAGGGGTCAATTCCTCATTCTTCAGTTACAAAAGAAAACTGTTTAATTTTGTTTTATGTGTTTTACGGGCTAACCTTATTCTTAGGGTTAAGTACTTAGTACCATCGGACAGGGCTAATTTAGCTCTATATTTCATGTCCCAATATTGTTATAGTAAAATTCCATGTTTTAAAGGTTTTAGTAGTTGTAGCTAATTTTTCTAAGTATATTAGGTGTTTTAATTGGTTTTCTGGCTTCAGGGAGGCTGGGCCGCTTCAGGCGGCCCGCCCGCCTCTGTTTTAGAAGGTTGGGGAGCGCTTCTGTAGGGTTTTTATTCAATTTGGCTGGTACAGGTGCCAAATTTGTTGGGGTGCATGGGCTCTTACATAGTGGTCTGTGTGTACATAGTGAATAAGACAGTTTGGGGCAACTTTAATTATCATACAACCATCCGGAGGTGATATCTTTGTTCCTCACTCAGTTTTCACTGTTTTTTTGGCCACAATTGGATGTGTTTGTTGCAAGGTTAGTTCTTCATTTAACTCAACTTTAGCAACAGGTTCTCTGGTATAGTTTTGCAAGCTATATCAAGTCTTATTGCTGTCGCTGGTGTGGATTTGCAGCCTACATCAAGTATCTTTGCTTTCTCTGGTGTGGACATTGGTCTACATTTCCGCTCTTTGGTCTGGTAGTCTGTCTGGGGACTACTTTCTTGTCTCATCAAGCATTCAAGTGTGTTGAAAAGGGGGCTTAGAAAACAGAAACCAACTTACTTTAGCAAGTAAATCTCACTCTATTTTTCTAAAGGGACAGGGGAGTTTCTCTCTGGTTTTTCTCCAACTCCCTTGGTCAAGACCTATAGCTAGTACTATAGGATTGTCTACAACGGGTGTATTTTAGAGGTCTGTGGTGTGCAGAATAATGGATGGGTATGAGGTCAATGTGAGGAGGAGTAATGGATATAAAAGGGGTTGGATTGTGGTTTGATATTCCTTTAGAATTAAATTATAAAACGTATATATAGTTAATAGTTGTAAAGCTTCAGTTTAAATCATTATTATTATATCTTTCCTTATTTTTCTCAGTAATCATTTCTAAATCTTAAGTCTTTGATTATTGAGTTTCCAACCCTTTGTGAGATCTTAAGAATATTAATATTACCTTTAAAAATATAATAGAATTCTTATTGAACATATCTTGAAGCAGTAGCTCTTCCTTCGAGTAATCTTCGAATCACTTCCTCGAACATTGCCTCTGTGCTTCGAAGAAGTTTCTAAACTCTCTCCATCTCACTTCCAGGAACACCCTCGACCTTGTGCGTATGTCATCCGGTGACAGTATAATTTAATTCTCCGTAGTTCTCATTCTTTCGCACTACTACATCCTTTTTCAGGTGTTTTAAATTCTTTAAATGGCACCTGTTCAATGCACTCCTCCTACGGGCGCTAATACTAGGGCTCATTCCAGAGGCAGGCCAACAGCCACACGGCCTGTTTCCGGCACTCACTCCCTGGAACCTCTCAACCTTAGAGAACGGGGACACTCAGTCCAATCTGTAGAAGACATCCCCCAGGATTTTGATGATTCTAGCGAGGAAGAAGAAGGAGAGGACACAATGCATGAGGCACCATCTGCCCCTGCTACTCACCCTTATGGTCAACCTTTGGAGCCTGGACCATCTAATTCTATGGAAGACTTCATGAGACTTTTCATGAAAACCCTTTCAAATCCAACGTCTTTGGAGGGATCTAAATTCAAAACTCATTCCATGAAATCTCCTGATAAATTGGATGTAGATCATCCAGACAGATTGCGCCCCTTCTTGCAAACCTGCAAGCTCCTGTTCCATAACAACCCTCGAACCTTCAATAACAACCAATCAAAGGTTGTTTATGCTTCTTCATTCCTAGCTTTAAAAGCAGCAAGGTGGTTTGAACCTTATCTTCTCATGCTCTCTTCGACATAAACCCATTTACTCATCAATAACTGGCAAAAGTTCAAAGACCAACTCTTTACATTGTTCGGTGATCCTAATGAAACTGACAATGCATAAATTGAACTTGATTTCCTTCGCATGAGTGATAATGGTAAAGCCTCTGAATATATCTCAAACTTCAGAGCACTTCAAACTCAAGTAGGTTGGAATGATTCTGCCCTCAAGTATCATTTCAAAAAGGGACTTCCTTCAAGGATTATGGATCAATTAAATCTTCATGGTCAGAAGATGACTACTTTAACGGATTTAATGGATCGAACCATTGAACTCAATGGCGTTTACCAAGGACGACTACAACATCGTTGATATTCCAACAAATCTCAAGGCATAAATTTTTAATCAGGACCTTCTTCACACCCACGGACAACTCAATCCAAACCCAATAAGGGAAAGGACAAATCTCGAACAAAAAGCTCAACCCCAGGCAATATCAGTAAGGTACTGGATCCAAAAGGGGAACTAAAAGAAGCTGAGACAAAGAGACAAGCAGATAATGGGTTATGTATGTATTTTGGGGGTAAGCACAAGCTAGAAGATTGTGTAAAGTTGAAGGAAAGAGAAGGTATTAGTTCAAGGTCAAAAAACTAGTAGATAGTTTTCTTGTGTGCAAAGCAAACTATCTTATCTCACCCAGTGGACAGAACGTCCATGTCTTAAGGACTGGAGTTGCCTGAAACCACTTGAGATTCATTCTTTTCAAGGAGGATACCCCCTTCAGTTGTCTTATAGACTCTGGAGCTTCAATTTCTTTTTTCAGTTTATCTTTTGCAGAGAATTTAAAGCTGAAATTCACAGATATTGATTGAACTCCAATTTATTTGGTCAAATCAGAGGAACCCAAATATTGGGTAAGTAAGAAAGTTTTATGGGTTTTTAACTTTCCAAATTTTCCACCCTTTGAGTGGGAATTATCAGTCTTGGACGCCCCAAGAATGGACAATACCATCCTTGACCATGACTTTTTAACGCATTGGAATCCTGAAATTGATTGGTCACGGGGATCGATCACCCCACGCACTAAGTATATTTCTGATTCTTCAATGCAGGTCAATAGGGAGTTAAACAATCCGCCTGACAATTTCCTGCTAGAGGACAAATCTCTGCCAGATGACTTGAAATCATCTGATCTTTCTCTAAATGAGAAATTGGCTAACCCTTCTAGCTTGATCACTTCACTCGAAGAGGATTTAAATTTCCTCAAAGTTATTGAATGATGCTCTCTAAATTCTGGTCTTCCCTCAAAAGATTCTCTCCAATATGATGAGGACAACCAAATCAATGTTGAAGCCATTAAATTGACTCTACCAGGAATCTATCATGATTTCCTCGATGTTTTCTTAATCCGCAAGGCCAATAAGTTACCACCTCATTGACCCTACAACCATCAAATAGAGTTAATGGTCCATTACCTCTGGCAGGTCCTGTCAATTCTTTATTGAAGGACGAATCTCAAGTTCTTTGAGACTACATTGCAGAGAATGTAGCCAAAGGTTTCATCAGAGCCAGTAAATCTCCAATCAGGTCCCCTGTTCTTTTTGTAAAGAAAAAAGGCGGTAGCATTAGGTTGTGTGTTGACCATAGAAAGCTCAACACAGTTACAAAGAAGAATGCATATCCAGTTACTCCTATGTCATTGCTTCTTACCCTCTTTAATGGTGCTGATTTCTTTTCTAAAATTGATCTTAGAGGCGCTTATAATCTTATTTGCATTGCGGAAGGTCATGAACCACTGACTGCAATGCGCACTAGATTTGGTAGTTTTGAATATTTAGTCATGCCTTTTGGATTATTTAACGCACCATCTACTTTTCAAACTTTTGTTAATGAAATCTTTCAAGATGTTTTCAAACAATTTGTTGTCGTCTACTTAGAAGATATTTTAATTTTCTCGAAGACACTAGATGATAATTTTCATCATGTTTGACAGGTTCTAAATCGCCTTTGAGATCACGGTCTCTAGGCCAAGCACAATAAATGTGAATCCCATTTTGAATCTATTGATTTTTTTGGGTTTACCTTGTCAACTGATGTTTTAGTCATGGACAACAAAAAGGTCCAAAAAATCCTGGAATGGCCTGAGCCCAAAACCGTTAAATCCCTCCAAGGATTTTTGGGTTTTGCCAATTTCTATAGAAGATTTATTAAAGATTACTCTAAAACCATTTCCAATATTACTTCTCTTCTTAGAAAAGATATTCCTTTCGTTTATACTTCTACAGCACAAAAGGAATTCAAAGCATTGAAGACTGAGTTTACCACAGCTCCAATTCTTCAACACTTTGATCCTTCTGCTTTGACAATAGTCGAGACAGACGCTAGCAATTATGCTATCACAGGGGTCATTTCTCAATTCAATCCTGAAACAAAATTGTTTCATCCTGTTTCTTTTGAATCACGTAAACTCATTGCGGCAGAATTAAATTTTGAATTTCATGACAAGGAGCTTTTAGCTATTCTTCATTGTCTTAAAAAATTGCGCTCTTTTCTTCTCAGCCTAGATAGTCCTTTTCAAATCCTGACTGACCATAATGCTTTGAAATACATTATGTCTTCCAAAGTGTTAACCAGGCGTCAATCCAGGTGGGCTGAATTTCCTTTTTCTATTTCCTATTGCCCAGGTAAGAACTGTATTGTCCCAGATATCCTGTCACATTGGGACAACGTTTACCCACAGCAGGGGGACGCATTTGCTGACAAGAACCCAGAAAATGTGAAATCAATTTTCAATGAATCAATGTTAACGACTCATCAACTTAATTCAATGACAATTCAATCTTTTCAAAATCCACTATCCAACATCCTCAAAGCTCAGTCAAAGGACAATTATTGTTTAGGGATAAAAGACAAAATACTCTCGAAGCAAGGGGCCAAAAGATTTCGTATTGAATCAGGTCTATTAGTTTTCAAAGTTTGAGTAGTCATACCCAACAATAATGAAATAAAATTATGGATTTTCAATATTCGACATGATTCTCCATTAGCTGGTCATTTTGGGGTTGATAAAACCTACCAGTTAATAGCGAGGGATTTCTTCTGGCCAGGAATGACCAGAGAAATCAAGGCCTATATAAGATCTTGTTACGAATGTAATAGGAATAAGGCTCCCTGTCACCAGAAGCATAGGTTGCTTCAACCACTTCCTATTCCCTCTAAACCTTGGGAATCTTTATTGATGGATTTTATTTCTCAACTTCCTCTTTCTAATAATTTTGATGCTATATTAGTAATAGTAGATAGATTTTCAAAAATGTCTATTTTTATTAAAACCACTACTTCTTCTACAGCAGAAGATTTGTCAAAATTGTTTCTAGAATATTTATTTTCCAAACATGGCTAACCTAATGATATTATTTAAGATAGAGGCTCATTGTTTGTATCCACATACTGGACTCAATTGTGTCAACAACTCAATATCACAAGGAATCTCTCCACAGCCTATCATCCTAAAACCAATGGTCAAAGGGAAAGGGTCAACCAAATCCTCAAACAATACCTTCGAATGTATGTCAGTTACCAACAATACAATTGGACCACATGGTTACCATTGGCCGAATTTGCTTATAATAACTGGACTCATTCTTCGACACAAAAATCTCCTTTCGAAACTGTTTATGGAAGACATCCTCGATTCAACTCAATTCATGTAGGAACTAGTCATCTTGCGGAACATTATCTTTGAACCATATCACGACTCCAATAAGAACTTAAATCAAACTTGGAATTAGTGATTTGAAGGTACAAGGAACAGGCCGACAAACATCAACAATCTGCTCCTTCCTTTAAAGCAGGCGACAAAGTATGGCTCAACACATGAAACATTCGAAAAACTTGACCATCAAAGAAACTGGCTGAAAAACGCTTGGGACCATTCAAAATCAACTCAGAAGTCTCTAAAACTGAATTTCAACTTAAGCTACCTCCTAAATGGCATGCTATTCACCCTGTTTTCCACATATCTCTCCTGGGACTAACTCGAGAAACATACCCTGGCAGGAACCAACCTCCTCCAGAACTGGACGAAGTAGAAGACCATGTAGAGAGGGAAGTAAGCCGTATCCTTTATTCAAGAATGTGCAAGGGGAAACTTCAATACCTCATGGAATGGGAAGGCTTCCTCAATGACTCAGACAAAACATCCTGGGAACCAGCTATCAATGTTTCTAATGCCCCTGAACTCCTAAAATCTTTCATCTTAAATATCCTTTAAAATTCTAAAACTTCTTCTCTTCTAAAAATCCTTAATCTGTTTTCTCTTTTTCTTCTTTCTTCTTCTCAAAAGCCTTTTTCAACCTTCTTTAAAAATAAATTAATTAATTAAATAAATAAAATAAAATAAAATAAACTAAAATTAAAGTAAATTAAATTAAAAGGTTAAAATAAAAAGATAAAATAAAATAAAATAACAAAATAAAATCTTAAAATTCATTAAAATAAAATCTTAAAAATCAATAATTCCTTTAATTTTCTTTCTTTTTCTCCTTTCAAACTTTTCTTCTTTTCCCTTATTTCTTTTTCTTTGAACTATTAAAATTTTTCATGAACTCAATACGACAATCTTTCTCAAACTTCACTTCAACCTTTAAATCTCTCTTTTAAAATTCTTCAAACAAATTACTTCTTTCTTTCAAATTCTTTTTTTTCAAAACTATTTTTTACTTTCTTTCTTTTCAAATAACCTAAATTCCTCAAAAACTTCAATAAATAAAACTTTCAAAAATAAAATTTTTTTCTCTCATTAAATTTTCATTTCAAACAAAATTTTTTCAATCAACTATTTTTTTCTTCTTACTTAAATTTTTTTTTCCTTTTAAAACTTAAACTAAAATTTTCTCAGTTAAATATTTTTTCTTTTCTTCTTTCAAAATTTAAAACAAAATTTTTTTTCAAATCTTTTCTTTTTTCCTTTTTTCTTTTTTCTTTCTCAAAATTTTATAAAATATATATTTCAATTAAAACAACAAAATAAAATAAATAAATAAATACACAAATTTCTTTCTATTTTTTCTCCTTCCCTCTTTCTTCCTTTTTTTCTCTTTCCATTTCAAATTTTCTCCTGTATTTTCTCCTGAACCAATTTCTTCATTTTTTCCAAAGCCACCCTTTTTTCCTTCCTGCATTTCTCAAATACCTCCTCCTCTCCTACAGGTACCACTTCTCCAATCTCCAGTAATTCTTCTGCCACATCGAAGGAGGCAGCATCGACAATCTTGTTGACCTCACCACTTAAATCTTCGATGAATCGAGCTCATCGACCATACCTGGTCAAGAGTTTCCTCGTTGTCCTCCCTCAAATAAATCACTGGTTGATTTTCCTCAACTGGAAGCGATGGCGCAGCTTCCACAATTGGAGCTTCTGCAATGACATTGGAATTCTAAAACATACAGTCATCAGTAACAAAATTTTTGAAATAAAAGAAAAGCAGACTTACTTCAAAAAATGGGTCAGCCTCTAAAAATATCTTTGGGGTGACCTCCACTGTCACTTCCTTCTCCTCTTCATCATCTTTGATGACCATCTGCCGCTTCTTTGGAATCCGCCTCAAGATGGGGATTTAATCCTCATCCTCTTCAACCAACTCATCTACTGCCTCTTCCACCCCTTGTCTTTTACCAGTGGCCTGGGTTACCCAGGCTACCACGGTATCCTCAACCTCCTCCTCAATCTCTTCCACTGACCAATCGTCCCCGACAAACACATCCCAGATATCTTTGACCACCTCTTTGGTCTTCAGGATTACCCAGTATTTAGTTTTTGTAAACCGTCGTTTGATGTCCCCGTTTTTTTATAGGGAATCACACATCACCCGTCTCCAACAGCAAAACTTGCATTTCTGGCAAGGACCTCGTGTAGCCGTGCTTTTGACGCAAAAATATTTCATCGGTTCACAGGCCATGCAGGCTTGGGAGTATTTCCGGGTAACAATTCCACCATCCGCTTTAGGGTGTGGAGGCGTGGGAGTTGGGGTAGGAAAAGTTGACATAAATAAATAGAAAATAATTAAAATAAGAGTTGAGAGAAAGTAGTGTGGGAAGAATATGTCTCACGCTCAACGGAGCTCGCGTTTTATACCTGGTGTAGACTGTTCTAAAGTACTAAGCAGTAGACACAATGCGAGATGGGCTGGTTCTCCTCTTCAATTTCTAAAAAGAAGCACCTGCCACTCTTAATTTTAAAGACAGCGCAATAATGTTTAACACTAATTTTTGATTAGAAAGTTTATAAGATGAGAGATGAGTTTTAGAGATCAGGAAAAACAAGTATTACTATCTGGATTTTTCTATTCTTAACAAGCGCTAATATCCACAGCTACTCCCTCTTGAAGCGCTCTCTTTGAATATGCCTTGTTATAGCAATAAAATGACTCTAGTAATAATCAATCCTACTGAATCTATATAACCTCTCTATGTTGCACTTCTTTCACTATGCTTTTTGAAATACACACACAGATGCACAATTAAAGGATTCAGACAAATCTCTAATTTACTACTCTATTTTTTTTGTATATATCAATCTCTCTCTTAAAAGACTATATATGTGTATATATATCTATCTTATATGTATATGACTCCCCCAGACTCTATCAAATAGTCATCCTTTTTATATTTTTACAGTACTCAAGACACAGTTCTCTAGTGGATCTTCAGCGCTAGCTCTAGCGCCGTATTAGTAAAACAATAACTAATCTATTAGTAAGCTACATACACTTCTTGTAACAACTACAGCGCCTAAATCATACCCTATAATTACTAACACTAGTATTAACTTGTTTCACTGATACTCCACATATGCGCTTTTAACTATACCTTTGTTTTGTTTCAGCACTAGTTCCAGGTTTGACTTATCCTAATGCTGCGTCTAGTTGCCTTAACTCTTGGGTAGTTTTATGATTGAGTCCCCACTCTCTTTGCTTTAATACTTAGTTCATAGTTCCGACAGCTCACTTAACTAGTTAGCCTTCTTCATTACTTTTCTCAGTAAGTTTCCCAACTGGCCACGGTACAGCATACTATGCACTTGAGTCGACCTTAATCCATGACTTTTTCCTTAATGCGTAACACATACTTTTTTTGGAAAGCCCAAATCCATATTTGTTTAGCGTGTAATTGTCCTAAGTTGATAATACACAATTCCCTATTGTGCGGCACATCTTGCTGCAATATCCAAGCGCACAGACCCTTAATCCTTTTTGACACTTCCATTTCCTTTGTTCCTTGAAACACACAAATACACATTATATTTTTGCACTTCCTGCTGCGCTAACTCCCCTTTATCCTTCCTGGACTACACGCGCTGATTGGTCTAAATTCACACTTCCTGCAAGGCGTGTACCACACCGGGAATCTGTCATGCGCCACGTGACACTTGAGGCAAAAGCAGCTCATTAAATCAATAATACAGAGGTCTAAATACATACTTAAAGCACAGAAGACAATTCTACATAGCAACTGCAACTTTCCTTTGTGTACTCACTATTCAACTGCGCTAGTCTAAACTTTAAATCTAAATTAGTCAATCTCTCAATAGTGTGTTTAGTCTTTTCTTCGATAAGCAACACACAGCGCAATAGTTATTGTAATATTCCACTAAAAGGTTTATTAAGTATCTGTGGGTTATTAAAAGGGGTAGTGAGCATGGACGGGATGGTTAGTGTAGGATTAAAAGGGGTAACAGATGTTAGTGAGGAGGGTCCAGGTGTAACGGGTGTATTTTGGAGGTCTTTGGTGTGCAGAATAATGGATGGGTATGAGGTCAATGCGAGGAGGAGTAATGGATATAAAAGGGGTTGGATTGTGGTTCGATATTCCTTTAGAATTAAATTATAAAATGTATATATATTTAATAGTGGTAAAGCTTCAGGTTAAATCATTATTATTATATCTTTCCTTATTTTTCTCAGTAATCATTTCTAAATCTTAAGTCTTTGATTATTGAGTTTCCAACCCTTTGTGAGATCTTAAGAATATTAATATTACCTTTAAAAATATATTAGAATTCTTATTGAACATATCTCAAAGCAGTAGCTCTTCCTTCGAGTCATCTTTGAATCACCTCCTTGAACATTTCCTCTGTGCTTCAAAGGGGTTTCTAAACTCTCTCCATCTCACTTCCAGGAACACCCTCGACCTTGTGCGTAGGTTATCCGGTGACAAATTGATTCAAATCAAAATAATTGGTGAAAACTTAACCAATATTTAAAATTTGATGGTGATTCTTCCTCTGATTGGAAGCAATTCATTCACAGAATTGATAACCTTAAGAATTATTAAAAACTTCCAGATGAGGAAATTTTGTCTAAATGTATTTCTGTATTTTCCAATGTAGCTCTAATGTGGTATGAATCTGTGCTTTTAAATAGAAATGACTACCCCTGAAAGGATTTGAAGAAGTTTATTAAAGCACAGTTTGGTGGTTCAAAGTTTAGGTTAGCCCAACAAAGGCAGTATGAGGAAGTTAGATATAGCTCTTCATCTACGGAAAAACCTATTGAGTTACTGATGAAACTATTAAATATTCTGAGAGCAATGGATCCAAACATGGACTTTAAATTATGGAAGGACAGGATCCTTTATAAATTGCCTATGTCTCTGAGAGACATAATAATTTCTAGGACTGAATTCTTAAGAGAACCTTCTTCTTTTATTAATACTTGTAATGAGGTCCTTTTAAATAACAAGTATGATTCTAGAAGGGTCACTCCTAGACTTTCATTGGAGAAGACCTCCAATTACCAGCAAAAACTTCATGAAAAATTTGATAAACCTTCTGCCCCTGTTGCACCTAAGAAATTGGCAACATACACTTTCTTTAAATGCAGAAAGCCTTGGAAGAAAGGCAATGATTGTGACAAGAAAATATACCTTGTTGAAAAAAAATAGGTACCTGCTGATGACACAGTTGCACTGGATGATACTTCAAGTGATTGTGCCAGCAACATTTCTTATGAATCTAACCAGGAAATTTTAATTATGGAAGAAGATTTTCATTATTTGAATAATATTGACATTGAGAATATTAATTTATCTAAAGTTGAAGATTCTTAGATCATATGAAATCTTGAAGACAGCTCAATAATTATTAGCCCTCTCAAGGCCCCAGTCTTGATTAATGGAAAGAACATTGAGGTTGTTTTGGATTCTGGAGCTGGAGGAAGTGTTGTATCTGAAAAAGCACTAGCTTCAGTGGATCAGGCTTATAAATCAAAACTTATTCCTATCACTTCTGAGAATTGGAGAGGTTATGGCTCTGTTTTGTCCCCCATTTGTAAATACAAAGCTACAGTATTTTTCAACTATAACCATGGCTTTTTAAGAGTTATGTTTAATTTTGTACTTATGAAAAATGATAACTTAAATAGTTGGTTCATTGTGGGAAATTATATTCTAACCAAATATGGAATTAAATTGGATCCCTAAAACCAATGCTTCACAATGGGGTTGAATGCGATGAGAAAATTTAAAATTTCCTTCCCCGATAAATTATTAACACCAGGATTGAAAACATGTCATGCTGTAGTTCAATATAAATGAAGATATACAAAATAAATTCCTGCCCTTCTATCTGAAATTGGCACAGCTTCTTTTGGAGAACAACTTTCTGGTGAGGGAAAAGATTCCATCATTCAGTTGATAAAATCTTTTCCTATGTCCTTTGCTCATGGGTCACATGAATTAGGATTGGTAAAAGAAGATATGAAGCTTTCATTATCTTGCCCATTAACTGAAATACCACTTAGTTTAAAGAAGAAGCCTTATACTTCTTCTTCCACAAAGAGAAAAGATATTTAAGACAATATATCTACCCTTTTAAAAATGAATATTATTGAAAAGGTAGTTAAAACACCTAAACATTGTGTTATCTCACCTGTCCTAATTTCTTATGAGAAAGATAAATCCAAGTTATGTGGTGACTATAGAGAATTAAATACTTATACTGTAGATGATATCTATCCTTTTCCAAGAATTAGCTCTATCCATGCTACCTTACAGGGTGCTAAATATATCAGCTGTCTAGATGGTAATAAAAATTATCACCAGGTACCTGTTGAGAAGAATTCCCAGAATTTTCTGATGATTGCTACTCATATGGGTATTTATAAGTATGTTAGGATGCCATTTCCTCCCAAAAATGCCCCTTCTGTTCTTCAAAAATTTATGGATAACACATTCTATCAAGAAATAATTGAGGTATGTCTGATGGTTTACATTGATGATATCATCAAATTCTCTAAAACATTTGAGGATCACCTTAACCACCTATGTAAAGTGTTCCATAAAATGGATGAGATAAATATGTCACTTGTCTTGAAAAAATAAAATTTGGCTTTCATTCCTTGAAGGTGCTTGGTCATGTTGTCTCAGGATTGCAGATATGTGTTGACCAGAACAAAGTGGCAGCCATACTGCTGGTAAAAGCTCCTACTACAGTTAGAGAGCTCCAAAGATTTTTGGGAATGTGTGGATACTATAGAAAATATATTAAAAATTATCAAGTCATAGCATTACCCCTGAGCCAATTAACTAAGAAACATGTTGCTTTTGTTTGGAACAGTGAAAGACAAAGAGCTTTTGACACTATGAAACATTGTTTGATGTCAGCACCAATTCTTGCTTTGCCTGACTTTAATCAACCATTTGTTTTATACACTGATGCCAGTTTTATTGGCCTTGTTTCTGCTCTTCCTCAAAAACAAGTTATGAATGACAAAGTATCTGAAGTAGTAATTTGTTATATTTCAAGAACCTGGAGAAATAGTGAATTCAAATATGGCTTCACTAAAATGGAGTGTTTAGTAGTAGTGTGGGCTCTAGAGAAGCTATATTATTATCTGGATGACCAGAAATTTGAACTTGTCACTGACTGCAGTGCAGTGAAATCCCTCTTAAACTTGAAGACACCTAGCAGACATATGTTCAGATGGTATTTAGCTTTTCAAGAATACAGAGGGTGGATGAAAAAAATTCATAGGTCTGGCATTCTTCACTAAAATTTGAATATGTTATCAAGGTTACCTTTGCATAATGATGACTCTAATCCTACATATGATCCTGAGGATGAAATAGTTCTTATTCATGGAATATATGTGGTTGATATGGAGGAAGACCTATTACGGCTTATTCTGGATTCATATGATAAAGACACTGACTTAAAAAAGTTGTGTACTATATTAAATGATCCCAAGAATGTTTTAATACAAGCATTAATTAAAACCCTCCCACCAAAGTACCAGATTGCTTTGAAAAAAAGGTAAATTTTTAATTGATGAACGCTACCTCTATTATAGAAGAAAGTTGAGTAATGTTATTGTTATTCCTCCTTCTATGAAAGAAATCATCTTGAAAATTTGTCATGATGACATATTGGCTGGAAATTTTGATCTTGAAAAAATTATGATCAGAATTAAGAACACTGCTTGGTGGGCTAATATGTCTGAAGACACCAAACTATATGTTAAATACTGTGATTCTTTCCAGAAATCAAAAGGAATAAATGGAAAAAGAGCTGAATTGATCCAAAATATTGAATCTCCTAATGCACCATGGAAGATCATAAACATGGACTTTGTTACCATATCGCCCATTGCTGGGAAAGAGAGTTATAACTTTTTCTGGGATATTTTTGACAGATTTACAAAAATGTGTAAATTCATCCCTACTCACAAGGATTTTTCCACTAAAGAATCAGCCTTCTTGTGATGGTCTCATATCTTTAATACTGCTGGTTTCCCAAAGGCCATCATCTCTGATAGAGACCCTAAAATTAGGTCTGAAATTTGGATGTCTCTGATGGATGTTTGTGGTTGATATCTGAAGCTTTCAATTGCCCATCATCCTCAAACATTTGGATTATTTGAGAGAGTGATTCAGACTTTAGTGGACATGATAAGAAGGTAGTGTGCCTTTGGCCTTGAGTATAAAGACAATTACACGTTCACTCATAATTGGATCACCTTACTACCTGTTCTGCATTTTGCTTATAATGGCACTGTTAACTCTGTTACTCAAAGAAAGCCTTTTGAGCTCTGGCTTGGTTATGTTACAAATACTCTTATTTAAATTCTCAATAATAAAATACCTAAATTGGATTCACATCCTGGTGTAAAATCTTCTCTTTAAATGCAACAACTTTGCAGAAGTCATGCTCAAAAATGTATTGAAAAATCTTTTGAATATGAGAAGAAGAGGTGGGATAAATCGCATGAAGAATACACTTTCAAGAAGGGTGATGAAGTACTAATTTCTACAGTCCACTTAAATTTACAAGGTAATAAAAATTTAATAGACCCATTTGTAGGTCCATTTGTTGTCAGAAGAATTGTTGGTGATAATGCAGTTGAAGTTATCTTTTACTCTGCATATGACAGGAAACATCCTGTTTTTCCAATATATCTTTTAAAAACTTACACATCCAATAGTGATTTATTTTCCAAAAGAAGGGGAAGACCAGAAAGACCCCTAATGAAATCACTGAAACAGCAGAAATTTATAAGATTCTAAATGACAGAATAATCACTGCTGAAAAAGGTCCTGAATACTTTTTGAGATTCAAGAATAAATCTTCTGAATATTATTATTGGATACTTAGCAAAGAGATACCTCACCTTCCTACTCTACTAAAGAAATATAAAAAGAAAAAATCATAGAATTTTTATATTGTTTTTTTTGGAGTGAGGGAGTATCAGCCAGGCTACTAGATTCACCCAGTAAGTAATTAATTATTTACCAGGATGAAGCGGCACCTTTATTCCTTATTTTATTAATTATATTTACTTTATATCTTACTTTTAATAATTTAACTAATTGGAATAAGTAAATATGTAGATTTAATTTCCCTCATAATTTTATCCCCTGGTAACATCCTCATGACAGTTTAGAGGTGATGAAAAATTATATTAATACATAATATTGAATCCAAATTATTTTATTTAAAATTGAAATTTACATAAAATCTAAAATAAATCAATTAAGTTGAAATATATATTAAATACAATATATTACTACATTCTTTATAGATCAACTTTAATATTTGCAATATCTAAGTGTGGAATTTTCTTTTTCTCACATGCTCATGTATTTAGATTTTTTAACTCTGTGATTTCTCTCCTTTTTGCTTATAAAAGGCCTCCCATTTGGGTTGTTTTTCTTCATTCCTTTCTAGTTTACAATTTATTATATACAATCAAATTATTCCCATTACTACTATTACTGCTTTAGTATTTACCACTTTGTAATTCTAATCCTTCAAAGTAATAATAATAATATCTCTTTACCTTTAACTTGAGTAATAAACTATAAAGATAAAAAATTATGTACCTTCTTTGAAATCCTGAGCTCTTCCACCTTTCACTGCTGTTGGACCACCTTTAAGACCTTCTAGACCAAGAGGACCTTCTAATACTTACAGTTACCTTTCTGTATGCAGAATACAAGGTAGTTGGATAAACCTAAGAACAACCTTTCCCTTTAAGTAAAATAAGGAGTTCTTATTTAATTAAGCTAAAATTTCTACCTGATAAGTAAATGACTTGCTGAAAAGTTATTTTAAATTTTTTTGAGATCAAATAATTTATGTTCTTAAGTTAATATAAAGAAATACAACAAAAAGTTAGTATCAGTGAAAAGTTATTTAAAGGATTCAATTAATATGTTATTATATAGTTTTAATTTTTGTGCTCAGATGTTAAATTTTACTCTCTGGATTTAATACCTTTCTAATGATACCCCATATGTATATATTTATAAGTTTTTGAGTAAAATATGTGAAGTGTTATTCAAAATTGTTATAATTATAAGGGTATTGCAAATTTTAATGTGTTATGTAAAATTATGGTTTTTATGCATTATAATAGTTGATGATGAAGTCTTATAATCTCTAATCTTGAGTCTAAAGCCTTTATATGCACAGTCTAGTCACATGCCAACTTTTCCCTTCCCGAGCTCATCTAGAGATTCCTGGAGTAGTATGGAGTTTTTCTGTACTTATCTGGTGCTTTTACGTACTTCAAGACTAAATTAGAACCTTAAAACATTAATAAAGAATCTGTAAAGATTCGATATTATAAGGCTACATCTGGAAAAGATTTAATTTAATTTTTGGAGCCTGAACAAGCCTATTCACTAATCTAAAAATTATTAAAGTTAAGTAAATTAACAAAAATAAATAAAAATTAATAAAAAAAAATTAAAAATATAAGAAAAAACTTAAAAACTTCCATAAAATTTCCAATGGTTCTTTAGCCTGCTTAATTTCATTTCCATGATTTTTTTAATCCCATAATAATTTTTCTTGAATGTGAATTAATAATTGTGTCTTGACACATTATTAGGCCAATTTTCACCATACAACCAACCATTTTCTTTGTAATAAAATTGTTCTAAAATTAAATTATTCTTTAAATCTTCATATTAAGTGACCCAAAATAATTTTTAAGTATATTTTTAGGGTGGTACTTAACTTTAGACTGCCACTATGGCTGACCCAAAATCTTCATTTATTTCTAATAAACTTCTCCCACATATAGCAGCCATCACAAATTTAACTTTGAATGATGTCTCATATTTACAAAATACCATCAGATACTTGAAACAATAAATAAGTGGAAAAGATCTTATTATAGCTAGAAGAGATGAAAAAACTAGCATATTATAAAAAATAATAAAGCTGAAGAAAAAGGACAACACTTGGCAGTGGGAAAGGGGAGGGGCTAAGAAATAATTTGCTGCAAAAAAAACCAATAAAAAGAAATAAAAAAGCTTCCAAATATCATTAAAAATTAAAGAACAGAAAACACTTACCAATTTTAAAAAACCAGACTTAAAAAAAATAGTATAGAAAAAAATTGGGAAGTGAAAGAAGAGACAAAACAGATGGGTTGCAAAAAATAGAGGCAAAAAATATGATGATTTAGGATAAATCAACAGGGAGACTAAATTGAGATGATTGGGGAAGAAAGTGGAAAGCACAAGATTTGGAAGAGAAAGTTGTGAGAGCCTGAGGGCAATACCCATGTGGTAAAGTAATAAAAATAATCTGCACAATAAGCAATAAAATCTTTTTTTTCTTTAAAAAAAATTTTTTTGGTGAACTTTTGTTTTTTTTTTGTGCAAAATCACCAAGAGATTTTTTTAGCACTTTAAAAAATAGGAAAAAAATAAGAAAAATCATTTTTTCAAGAAATAAAAAAAAAAAAAAAATCTCCCATGGTTTCAAGATATTTTTCTTTTTTTTCTCACTCATATTCTTTTCACATATAATTTTCTTACAATTATTTCTCTTGCACTTACGTATTTTTCTTAAACTTATTTTTCTGACCTTATCACTACCCACCAAGTAACATATCCCAAATGGGGATGATATAGGGGGGTACATAAGTTCAGAAAAATAAATGTAAAAAAAATAAGTGCAAGAAAAATAAGTGTAAGAAAGGTAAGTGTAAGAAAAACCATTTTGAACACTGTGAAATTTTTTTACCAAAACAAGTTGCAAAAAAATAGGAAAAATTAAATTAAATTAAATTAAAAATCAGTTTTTGAGAAAAAAAAAGATTTTTAACAATAAAAAATTCCTATGGTTGCAACATATTTTTCTTACACTTATTTTTCTCACATATTTATTTTGAACTTACTTTCTTACACATATTCTTCTTGCACTTACTTTTCTTACATTTATTTTTCTGACCTTAGAGCATGTAAAATTGTCCATCTAATTAGCCCAATTATGCAATTTTTTGCATTAATTTGCCATGTTTTTCCAATCATCACTTTCACTAATGTTTATCAAAACATTATCTTTATAGATACAAATTGCATAATTGATGATAATGGAGAATAATTGAGCACCATATCATCTTAACATCACAAGACATAAGGTTATTATGTGTTTTTTATCCCTTCTTGGCTTTTATTTATGTCCTTTATGTTACTTTCTGGATTTCTCTGAATCACCTTTAATTTAACTCAAATTAATCTCAACTTCTTTGGTTTTCAATGCCATGCCTATAACATAATCATCAGGCACAAAAGTAAGTTTCAACATGTTTCATGACTCATTCAAGAATATTTTTTGTATCAATCAGATTTTTTAAGCAATCAGATTGCTTCAAATGTGACTTAAATTTTCTCAAGACTTTGAAAGAGTACCTGTTTTATTATTCTGAATCTATAGAGCCAGTCAGACTCAAAATTGGAGAAAAATTAAGCAAGATATGGTCATTATTGACAGAAAAGCTCATGTGGCATTAATATATAGCCATATCTTAGTCAGAAAACTATGCACCAAGTGAGATATCCCTGATGGGGATATTGTAAGGAGGGAAATAAGGATAGAAAAATATCTACAAGGAAAATATGTGTGAGAAAAATATGTGCAAGGAAAATATGCATTGGAAAAATATGGGTCAGGAAAATATGTGCAAAAAAAATATGTGAGAAAAATAAGTGTAAGAAAAATATCTTGCAAACATGGGAAAGTTTCTTCTTTAATTTTTTTTTCTCCAAAAAAATGATTTTTTAATTCATTTTTTATTTTTTTCTGTTTTTTTACAATTTTTTTTTAAAAAAAAATTCTCATGGTGACAAATGATTTTTCTTACACTTATTTTTCTTGCATTTACTTTTCTTACATTTATTTTTCTGACCTTATGTCCCTCCCTAAAACATCCCTAACTTGTGCTAGATATCCCCATCAGGGATATCTTATGTGTTACATAATGATATTGAGCCAATATTGAATCAGATTAGCTCAACATTCATTTTTCACAGCATCTTCAATCAAAAAAATGGATATGTGATGCCAAATGCATAAAAGATAATGTGAGGTCCTGTACCCCATTAAATTTAGTTGGATTGATGTGATTTGGCATGAAAAATAGCTAATTTCAATTAGATATTTGACTGATTGTGTCAGCCAGGCTACTAGACTTACCCAGTGAAATAAGTAATTATTTACTGGATGAAGCCGCACCTTATCATCTTTAATTATTATTTAATTATCATTTAGTTACATTAAAATTAGTTATAAATTAACTAGTTACAGAATGTTAAAATTAAATTAATTAATTAAATAAATAAGTAAAATTAAAATTATAATTTTGTCCCTTATATTTTTCTCTAACACCGTGCTCAATTGACAGGTTGGGAAAAATAAAACTTTATATTTAAAAAAATATAAAATACAAAGATAAAATAAGATTTAAATATTCAAATAATATTAAATATATACAAAAAAATCAAATTTCTTATTTAGGATTGACATTTACAGTAAATATTAAAAATATTGATGTATTTCTGACATACTCTGTAAATACATCTTTTTGACGCCTTCTTTTTGGAATAACTTTATTATTTGAAATACTCTTTCTGGAATGTTCTTTTTCTCTCTCTTTTCCTACTGTTTTTAGAATTTGATTTCCGTGCTTTGTCTCTCCTTTGCCTATAAAAGGCCTCTCTTTTTGTTGTCTTTTGATCATTCTATCTTACCAAACCATTTTTACAACTATTAACCAAATAAACACTTATTCTTATATTCTATATCATTAGTATTTACAATAGCGTAATTCTAATTTATAATTTATATTAATATTTTAATCCTACCTCTTTTATTGAGTAAAACATTCATCTTTGAATTAAGAAAAACGTACAAAATTGTTGAGAATCCATTTAAGCCTTTTAAATCCTCGTAGAACTACGTACCAAATCTTCTAGACTAAAAGTGTACCTTGACAATTGGGAACCTTTCCGAAATATCGATGGCGCAACGTTACTTGAGGCGTAATCGAGAGGACCATCGGCGTAGAAGCACCTGTAAAGGACGAGTGGAGGCAAGAAAACGACGAACGTCATACGTCACGTGATAAAAGTTTTTGCTGCGAACGGGAATCGAACCGCGCTCCAAAACTTAAGTTCATATACTGACTAAAGATCGTATATATCGTGGTAATTATTGTGATTACTATTTGTGGGTTACTCTTCACTCTTCATTTGCTACGTATTTCCTTTTACTCAGCACTCTGTAAGTAGCATTAATTTGCTCATTTTGCAGGGGGAGGTGTCTGGTAATTGGAATTTAATTTTATTATTATATTTTTTTTTATTTTTCCTGGTTGACCATAATAGAGCAATAACTGTTCTTAGTCCCAGAGGTAATAAAATAATTATATATTAATATTAATTATTATCATTTTTCAGTTGACAATTGTCCTGATTAATTTGAATTTTAATTGTTCCAGTTGACAAACTGTCCTGACAATAATATATTTTATTAAATAAAATAATTATTATAATTTTTCAGTTGACATTTGTCCTGATTAATTAATTGTTCCAGTTGACAAATTGTCCTGACAATTATATTTTTTTTAATAAATAATTAACATTTCATTACTTCAGTTGACTTTGAGTCCTGGTAATCCAATAAATCTTTTTAAGTAATAAAATTCATATTTAAATTACTTCAGTTGACATTAAGTCCTGGTAGTTAATTAATCAGTTAAAATAATTTTTATTAATAAAGATTCATGTTTGATTATTTCAGTTGACAATAAATCCTGGTAATAAATTAGTTGATTTAAATCCTGAAAATAAAAATTAATAGATATTCTAATTTATTTCTACAGTTGATTGCATTATCCTGGTTTTAAATTTTTTTTATTAATTTTATTTAAGTTGATTTTTATCCTAAAAAGATTTTTTTTTATTTATTTTTATTTTATTTCTGTTAAATAAAAATTAAAAATAAAAGACTAATTAATTTTGTCTCTTTTCCTTCATTTCAGTAGAATCTTAAAATGACTGATCAAAGTGGTTTTACTGCACGTGAAGAAGAACTAGACTTAATTGATTATGATGAGCCTACTTCTGTAAGTTCTCCTTTAACAAGAAGAATTTCTCAAACTAATAAATCCTTGCCCCAAACAGAATGTGGAAATGGAAGAAGTAGAAATCCTAGTGGACAATACTCAGGATCAGAAACCCAGGACAAACCCACCAGAAGAGCTTCCAAGAGGCTTCAAAATAAAAAAGATGCCGTTGTCCCAGCAGATAAAGAATCTGTCAACCCACATAAAGGAGTTAAAGACAGACAGCTTAAAACTAAAGGTAAGGGTAGATGCCTTGGAAGAATGGGAGAAAAGAAAAAATACTTCTCTCCAAGAGAAAAGGAAACCTCTTCCTCCCAGGGATCAACAACAATTGGCTCCCCAATCCCAAGAGATGGTAGAAGTGTCCAAGTGGCAGTGGGACTGGCTCAACACACAGTGGGACTACTTAGCTCAAAATCAGCATCAATTACCTCAGGTAGGTCCATCAAGGCCCACCCAGGCAAACCCCACTCCTCCCCACCCTTATCAAGGAGGCAAAAGAAGAAGGAAGCCCAATATGGTGATACCCAGCAAACCCTGGTACGTCCCTCTATTGATTCTCAAGTGCCTTTTCTTGTGGCTGACTCTGTTCCTTCAGGTAAATCTGGAAGGCAAGATGAAACCTTGAGACCTATAGAGGCTGGGAATAGTAGACAGTTATCTCATGTATCCAATCCATTACTTTTAATTGCTACCTCAATGATTAATCCTGATATGGCTGTGATTGATGAAACTCTTGACCCTGAGTTCTATGAGATTCTGGAAAGTTACTCAGCTTCCTTATTGAGAAACACTCCAGATGTAGCAAGAATTAATGATGAGCACTTGAGAGATATTATTGCCAAGCAAAATCATATAATGAACAATATGCAATTGACTCAGAGATATAATAGTTTGTTAACTGATCAGGGTTATCAAGCATTAAAAAGTGAAGCACAGAGAGTCTCTGATGAATTGTCTCATTACAAAGCAACCCATGAAAAGAAAATTGCTTTATGGCAAAATATAAAAAATGATTTGTCTAAACTAAAAGATACTGTATCTGCCTGTTGCCAGGAGGTAGAAATAGATAAGATAAATCTGAAAAGATTGAGTGACCATTTGTCATCTTTTCAACATAAAAACCAATTATCTTTTGCAACTGTCAATGAAAGTTTATCTAGTCTTCCAAGAATGAAAACAAGACTAACAACCATTGAAGAAACATTGAACTCATTGTTAAATGACCAAAAATATTCTGACAATTCTGTGAAGGAACATATAGTGCAGGATTCTCAACCAGTACCTGTGGCTAGTTCATCTAAAATAAAAATTGATCCAGAAATACCTGTTGATAACACTGAGTTTCCATCAAAAACTGATGATGCACCAGGATCTGCAACAGAAGGATTAAACAATGAGATTTCAGCACAATTAGAGAAATTACAGCTGCTTCTTACTCAGAAACAAGCTAGTACTAAGGAGACTCCTTCAAATCAAAAGAATTGGCCAAAACTTGACCAGTACCCAACATTTGATGGTGATTCTTCCTCTGATTGGCAACAATTTATTTGCAGAATTGATAATTTAAAAAATTCTTACAAACTCCCAGATGAGGAAATTGTGTCCAAATTAATTTCTTTGTTCACTAATGTTGCCCTGATGTGGTATGAATCTGTTCTCCTGGATGGGAATGACTACTCATGGGAGGATTGGAAGAAATTAATTAAAGCACAATTTGGTGGCTCCAAGTTCAGAATGGCTCAACAAAGGCAGTATGAGGAAACTAGATATAGCTCTTCTACTGATAAACCTATTGAGTTTTTAATGAAACTTGTAAAAATCTTAAGGTCAATGGACCCAAATATGGAGTTTGATTTATGGAAGGACAGGATCCTCTATAAATTACCAATGTCTCTGAGAGACTTGATTGTGGCTAGGACTGAGTTCTCCAAAGAACCCTCTTCTTTCATTAATACTTGCAATGAGATACTTCTAAACAATAAGTATGATGCAAGAAGATTCATTCCTAGGACCCCTTTGGAGAAACCCTCCACTTACCAACAAAAACCTCTGGAAAAGGTTGGTAAACCTTCTGCCCCTGTTGCACCAAAGAAGTATGCAACAAACACTTGCTTCAAGTGCAACAAGCCTTGGCAGAAAGGCCATGTTTGTGACAAGAAGATAAATCTTGTGGAACAAACAGAGGAGCATGCTGATGACACAGTGGCACTGGATGATACATCAAGTGATTGTGCCAGCAATATTTCATATGAATCTCAACAAGAAATCTTGATGCTGGAAGAAGATATTCATTATTTAAATACTATTGACATTGATAATAATGATTTATCTACAGTTGAGGATGCTGAGATCATAAAGAACATTGAGGATAACTCAATTGTTATTGCCCCTCTTAAGGCACCAGTCTTGATTAATGGAACCAGCATTGAAGTTGTTCTGGATTCTGGAGCTGGAGGAAGTGTAGTATCTGAAAGAGCACTTGCCTCAGTAGATCAAGACTATAAATCTAAACTGTTGCCTATCATTTCTGAAAATTGGAGAGGGTATGGCTCTGTTTTGTCCCCCATTGGTAAATACAAAGCCACAGTGTTTTTTAAATATAACCATGGTTTTGTAAGAGCTATTTGTGATTTTGTTGTCATGAAAAATGATAACTTGAGCAATTGGTTTATTGTAGGGAATGATATTTTAACCAAGTATGGCATAAAATTGGATCCTTCAAACCAATGTTTCACAATGGGGTTGAATGGGAAGAGAAAATTTAAAATTTCCTCCCCTAAAAAATTATTAAAACCAGAATTGAACACATGTAATTCTGTGGTTCAATATAAAGGAAGATCTACAAAGTAAATGCATGCCCTTATGTCTGAAATTGACAATGCCTCTTTTGGAGAACAACTTTCTGGTGAGGATAAAGATTCCATCATTAACTTGATAAAATCTTTTCTTATGGCCTTTGCTCATGGGTCACATGAACTGGGATTAGTTAAAGAGGAAATGAAACTTTCATTGTCTTGCCCATTAACTGATATACCACCTAGTTTAAAGAAGAAGCCTTATCCTGCTTCTCCCACAAAGAGAAAAGATATTGAAGATAATATCTCTACCCTTTTAAAAATGAATATTATTGAAAAGGTAGTTGAAACACCTAAATATTGTGTTATCTCACCTGTCCTAATTTCTTATGAGAAAGATAAAGCCAGGTTATGTGGTGATTATAGAGCACTAAATACTTATACTGTTGATGATATCTATCCTTTACCTAGAATCAGCTCTATACATGCTACTTTACAGGGTGCTAAATATATCAGCTGTTTGGATGGTAATAAGGGATATCACCAGGTACCTGTTGAGAAAAACTCTCAGAACTTTCTGATGATTGCCACTCATATGGGTATTTATAAGTATATTAGGATGCCATTTGGCCCTAAAAATGCCCCTTCTGTTTTCCAAAAAGTAATGGATAACACATTCCATCAAGAGATAATTGAAGGTTGGCTGATGGTTTATATTGATGATATCATTATATTCTCAAAAACATTTGAGGACCATCTTAAACACCTGTGTAAAGTATTCCAGAAAATGGACGAAATAAATATGACACTTGCTTTGAAGAAATGTAAATTTGGTTTCCATTCTTTAAAAGTTCTTGGCCATGTTGTTTCAGGCTTACAGATATGTGTTGACCAGAACAAAGTGGCAGCCATACAACAGGTGAAAGCTCCTACAACAGTAAGAGAGCTCCAAAGTTTTTTGGGAATGTGTGGATACTATAGACAGTATATTAAAAATTACCAAGTCATAGCTTTACCCCTTACCCAATTAACTAGAAAGGATGTTGCTTTTGTCTGGAATAGTGAAAGACAAAGAGCCTTTGACACTATGAAACACTGTTTGATGTCAGAACCAATTCTTGCTTTACCTGACTTTGATCAACCATTTGTTTTGTACACTGATGCCAGTTTCATTGGTCTTGGTGCTGCCCTCCATCAAAAACAAGTGATAAATGATAAAGTTTCAGAAGTAGTAATTTGTTATATTTCAAGAACCTTGAGAAATAGTGAATTGAAATATGGTGCTACTCAATTAGAGTGTTTAGCTGTAGTATGGGCTCTAGAAAAGCTTCATTATTACCTAGATGACCAGAAATTTGAACTTGTCACTGACTGCAGTGCAGTTAAATCCCTTTTAAACTTGAAAACACCTAATAGACATATGTTTAGATGGCAGCTGGCTGTTCAAGAGTACAGAGGGAGAATGACAATTATTCACAGAGCTGGTATTGGTCACTCAAATGTGGATATGTTATCAAGGTTACCCTTACCAAATGATGACTCAAATCCTGCATATGATCCTGAGGATGAAATTATCCATATCCATGGGATATATGTGGTTGATATGGAGGAAGAGCTATTACAGCTTATTCTGGAATCATATGATAAGGACACTGACTTGAAAAAGTTATGCACCATGTTAAATGATCCAAAGAATGCTTCAATACAAGCATTAATTAAAACCCTTCCACCAAAGTACCAAAAAGGTTTGGAAAAAGGAAAATTTTCAATTGATGAAGGATATCTATATTATAGAAGAAAGTTGAGTAATGTTATTGTTATTCCTCCTTCTATGAAAGAAATCATCTTGAAAATTTGTCATGATGACATATTAGCTAGACATTTTGATCTTGACAAAACAATGATCAGAATTAAGAACACTGCTTGGTGGGCTAATATGTCTGAAGACACAAAATTATATGTTGAATCCTGTGATTCATGCCAAAAATCAAAAAGATTAACTGGTAAAAGAGCAGGATTAATGCAACATATTGAACCTCCTGATGCCCCATGGCAAATAATAAACATGGATTTTGTAACAGGATTACCTATTGCTGGTAAAGACAGTTATAACTCTTGTTGGGTTATTGTGGACAGATTCACAAAAATGTGTAAATTTATCCCTACCCACAAGGATGTTTCCACTAAAGAATTAGCTTTCTTATGGTGGTCTCATATGTTTAATACTGCTGGTTTTCCTAAAGCCATAATCTCTGACAGAGACCCTAAATTTACTTCTGAATTTTGGATGTCTCTGATGGATGTTTGTGGTTGTGATCTGAAACTTTCTACTGCCCATCACCCTCAGACTGATGGTTTAGCTGAAAGAATGATTCAGACTTTAGAGGACATGATAAGAAGATATTGTGCCTTTGGCCTTGAGTATAAAGATAATGACAGATTCACTCATGATTGGGTTACCTTACTTCCTGGGTTAGAATTTGCTTATAATAGCACTGTTCATTCTGTTACTCAAAGGAAGCCTTTTGAGCTCTGGCTTGGATATGTTCCTAATACTCCTGCCCAAATTCTCAATAACAAAATACCTAAATTGGATATACATCCTGGTGTAAAATCTTTTCTTCAAATGCAACAACTATGCAGAAATCATGCTCAAAAATGTATTGAAAAATCATTTGAATATGAGAAGAAAAGATGGGACAAATCCCATAAAGAATACACTTTTAAAAAGGGTGATGAAGTGTTTATTTCTACAGTCCACTTCAACTTACAAGGTAATAACAAATTAAAAGATCCATTTGTTGGTCCTTTTGTTGTCAGAAGAATGATTGGAGATAATGCAGTTGAAGTTATTCTGTATTCCCCATATGACAGAAAACATCCTGTTTTTCCAATATCTCTTTTGAAACCTTACACATCCAATAGTGATTTATTTCCAAGAAGGAGGGGTAGACCAAAGAAAACCCCAAATGAAATCACTGAGACAGCAGAAATTGAAAAAATATTAAATGACAGAATAGTCACTACTGAGAAAGGTACAGAATACTTATTGAGATTCAAGAATAAATCATCTGAATATGATTCTTGGATACCTGGGAAGGAGATATCTAATCTTCCTACTCTACTAAAAAAGTATAAGAAGAAAAAATCATAGCATTTTTTTTATTATTTTTTTTAGGGTAAGGGAGTGTCAGCCAGGCTACTAGACTTACCCAGTGAAATAAGTAATTATTTACTGGATGAAGCCGCACCTTATCATCTTTAATTATTATTTAATTATCATTTAGTTACATTAAAATTAGTTATAAATTAACTAGTTACAGAATGTAAAAATTAAATTAATTAATTAAATAAATAAGTAAAATTAAAATTATAATTTTGTCCCTTATATTTTTCTCTAACACCGTGCTCAATTGACAGGTTGGGAAAAATCAAACTTTATATTTAAAGAAAATAAACTATAAAGATAAATAAGATTTAAATATTCAAATAATATTAAAATATATACAAACAAATCAAATTTCTTATTTGGGATTGACATTTACAGTAAATATTAAAAATATTGATGTATTTCTGACATACTCTGTAAATACATCTTTTTGACGCCTTCTTTTTGGAATAACTTTATTATTTGAAATACTCTTTCTGGAATGTTCTTTTTCTCTCTCTTTTCCTACTGTTTTTAGAATTTGATTTCCGTGCTTTGTCTCTCCTTTGCCTATAAAAGGCCTCTCTTTTTGTTGTCTTTTGATCATTCTATCTTACCAAACCATTTTTACAACTATTAAACAAATAAACACTTATTCTTATATTCTATATCATTAGTATTTACAATAGCGTAATTCTAATTTATAATTTATATTAATATTTTAATCCTACCTCTTTTATTGAGTAAAACATTCATCTTTGAATTAAGAAATATGTACAAAATTGTTGAGAATCCATTTAAGCCTTTTAAATCCTCGTAGAACTACGTAGCAAATCTTCTAGACTAAAAGTGTACCTTGACAGATTGCATGTGAGGTAGGATTAATTCAATAGGGTGGTATCAAAGTTAGAAATTTTTAATTATTTAAAAGGTATTCCACAACACAAAAGGCAAGCCACAAACATGACATTAATTCTACGTAAAGAGGTGTTTTGGGGGCACAATATGGCATATTTTAAAAAATAATCATGGTTTATTTGGTGGAAAAAAGGTATATTTTGAAATTAAAGATTTTTAGCTTTGATACCCCCTAATATCTTCTGCATAATTGTGAAAAAGATTTCCATGATTGTGTGCACTGAAATATAATTTAATATGCTTTAATTCAAACTCCATTTTCAGACACTTTTTATGAGATGAGATACACATAGAGAGTAGATATTGCATGAAAGTAGGAAAAAGAGCATGAGACATAAGGAGTTAATGTTGCACAGCTTCAGAACTTCACATTTAGTGCCAATTAGCAAAGGAAAAAGAAATACTAATTTTCTTGACAGTGGAAAAAGGCCAATTAGCCTAACTTTTTAATGTCGCGCAACATTTGCTAATGTAATTTTTAATGCTCTTATGTCCCTCCCTAGAATATCCCCAACTCGCGCTGGATATCCCCATTGGGGATATCTTACTTGGTGGGTGGTGGTGAGGGGTTGTGTTAGGATTTGGTTGAGAGGTGGAGAGGAGGAGCGCTATGGGCGCTATGCAGTGTAAAGATGTGGAAGGGTGGATATTGCATAAGGGGGCTATATGGGGAAAGTGCTGTGGAGTGCTCCTCATTGGACAACTTATTTAGTAATCTTGTTACTCTCTTGTCTCACTGCTGTATCCAGCATAGTCGGTCTTGTCTTCCCTCACTGTTGGTAGCCCCAACATAGTCAGTCTAGTTAGTCTCACTGTTGTAACCAAACATAGTCAGTCCCGTTTAAGGCTAGCATCAGCACTAGTAGTAGTCCATCTTCTTAGGTCCTAAATGTTTGTCTGATCTTATTTTGTGTACTTCTAAAAAAAATGAATCCTGCAGGCCAACCTGATGCAGCGCTTCTTGCTGTCATGCAAGAGCAGATGGCACGTTTGCAGGAACAGAATGCTAGGCTTATGGAGTGCCTAGAAGAAACAGAACCCTCATACTGCGGCCCCACCGAAGCGGAGTTGGATGCTGCTGAAGCCAAAGCCAGAGCACAGGCGCCACCCCCCACACCAGTGCCACCTGTCAAAGGCCCAAAAATTGCGGTCCCGGGGCAGACCAGTATTCTTCGCAGGTAAACCTCTATTTCCTGCTAAATGGAAATAAATTCCCAGAAAAACGAGCAAAAATTGGGTTTGCAATATCATACCTCACAGATGAGGTGGCACGCTGGGTAAGGCCGTACACCAAGGAGCTCCTTGAAAATTCTCAGGTGGCGACAACCTTTTGTCAATTCATGGGGGCTTTTTAATTAGCCTTTGGTGACCCAGATGTGGACACAACCTTGGAGCATGCACTAAATTAGTTGCGACAAAGAAATTCAGTTGCTGAGTATGTGTCGGAGTTCTGGGGCCATGCCAGCCACATCACAACATGGGGGAAGGGGTGCTCATTTTTCACTTCTGGAATGGGTTCTTGTCAAAAATAAGGAACACGCTAATCAGTCACCCTCGCCCAACTTCCCTCCAAACACACATGGAACTGGCCATCCAAGTTGACAATGAGTTCACACATCAATGAACTGACGGCTGGAGTGGCGCTCGTCCATGGCACAGCTATGCCCCGTCCAGCGGGGCCAGTGCCAAAGACCCAAACGCCATGGACATCGATGAAGTAAATGCACGTGAAGCTAGTGGAAGAAAAATTTTATCAGATGATGAGTATCAGTGGCGCATGAGCAAAGTTCTGTGTCTCAGGTGTGGGAGTAGTAGTCATCTGGCAAGGGAGTGCAAAGGGAAGATGCAGGTTAGTGAAGTGGAGGATAGTGCAGGAAAAGCGCAGGTAAAAGATGGCGCTCAGGAGTGATGGTTGTGCCCTCCTTGAGCAGATTAGAGGGAAAGGATAAGGGAAATTTAAGAGAAGAATTATAAGCATGTAAGCCAATTGAAGTGAATGATAATTGTATTATACTAAACTTGCCTTTAATGACCCTTGATGCCACAACAAGTGTATGAGCCCTACTGGACTGTGGGGCCACAGACTTTTTTATTTATAACAAGTTTTTACACAGGAATAAAATTAAAAAAGAAAAATTAGACCACCCTAGGCGCCTAATTATGTTTGATGGATTACCAGGTGGTAGAGGAGAAGTAAAAGAGAAGGTTTTTTGCAGATTTTGGTGTGATGGAAGAGAGTCACAGTGCAGGGCATATGCGATAAACCTGAAGGACCAGTACGACATGGTACTAGGGATGACATGGCTGGACCACTATAACCCACAAATTGATTGGAGAGAAAAGAAGGTCTGGATGAGGAGAAAAGGGGATACAGGTGCTATAGTTTTGGCCCCCTGGCCCCTTCAGGGGTCAGGGGCCCATCCCGGAGAGTGTCCTGATGTTTTGTTATCATCAGTATACTTTCCACCAGAACTGATGCTTTCTCTTAATTCTAAGCAGCAGGCTGAGGATGGGTTGCCAACGGGAAGCTCCAAAGAGGTCCATGGAGGAGATGAAGTGCAGCAAGAACAGGAGGAGGCGCAACAAAAGAGGGGGAAGGATGGAGAATGGAATGGTAGATGGTGCAGAGAAAGCATTGGCCCCCTGGCCCCTTCAGGGGTCAGGGGCCCTGTCTGGCGAGTCTCCTTGTGTTTCTTTATCATCAGTAGACTTGCCGCAAAAGCTGATGCTTTCTCTTGTTGCTAAGTTCCAGGACTTGGAGGGGTGCAGGAGGAGGAGGAGGAACTGTAATGTGATGCAACAGCTTGGAACATATCCGCCAAAATTGCATCCAAGGTCCAGACCTCAAAGCCAACAAGAAGCCTCAAATAAATGGTCCCTGAAGCTTATTGGGAATTCTTACCACTGTTTGAAGATGGGGGAGTCAAGACCCTGCCACCTCATTGACCATATGACTTTGCCATTGATCTGATGCCAGGCGCAACACCTCAATTTGGCTGCATAATCCCACTGTCAATCTTGGAATAAACAGTGCTAAAAGAGATGATTGATGAAAATTTGTAGAATGGTTTCATCAGAGAATCAAAATCCCCCTGGGCTTCCCCTGTGATTATGCAGGAAAAAAGGATGGGTCATTAAGACCTTGTATGGACTTCAGGAGGTTAAATGTGCTGACAGTAAAAAACAGATATCCCCTTCCTTTGACTAGTGAGCTAATTGATAGTCTTCAAGGTGCAAAGATCTTCACATCCCTAGATCTTAGGGTAGGTTACCACAACATATGGGTGAAAGAAGGTGATGAACACAAACTGGTATTCTGTAATAAATTTGGTCATTTTGAATGGTTGGTAATGCCATTTGGTCTGTGTAACGCACCTGCCACTTTTTAACAGTTCACCAATAGCATCTTTAGAGACAGGTTAGGGATAGATGTGGTGGTGTATCTAGATAACATCTTAATTTATTCCAGATCAATGGAGGAACACCAGGTTCATGTGAGGGACTGTCTGCAATGTTTAAAGGAGGCCCAAATGTGGTTGAAACCAGAGAAATGTGTCTTCTCCATGAGCAAAATTCCCTACCTAGGTATGATTATCTCAAAGAATAGGGTGAGAATGGACCAGGAGAAGATAAAGGCAGTGACAGAATGGCCAAAATCAACTTCAGTAAAGGAACTCAAGTCATTTCTAGGCTTTGCAATTTTTTATTGCTGCTTTATTGAAAATTACTCCCACGTCTGTCGGCCATTGAACAACCTTACAAAAAGGGAAGCCAAGTTCACCTGGACAAGTAGCCAACAGGATGCATTCAACTACCTGAAAAGGAAATTTGTGACAGCCCCTATTCTTGCAATCCCTGAATTATTGAAGCCATCTGTTCTAGAATGCGACTTCTCAGATTTTGCATTAGGCACAGTATTATCCCCATACGATGCTGAAAATGTCCTGCACCCAGTGGCATATTTGTCACGTACACTACTAGGCGCCGAATTGAACTATGAAATTTACAATAAGGAATTACTGGCACTAGTGGAGGCAGTACGCACCTGGCACTACTACTTGGAAGGAGGGCCTTACAGGCTACATGTTATCATCTATACAGATCATAAAAGCTTGGAAACCTTTCTGACCACCAAAAAATTGACTCGCCGACAAGCGCACTGGGAAGAACTGCTGAGTAGCATTAATTTTGTTGTTACATTTCAACCAGGGAAGAAAAGTGACAAACCTGATGCACTATCATGACATCCCGATTTGCGCCCTGCGCCAGACCAGCTACATACAATTGGTGCCACTTTATTGAAGGGGGACCTTGAAGAGAGGGTAATCCTAGACGAGGTGGAATTAGTGGATGAGGATTTGATGGAATGGGTAAGGAGGGGGCAGGAAAAGGATGAGGGGGTACAGGAGTTGGTGAAGGCACTGTTATCAAAATAGTTATTGGTAAGGAAAGGCTTGGAGGAGTATCACTTGGAAGGGAAAGCACTATATTGGAATGGAAGGATAGTGGTGCCAAATGATGAAGAACTCAAAAGGCTGGTAGTCAGATCAAGACATGATTCCCCAATGGCAGGACACCCAGGACCGCTGAAGAAAATGGAGCTGGTAAATCATAATTTTTACTGGAAGTCCATGAAGGCATACATCCAGTGCTATGTAGTGGCATGTGACTCTTGTCAGTGGAACAAGGTTAGTCCAACAAAAACACCACTGACCCCACTAAACATTGCCAAACAGCCATGGAGGGAGCTCTCCTATGATCTGATAGTGGAGTTACCCAAGTCACAAGGAAAGAATGCTATCCTCACAGTAGTTTACCGCTGCACCAAGATGGTGCACTTTATCCCCACCACCGCCAAGGTTACATCAGAGGGTATTTCAGACTTAATGGTGATGCATGTGTGGAAATTGCATGGACTTCCTGACAGTATAGTATTGGATAGGGGAAGTACCTTTAACTCTAAGTTGTTAAAAGCAATGTATGAACAACTAAATATTAAGCCCATCTTATCAACAGCATGGCACCCACAAACCAATGGGCAGTCTCAGATAGTAAACAAGGCAATTGAACAATATCTGCGCCACTTCATTAACTATCAGCAGGATGATTGGGTACATCTATTACCGCTTGCAGAATTCTCATACATCAACAGGACACATGTGGCAACAGGAATGCCACCGTTCTATGCCAACTATGGGTATCACCCGACATTCTCAATTGGCACCCCAACCACATTACAAGTCCCAGAAGCTGAAGAGAGGATCCAGAAGATACTGAGTATATGTCAAGAACTGGAGGCAGCACTCAAATTATCCCAACAAGCAATGATGTGTCATCATGATCAAGGAAAGACCCAGCACCGCACGCTACAGGTAGGTGACAAGGTTTAGCTAAGCTCACGTTTCCTTTCCACATTGCACCCCAGCGCAAAATTAGATCACAAGAAAGTGGGGCCATTCAAAGTCAAACGCAAAGTATCAGACTCAGCTTACAAGCTGGAGCTACCAATCTCAATGAGGCAAGTACATCCAGTTTTCAACATTTTATTTCTCACAAAGCACAAAGAAGACACAATTACAGGATGCCCAAAAGAACCACCAGCACCAATTCAGGTGGTAAATGAAGAGGAATTTGTGGTGGAAAAGGTTGTTTCTAAGAGGGTGTACAGGGGAAAGGTTCAGTACTTAGTGCATTGGAGAGGTTATGGGGTTGGAGATAGGTCTTGGGAGCCAATGGAAAATTTAATGAATGCAAAAGGAGAGTTGAGGGAGTTTGAAAAGGAGCACAGGGGGCAGGAGGGGTAAAAGAGGGGGTAATGTTAGGATTTGGTTGAGAGATGGAGAGGAGGAGCGCTATGGGCGCTATGCAGTGTAAAGAGGCGGAAGGGTGGATATTGCATAAGGGGGCTATATGGGGAAAGCACTGTGGAGTGCTCCTCATCAGACAACTTATTTAGTAATCTAGTTACTCTCTTGTCTCACTGCTGTATCCAGCATAGTCAGTCTTGTCTTCTCTCACTGTTGGTAGCCCCAACATAGTCAGTCTAGTTAGTCTCACTGTTGTAACCCCACATAGTCAGTCCCATTTAAGGCTAGCATCAGTGCTAGTAGTAGTCCGTCTTCTTAGGTCCTAACAGGTTGGAAACAAGAAACCCACAAGCTTCCCAGGTTTTTCTTTATCTCTCACTTGTGACTGCCCTCTAATGATGATAGTATTAAAATTGTCTTTGCTTTTTCCTGATGTAAAGGTTAGTGTTAGATTGCCATTATTTTTCCTCACTCTTGAAGTTAGTGTGATTGTTCTGGTAACTGGTTAAGGTGAAAATGCTCAAATGAGATTAAAAATAGAAAGGTGGTCTCCAAAGTAGTACAAAAGGTGGTCCCTTTAAAGCCTCCAAAAAAAAATTGAGAACTCAATTGAAAAAAACAAAGGTGATGTCACTTGCTGTAGAATATGCGGTTGTGCTTCTTAGCTTTTGAGCGAGTTCAGACTTTTAATCTGTAAACTTTTTGAGTTAAATGATCTAATATTAATTGAAATTATAGAATGGAATGGATGAGCTCGGGGATGACCGAGAGAAATGGTTGAGCCGAAGGATGATCCGGCAATTAAAATGAGATGGGAAACGGGGAACAATCAACCCGATTTTAATAACAATGCGGGGAACACTCTACCCAACTTTGATGATGATGAGCGAAGGGCACACAGTCTACCTGGCTCAATGATGGGTGCGAGGCACACAGTCTACTCAGCTTGATAATGCGGAGAACACTCTACCCGACTTAAAAGAATACGACGCAGTGCGAAGGATCTCAGGCTGATGATAATTGGGAGCAAACAGAGATCGAATATATTTCATGTTAGTAAGTAATAAAGAATGTAACATGAAATAATAAGAATCAAAATATAACATTACCTGATGATAATTGGGAGCAAACAGAGATAGTGAAAATAATGAGTGTCGCAATCTATGTATACTCTCAACTATCATCAGTATAGGCTTAACATTAAAATAGGTTTCAATAAATGTAATGTAATTATGTTCACAGAAATATGTATTTTAATGTAGCCATATGTATAAATGTAGCTGAATGAGTGACACATAATGACATTTTAGATGCTATATTAAATCAACAGAATAATAATGATAAAATAGACAAGTTGTCCGCAGGAGACAACTAAGGAAATAGCTTAAAAGCTGACAGTGCTGTCCTGTTAGGCGGTCCCTTTTAAATATTTTTCATTTCCCTTCCTTTTCAGCCTAAAATTAAGAATATTCACGAGCCAGTTGTGGTCTCAAGCTTTCCGGATGTAGCTGAAGCTAAATCATCAGATGTTTCTGAGCCAAGTTTGTACCAAAAGTCGATACACGTAGTGTCTGTATAATTCCTTTTAACTTTAAGGACTGCATAGTTGGCTTTGTCACGCCCTAATGAGTCTTAATGATGAGGACTAATTATTTACTAGTCAGGTACACAATCATTGCTTGTCTCACCAATGTGTAAACTGATTCTCAGCTAGACAAACTGCACCGTGCAGTGCTGTTCATAAATGAAAGTCCCAATCACACCTCTTAAACCTCCTCACTAGTCACACCCATCAGTACAAAATTAAGGTAGAGAAAAAGTGGATGCCGCAACTTTTTGAAATTTTATTACGAATTGCATTAATTCATGTTGAACTTGAACACACTTTATATATTTTTACAATTGTTACAAATATCTCCGGGATTTAGTAAGCCAATCAAGGGAAAAGTGGTCATTCCCAATGATACCCAAGGAGCTCAGCGTTGGCCTTTATTTTCAGCGGGAGATGATTTCTCATCTACATCAAATAATCTTAATCAATTATACCAAACTGGTCCCCTTACTCATCAACATGGTGATTGGTATTCTGGTAGCGAGCCGTCCTGGGCCTTTTTAAATAGTGATTCAAGAAGTGTTCTAGTATGTCCTCTAAGAATCTACGTGTAAATAAATCTGCGGGATAACCTAGCTTTATGTAACTTACTCATCCAGGACCGCCATAACGCGTTCTTCGGCGAAGTGGGCGATAGTCAAGCAGGGTTATTAGGTTTAACGCCCTCAAATATTAGGCACTTTACACCAACCTCACAGCCAGACTATGTGACACAGCGAAATACTCCAGCGCATCATATAAATGTTTGTTATCTCACCTTCAGGTTAGAATATGTCGCACGCTACTAAGAGAGAGACATTTTAGGGCGAATTTGGGCAACATGAGCAACAATACTTAGATGGCTGGGCTAACCTGCTGCCAGGACTCATGAATTTCAATCACCGCCAGTACAATTATAATCTAAATTTTGGAAATCATGAACAAGGCAGACAAGACTCAGGATCCACTATGGAAGATACTAGGTTTATTTATGTTGATTCAAATGAAAAAACGTATCAACATCCATATGAGACTCAGTTGGATAATATGCTGTATCCTGTCTTTAGTAACGAACGCACTCATTTGGGAAATGATGAAAAACACAGTAATCTTGACAGTCAGAATGAATACAATCATCCTGACACAGAAAATAAACACAGTCGTAATCTCGATGCGCTTTCTGACTCAGTTCATGAGAAAGAAAAACAAGGCAGACAAGACTCAGGATCTACTATGGAGGATACTAGGTTTTTTTATGTTGATTCAAATGAAAAAACGTATCAACATCCATATGAAACTCAGTTGGACAATATGCTGTATCCTGTCTTTAGTAACGAACGCACTCATTTAGGAAATGATGACAAACACAGTAATCTTGACAGTCAGAATGAATACAATCATCCTGACACAGAAAATAAACACAGTCATTATCTCAATGCGCTTTCTGACACAGTTCTTGAGAAAGAAAACGCTGCCAAAGGTTCGCAACAAAACTACGCGACAGAGAAAAATAGTCTATCATATCACATAAATGTTTGTTATTTAACTATCTATCCAAAATGACCAGCACCATCTGACACAAAGACTTCTTAGAACGATTTTGGGCTACCTGCGCAACAATATTTAGATGACCGGGCTCACCTCCCATTAGAATTAATAAATTTCAATCACCACCGATACGATCATCCCGATGATAGAAGCCTTGAACAAGTCAGTATAGACCATACATCTGCGATTAAACATACTAGTTTTCAAAATGTTAATTCAAACGAGGATACGGATCACCAACAATATGACAGTCAGTTGGAAAAAACGCCGTATCAAGTCTTTGAAGATGGACGCACTCATTCTGGTAATAATGGTAAACACAGTAATCCTGGAATTCAAACTGAACACAGTCTTAATACCAAAGACCTTTCTGGCACATTACTCGCTGAAAAAGACTCCGCTGAAGATGTACATCGAAAGAAAGTTCAGGAGGAAGAGATAATTTTTCGTATATCTTGGAGGACTCAATCATATTTGGGATTTAAAAGGGGAGGTAAAGTAAGGGATATAAATGAAGTCATATTAAGTCCATTATCAGAGAGGGAACGTTTTTTAAACCAACATTCAAACGATCCATCTGTCAACAAGCTAAAGCAAGCTGTGAAGGTACTTTATTTGCTCTCCGATTTCCCTTTTTCAACTGAATCAACCACAGGATGCAAACATCAACTCAGAGGGCCAATTGAAATTTACGAAGCATATTTGGAGGGACTAGAAAATTATTTTTTATCAAATCACTTTTCGCTAAATGAAGATTTTTTAGATAATTTCATGATTTCCCAAATATTACTTTTTCATAATGTTCAGAGAATAAATTTTTTTCTTATGAATCGTGAAATCTCTAGTATTTCATATAAGACAGATAGAATTTTTTTTTTAAGGTTCCATACAGAAGGGCTGAAATTACTGGAGCAAGGTTTAGACTTATTATTGGTTCTCCGCTACCTTAATTATGTCCTAGAGTTTTTGAAATATTTGGGCCCAGTCATAGATGATCAGCAAAAAAAGTGGGAGGTGTATGAAGAACTTACTTCTACTATGCATGACTGGCTCCAAAAGACTACCGAAGAAGAGATTACACAAATAACACCTTTAGAAGCTAAAATCTCCCTGACAAAATATAACAAGGATTTCCTCGGCCTAGACAGCAGAGAGAGGCATCGAAAGGTTTTTGTGCTCTATATCACAGCTACAGTTCGGACTAGCTCTTCAAAATATCTATTTATGGAAAAGGAAGTGATGGAAATTTATAATAATATCATCAAAGATAGGTTGGAGGGGAGAAAATTGAGAAATAAGAAGTCTGATATCAATCAACTTGATTTAAAATTTGAAAGATTATTTTCAAAACAACTTCGGGAATTCATGTCCTCACGGTGGGAGTACCAAAAGAGAAATTCTAGAATATTAGTAAAAAGAAGAAAAGAAGAAGATTTGAATAAACCCCATTTTTCTAGGCTTTCTTCTATCCATCAAGCTGTGAAAAAGAAAATTCTTAAGAGTAATACTGATCACACAACTAAGAAAGGCTTAAAGAGAAAGGATAGGACTGATTATCAAGATTTTTTTTAGGAAAATAAAAGAAAGGGAAACTAACACACTTTACATCAACCAATAAAAAGATTAATTAGTTCAACATATGTCAAAATATTACAAAACTAAAAATAATGAAATAAAAACACCAATACTGCTCTCTTTGAGACTTGTAGAAAATAATCTGTAGTTTTACGAGTTCTCTTTTTCCGTTTAGATGTGAGAGTGATCTGCTTGAAATATACTCTAGTGTAAGTTTTTAGTAATAAAATAATTAGGATGTTAGCAAACATTCGCTTTATATCTGAAGATACAATTTGTGATAAAATATAACTTTATTCTCTAGTCCTTTGTCTCTCTTCAGGTGTGGATACAACCAAGACAAAAAAAGACATCAAAGCACAGACTAGGCCAAATGAAAAAGATATGGATATTGGTATGCATGTAAAAAGTACTGAATAATCAAGATAAAGGAATGGATTACGTGAGTGGTGCTGTTGAAAGACTCCTAAGGTCACTTTTCTAAAGCCATAATCCAAGGAAGATTTTTTTTTTTTATTTCTTACAATCTCACCCAACAAGGGGCATGAAGGATAGGGGCAATAATGACTAGGTACAAAAGAGAATGGAACAGATGGGGAGGTAGCTAGGGCAATTCAGAGTTAAAAACCATGTAGGAGTTACTGAGATAGAGGGATATTGTTAAGAAATCTGTTTGAGTTAATGAGAAAAGAGGCAACATGAAAGGTAATCGGAGAAGGAGACAAAAGAGAAGAGGAATCAAATTTAATCTTGTGTTTTTTAGCCTCTATAAAGAGCGCTGAGCGGTCTTTGGCGTGGGCCGGACAAAAGAGAAGGACATCTTCAGGAGTGTCAGGAGCGTTGAGAGTACAATGTGGGCAGATAGGGGAGGAAGCCGCCTTGAAACGAAAAAGATGGTGTTTCAAGGGGGAAATCCAAGGAAGATGGAGAAATGCTGAAGCCCCTTGTCACTATAGGGAAAAAGTTACAGATTAACTTGTTTTGGTTGAATTGATTCCCAAGATTGAAAGAAGAGTATATTGCGAGGAAAAGAAAATCAATACTAACTCTAGATCGCCAAATTTCAATAGGGACTGTGTCAGCCAGGCTATTCCAGGAGTCCAGTAAATGATATGTAACTTATAAAACCTGAAAGAGTGGGTAAGAATTGTATTTAATGAATATAACTTAATATTTTATTGCATAATAAAATTATATAAGTATTTTATTATATACAAGTGTTACATTAAATTTATTGGTTATATAAATTTTTATATACAGTTAAATTGAAAATAATATAATATATTCTACAAATAAGGGCGCATTTTTATGTATTTAATAATTATAAATTTATATTTAATTAATTGAAAAACATATATTATAATTATAAGTGTAAAATTGACTTATAATATATTTAAATTAATTATTTAAATTTATATATTAAATAACACCTTTCATATAATACTAAACAATAATTAATGACGCTTCTTTTGACCCTTAATTGTGTTAGAAAAAAACCAATTAATTAATTTATACTAAAATGAGATTAATTACATGTTTTGTTGCGTCAAAGTATTTTTTGTTTCACTTAAAATATCCTTTAATCAGACTGTACCATCTGTTTGGAATTATTTTTCTCATAGTTCCTATGTTCCAATCTTGTTTAGTTATTCACTATTTTCACTTACTGATTTGGGAATTAATGGCGGGAAAATTGGATTCTTAATTGTGGTTTTAATTATTTGTTTCATATTTTTCTCTACATTGTTATGTTTCATTTACTCTTTGATATATTTGTTTTATTCTATTCTAATCATTGTATTTACAAATATAGTGGCGCTTCAGAGGACCCATTGCCTATAAAAGGGCCTTGGATAATCCCCTGTAGCCTCATCACTTATTATACACCCAACAAATTAAATACTATTTTACTACGTTTATATTTTTTTATTAGTAATACAATTCTAATTAAAAGTCTATATAACAAATTAAAGGTTGCTTTAAGTCTGATAGTAATTAAAAGTGTTTGCCGCGCAGAACCCTTACATTGAATAATATTATTATTAATAAATTCTAAGTTTTTGTCACCTCTCAAAGTTGCTCACCGTTGTTTCCCTCTCAAATAAATTAAATATATATTATTGTAATTTATTTCTTTTATTTTCCCTTGTCCTCCTCCTTCTCTCCTCCTTTTCTCCTATTTTTCTTACCTTCTTCTAGACGACTGACCAACAACTGGGGACCTTTCCAAACGACGACGACGATCGAGCCTGGCGACGAACGACAAAACGCACGGACCACCTAGCAAAAACAAAACTTTTGCCGCGACTGTGTTTCGAACTTGAGTTCGATATCTTAGGTTTATATTATATTAATTTTTATATTATTTTGAAGTGATTTTTCGATCACTTTAGTAAGTTCACCTTTGCGCCTCTCACTCATATTACTATATTTTTATTGCAATAACAGTGATTGTGGCTTAATTGCTGATTCACCGAGTGTAAGTGTTCAATTATTAAATATTTTTTTTTCTTAGTTGACCATTATAGAGTGTTAAATCATCTTAGTCCTAGAAGAATTGACATTTTTATTAATATAAATTGAATTATTAAATTAATTTTTTTTATTATTAATTATTGTTAATTTTGGTTGACTTAAAAGTACATTGTGCTTAGTCCCATATATATTGCCATATTTAATATTGGTAATTAATTGGTTGAATTAACTTGATTGTTATTCCCAATTTAACCTTGCAATCCATTTTTTTAAAAAAATTAATTTTTTATAATTATTACTTTATATTGAAAAATTTTTTTTTCTATAATTTAATTAATAAATTTTTTTTTTATTTTTTGGAGCAATTATTGACTAACTTTTATTATTTTTTTTAATAAATAATAAGTAAATTAAAATCTTCCCACTAGTATGTCCAACAATTTGGCAGAAAAAATGGATAACATGCAAGTGGATGAAATAGAAATTGACTATGATGCTGACACTGTAAGTTCTTCTAAAGTTGGTCATAAAAAATCTTATACTAACACAAAGAATTCACATACTGCAGGATGTGGAAATGACAGGAAATGCAAACAAACCAAACCCCCTTCCCCCAGTACCACAGAAGGAAGTAAAGCCTCTAGTGCCTCAAGAAGGTCTTCCAAAAGGCTTCAAAATAAAAAAGCTTCCTCTGCCACAACAAATCAGCAACCTATCCAGTCATATAAAAGAGTTGAAGACAGAAAATATGAGGTACAAAGCAAAGGTAGACACATTGTGGGATCAGGTCCAAGAACTCAGGAACCAGATTCAGGCCCAGGCCCCTCCTCAGTTGCCTCCCAATCAGCCTCAGTTTCAGGCTCAACCTTCACAGCCACCCAGCTCAACCATCCAAAATCCAAATACTATGGAAGTAGAGCAATGGAAATGGGATTATCTAATGAGTCACTACCAACAGAATGTGCAACACCCTCCTCATCATCAGCCTGGCCCATCCAGAACACCCAATTTCCATCCACCTCCTCATCCCTACCAACAAGGCAGGAGAAAGAAGGCCCAAGCACAATCCCAAACCCAGTCCCAGGGGAAGTTTCCTCCTCTGCCATGGTAAGTAATTTGGTTGATAGTCACTTGGGTATGTTTTCTAATAAATCTTCTTCTGCAGGTAATATTATTGAACATGGTGAAAGAACAGTTAAACCTGTTAAAAGACAGCTTCCTGTAACTAGTAGCCCTATTGATGTAATTAGCAAATTGTCATTTGATGAACCTTTACATTTAACTTCTACATCTTTAATTAATCCTTCTCTTGCAATTAAAAATGATTCTGTTCCCCCTGAAATCTATACCTTAAGTGAAAAAACTTCTGAGGAAATATTGAAAGATACCCTTGATTTTAATATTGTGAAAGACAAACATGTGAGAGATGTGTTAATCCATGAAAATGATAGATTAAATAATTTACACTTGCAATGTAAAGTGAGTTCTTCTGTACAAGATACAGCTTATTTAAAAATCAAAGAAACCTTGAATATTGTTCTTAGTCAACAAAAACAAATAAGAAGTGACCATAGAGCTATCTCAGATAGAAATATCAGTCTACATAAGACCTTGAGTGAATTGAAACCCCTTATTGAGGAAAATTATTCATTCAAGAATGAAATAAAATCTCTGCAAAATGAGTTTAAGAAGCTAAAAAATGATTTCCATGCACTAAGTACCAAACACTCAGTTTCTGAGGACAGAAATGTTCTATCTCTTGCAAAAGTAAATGACCAGATGTCTGAAATTCCAAGAATAAGAAACTATATGTCTGACCTGCAGGAAAAGTTCTCAACCTTAACCATCAATAATTAATTAAATGAGATTTCTGTAAATAAACTGCATAAAAATAAAGGGAAAAAACCTGAGCAAAGTTCATCCTTTCTTCCTCATATTTCAACCATTAAACAAACTGACAATGAGTCTGTAAAATCTTTTGCTACTAGCAAAAAATCTTGTGATGGTCATGCACCAGCTGTTTCTGTAAATAATGAAATTTCTGAACACCTGGCTAAACTTCAGGAATTATTAATAATGAATAATTCAAACCAAAAAATGGACCATCCCAGTAGTCAGAAAAATTGGCCTAAGTTAGACCAATATCCTACCTTTGATGGTGATTCTTCCTCTGATTGGCAACACTTTATCCAAAGAATTGATAATTTAAAGAGATCTTATAAACTACCTGATGAGGAAATTGTTTCTAAGCTAATTTCTTTATTTTCCAATGTAGCCTTGATGTGGTATGAATCTTTCCTTTTAGATAACAATCATTATACATGGAATGATTGGAAATCCTTGATTGAGAATCAGTTTGGTGGTTCAAAATTCAGGTTAGCTCAGCAGAGACTGTATGAGAATACTAGATATGTATCCTCCTCTGTTGAAAAGCCCATTGTTTTTCTGATGAAAATAACTAAAATCCTTAGAGCAATTGATCCAAAGATGGATTATGATATTTGGAGAGATAAAATCTTGTATAAATTACCAAATTCTCTTAGGGATTTGATTGTTGCTAGAACTGAGCATGTAAGGGAAAATTCTTCTTTCATTAATATCTGTAATGAAGTACTGCTCAACCATAGATATGAACCAAAGAATTACCTTAGTAAATCTTATAATGATCAGAATAAACCTTCTATAAAGCTCCCAGAAAAATCTGGTAAACCCTCTGCCCCAGTTGCACCTAAAAAATATGCAACAAATACTTGTTATAAATGTAACAAACCGTGGCAGAAGGGTCATGTTTGTGGCAAGAAAATTCATCTTGTTGAACAAAATGAAGACACTGATGAAGTTGAACTTGATGTCAATAATTCTTCCAGTGACTGTGAAAGTAATATCTCCTATGACAATAAATCTGTTAAAGATGTTTTAATGTTGGAACATGATGTCCATTATTTAAATAATATATCTGAAGATTGTGTATTGAATTTATCTTCAGTAGAAAATGCTGAGATAATTAAAGATATTACTAACAATTCTATTCCTATATCCCCTTTAAAGGCACCTGTTATCATTAATGGTATAAATGTTGATGTAGTTCTTGATTCTGGTGCTGGAGGAAGTGTAGTATCTGAAAAAGCTTTGGCTTCAGTGGATAAGGAATATTTGAGTAACTTATTACCTATAACTTCTGAAAAATGGAGAGGGTATGGTTCTACCTTATTTCCTATTGGCAAATACAAAACCTCTGTATTCTTCAAATATAATGGTGGTTTTGTCAGAGCTATTTGTGAGTTTGTTGTCATGAAAAATGATAATTTGAGCAATTGGTTTATTATGGGAAATGATATTTTAACCATGTTTGGTGTAAAACTGGACCCAGCAAATAATTGCTTTACCTTAGGAAGGAATGGGAAAAGAAAATTCAAAATTTCTTCTCCTAGAACTTCTGGGAATTTGTTGAAATCTTGTAACTCACTGATCCAATGTAAAGGTAGAACAACAACTGAAATGGATGATTTATTACATGAAATAAATACCGCTTCTTTTGGTGATCAGTTGACTAGTGAACAAAAGGATTCTATTGTTGCCTCTATTACCTCTTTCCCTATGGCTTTTGCTCATGGTTCTCATCTCTTGGGAATTGTTCAGGAAGAGATGAAAATTACCTTATCCTGTAATTTGAGTGATATTCCTCCTTCCCTTAAGAAAAAACCATATCCTGCTTCTCCATCAAAAAGAAAAGATATTGAAGATAATATTGAAACATTATTGAAAATGAATATCATTGAGAAAGTGGATGTCACCCCCAAATATTGTGTCATCTCCCCAGTCTTGATTTCTTATGAAAAAGATAAAGCTAGATTATGTGGAGATTACAGAGCTTTAAATACTTATACTGTTGATGATATTTATCCTTTACCCAGAATTAATTCAATACATGCTACCTTGCAAGGTGCAAAATTTATTAGTTGTCTGGATGGTAATAAAGGTTATCATCAAGTTCCAGTTGAGAAAAATTCTCAAAATTTTTTGCTTATTGCTACTCATATGGGAATATATAAGTATGTTAGGATGCCATTTGGCCCTAAAAATGCTCCTTCAGTTTTCCAGAAAGTCATGGATAACACTTTCCATCAAGAAATTATTGAAGGTTGGCTCATGGTTTATATTGATGATATTATTGTTTTTTCTAAAACTTTTGATGAACATATGATTCACTTGAATAGAGTTTTCCAAAAAATGGATGAAATCAATATGACCTTATCTTTAAAAAAGTGTAAATTTGGTTTTCAATCTTTGAAAGTCCTTGGCCATGTTGTGTCAGGCTTACAAATTTGTGTAGACCATAATAAAGTTGCTGCCATTCAAAATTTGAAAGCACCAACTTCTGTAAGAGAAATCCAAAGTTTTTTGGGTATGTGTGGCTATTATAGACAATATATTAAAAATTATCAGGTCATAGCCTTGCCTCTTACAAAACTGACCAGAAAAGATGTTGCTTTTCTCTGGAATAATGACTGTCAAAAAGCTTTTGATACATTAAAAATTTGCTTAATGACAGCCCCTATATTGGCTCTTCCAGATTTTAACAAGCCATTTGTCCTTTATACAGATGCTAGCTTTATTGGTCTGGGTGCTGCCCTTCACCAAAAGCAAATTATTAATGATAAATCCTCAGAGGTTGTAATTTGTTATATTTCAAGAACCTTAAGAAATAGTGAATTGAAATATGGTGCTACTCAATTGGAGTGCTTATCAGTTGTTTGGGCTCTTGAGAAACTTCATTACTATTTGGATGACCAAAAATTTGAGTTGGTAACTTACTGTAGTGCTGTGAAGTCTCTCTTAAACCTCAAGACACCTAACAGACATATGTTCAGGTGGCAACTTGCTGTTCAAGAATACAGAGGAAGGATGACAATTATCCATAGAGCTGGAAATGTTCAATCTAATGTTGATATGCTCTCCAGATTGCCTCTGCCAAATAATGACTCCAATCCTGCTTATGTACCTGAAGATGATACTGTTCATATCCATGGTATATTTATAGTTGATATGGAAGAGGATTTATTACAGTTAATACTGGATTCATATGATAAAGATTCTGATTTAAATAAATTGGTTACTATTTTACATGATCCTAAGAATGCTTCAATTCAAGCATTAATAAAAACTCTTCCTGCAAAGTACCAAAATGCTTTAAATAAAGGAAAGTTCTCTATTGAAGATGGTTATATATATTATAGAAGGAAGCTTACCAATGTAATTGTTATTCCTCCTTCAATGAAAGAAACTATCCTCAAACTTTGCCATGATGACATATTAGCTGGTCAAGATTCACAAAAATGTGCAAATTTATTCCAACCCACAAAGATGTATCCACCAAAGAATTAGCCTTCTTATGGTGGTCTTACATGTTTAATATTATTGGTTTTCCAAAAGCCATTATCTCTGATAGGGATCCAAAATTCACTTCTGAGTTTTGGACCTCTTTGATGGATATTTGTGGCTGTGAGTTGAAATTTTCTACAGCTCATCATCCTCAGACTGATGGTCTAGCTGAAAGAATGATTCAAACTCTGGAAGATATGATTAGAAGGTATTGTGCCTTTGGTATAGAATATAAAGACAATGACAGATTTACTCATGATTGGGTCACTCTTTTGCCTGGTCTTGAATTTGCATATAATAGCACTGTTCATTCTGTCACTGAGAAAAAGCCTTTTGAGCTTTGGTTGGGTTATGTCCCAAATACTCCTGCTCAGATTCTCAATAATAAATTACCTAAGTTGGAACTACACCCTGGTGTAAAATCTTTTATGCAAATGCAACAGCTATGCAGAAAACATGCTCAGAGTTGTATTGATAAAGCATTTGAATATGAAAAGAAAAGATGGGATAAATCCCATAAAGAATACACATTTAACAAGGGTGATGAAGTGTTGATCTCTACTGTCCATTTCAATTTACAAGGTAACCACAAATTAAAAGATCCTTTTGTAGGACCATTTGTTGTTAAAAGAATGGTTGGTGATAATGCAGTAGAAGTTGTATTGTATTCTCCATATGATAGGAAACATCCTGTCTTTCCCATTTCTTTGCTTAAGCCTTATACTTCCAACAGTGACTTATTTCCAAAAAGAAGAGGAAGACCTAAGAAGAACCCTCAGGAAGTCACAGAAACAGCAGAAATTGATAAAATTCTCAATGATAGAATTATCACTTCTGAGAGAGGTACTGAATATTTATTGAGATATAAGAACAAATCATCTGAACATGATGCATGGATACCTGGCAAGGAAATTTCAAATCTGCCTACTCTGTTGAAAAAATACAAAAAGAAAAAATCTTAGCATTTTTTTTATTGTTTTTTTTAGAGTGAGGGAGTGTCAGCCAGGCTATTCCAGGAGTCCAGTAAATGATATGTAACTTATAAAACCTGAAAGAGTGGGTAAGAATTGTATTTAATGAATATAACTTAATATTTTATTGCATAATAAAATTATATAAGTATTTTATTATATACAAGTGTTACATTAAATTTATTGGTTATATAAATTTTTATATACAGTTAAATTGAACATAATATAATATATTCTACAAATAAGGGCGCATTTTTATGTATTTAATAATTATAAATTTATATTTAATTAATTGAAAAACATATATTATAATTATAAGTGTAAAATTGACTTATAATATATTTAAATTAATTATTTAAATTTATATATTAAATAACACCTTTCATATAATACTAAACAATAATTAATGACGCTTCTTTTGACCCTTAATTGTGTTAGAAAAAACCAATTAATTAATTTATACTAAATTGAGATTAATTACATGTTTTGTTGCGTCAAAGTATTTTTTGTTTCACTTAAAATATCCTTTAATCAGACTGTACCATCTGTTTGGAATTATTTTTCTCATAGTTCCTATGTTCCAATCTTGTTTAGTTATTCACTATTTTCACTTACTGATTTGGGAATTAATGGCGGGAAAATTGGATTCTTAATTGTGGTTTTAATTATTTGTTTCATATTTTTCTCTACATTGTTATGTTTCATTTACTCTTTGATATATTTGTTTTATTCTATTCTAATCATTGTATTTACAAATATAGTGGCGCTTCAGAGGACCCATTGCCTATAAAAGGGCCTTGGATAATCCCCTGTAGCCTCATCACTTATTATACACTCAACAAATTAAATACTATTTTACTACGTTTATATTTTTTTATTAGTAATACAATTCTAATTAAAAGTCTATATAACAAATTAAAGGTTGCTTTAAGTCTGATAGTAATTAAAAGTGTTTGCCGCGCAGAACCCTTACATTGAATAATATTATTATTAATAAATTCTAAGTTTTTGTCACCTCTCAAAGTTGCTCACCATTGTTTCCCTCTCAAATAAATTAAATATATATTATTGTAATTTATTTCTTTTATTTTCCCTTGTCCTCCTCCTTCTCTCCTCCTTTTCTCCTATTTTTCTTACCTTCTTCTAGACGACTGACCGACAGACTGACACATGCACAGAGGTACACCAGAGAAGACTGAAGAAGGTGCCAATAGAAGGTGTTACTCAGGGAGGGTGGACTTCCCTATACCAAACAGGAGAGTTGAATAGAATCAAAGAAATTGAGATAAATTGATTACAGGGAATATAGCGCTTAAATTTATCTATCTAACGGTACTACTTACAGGATTTATCAGTCACCAGTTTCTTATTTCTCTTGTCCCTAGTCATAATTCCCCAGTCATCAATTGTCACGCTGTCTTTTTTATCCTTCAGTCCTATTTTGTCCGTTACTTATCTTTAAATCTTTCTGTCTTTAGCCATTCACAGACCATCTGCCTGACAGAGGGATGGGGGTACTAGCGCTGGTATCTAAGGAGTGCAGTCTCTAAAACATTTAAACAGAAGCCAAAACAACGACTTGAACAGTATGTTTGCGGATCATGCAACCGGATGAAGATGGCGGTTGAAAAAGAATGAGAATTCGGTGTGATTTCATGCCACGTAACGTACGCGTGACATTGACGCGACACAGTTTTGTCCGTGGTGTTAGCTCGGGGGTTAAAGAAGTTATCATGGTGGTTGGGAATTTGACCTCCGTAACGTACATTACTCATTTCCTGTTTTCGCCGATGATAGGTCAGTGTAAATTAGGCTTTTTTTTTCTTGTATGTTGGTGCGGACCAGCGAACTCAGATATGGACAATAGTTTCTTCATTCCAATCAGGCAGGGAAAGAATTTATGCGGATAGATCACGGTTGCAAATATCGTTTATTCAATCCTTAAGACACATCCAAGCTCCTTCCAGCCTATGATAAACTTCTTCATAGCATGTGTTTAATCTGCGTTGCATAAGCTGTGAAAATTCAGAAGAAGAAAATAAGAATTCTCCACCAAGCAACAAATATACATTAGCAATTAAATGGTTGTTTTTTTAAATAATAAATTGCGGGTATTCGGACCTATGCATATACTGGTAATTAATTCAAAAGAAACAAGAAGAACGAAAAAGAAGTTCTCCAGACTTCTGTAAAGAATTACAATAAAGTCTCTTAACAATCTCTAAAAACTGATGGCTGTATCTATTCAACCCAGCAATTTTCTCAACGTGATTAAATTTTTGGATATTAGGAATTTGGTGCGTTTTGAGTAGCTTTTGATAATATTTGAATAGCACTTACCAATGTGTATTGATTTAGAGGCTATATATCAAATAGGGACTATATTCCTCGATCTTGGTCCTTCCATTTTTTCAACATACCAAGAACTAAAACAACCTGTTTCTAACACTAAAGTAGAAGCATTTGCATATCCTGACATATGTTAGCCCACAGGAAGGAAAAAAGCGAGTTGAGTCGTCAGAATTCATCCAGCTCATCCTTGTCTGTAGGTTCTTCAATCAAATTATTTTGGGTTTTTTCATCAAAGAAAATGAGTTTTATTATTTCATCCCTGTATCTATGTAAAATTGAACGCAAATAAAAGGGAATTCAAATTAATTGATGCTTTATTTTACTTGACTAACCCAAAAAAAGGTAACCCACAATTTTCGATTTCGAACACTTCAATTCACCATGCTTGCTATAACAAGTTGTGCGCTGCTACCAGCATTTATTGGGCTTTCGTTTCTTGTTTCTATTGGTTTTCAAGCTCAACATGGCGAAAACCTGAAAAATGGTACATTTGTCAGACCTGTGGATGAAGGGTTTAGTTTGGGAATTCGAAATACCCGTCTCTCTAGTCGCGTCTCACCCCTATTAGTCTCTTCTGTTGCAAGTTCAACAATGTAAATCTTTATTTTTATGCTTCATGTTTCCCATTAAAATTTAATCAAATCAAAATTGATACAATTCTGACAATTGAGCCAAGCACTAATTATGCTTTGAATTATAATTTTTTCTGACAGAGATTTGATTTCAACATTGGTAACGAGTTTATTAGCTTATCATCTTGCCAGTCTTTGGCTCCGTGACTCCAAAGCACTTTCACCTAACCTGCCTTCGCCAGCACAATACTTTATCACATTGGATCTAATAACAAATGCAAATCCCATGTCTATACTTCGTAGTTTCAATTATGCTATTCGTGGCCCATCTTCCAACAAGAATGGAACAAGGATAAAACGAGCTCAAATTTCATCATTACTTTCGCTAGCTTTACTTGGAGTTTTGACGATTTCATTTTTTACCTGGACGATTCGAGGGGTGGACATAGTTCTGCATGATCAAATCTTTACAACAGTTCAACAAATTAGAAAGAATACATCTAATTTTCCTGGAGCTGCTATAATGAACCCTAATTGCTTGAATGATACTCATCATGTTTGTCCTGTGAGAAATCGGAGCGTTGAGGCAAGTAATGGAGGAATGAATAAAAGCAAGGAACTCAGGGTTTATACAGCAGCGAACCGTCAACGTGGAAGTATTGCTTTTTTAGGCGTGGCGGATCCGCAAAAGGATTACTCAGCAACTGCTCACACTTATGCCGCATGTACAAAATGTCAAGTTTACCATCCAAGTTGTGTGCGCAACGATTTGAAGATGATTACTTGTAGACCTGGAAATAACTTACCCTCAAAGTTGGAGCCATGGAATGCCTTTGTCTTTGAATATGGTTTTAATGTTTCCAATTTCGAACAGCGATTGCAATCCTTTATAACAATTCAAGGTGGATTGCATACATTTACTTCTGGAGATGGAAAAGTGGAGTGGCTCGAGGAGCTTCCTTTTTCAAACGGCGCTATTGTCAATCCGTTTACTATGGCTACGTTTGGCTGTTTTTCAGATTACGCTAATATTCCCTTTGATAATGACGATTTGAATGATCCAACCACGTTCGTCAACTGGTGGGGCTACCGACCAGGAACTACTTACAAGCCTGAGCTTTTATGTTTTATTTCTGTTTGTAATGTTACAGCCTATGATGCTCAATACACTTTATCCAATCAAACACTATCTCTAAACATGAACTCTCTGCGAAAATCCAATGCTAGTGTCACACAGGCAATTTCTGGTTCCGCTCCCTACTTAAAATTTAATGACTCCAATGACTATCAAAAGGCATCCCGTTTTTTGGAGGAGCAACTCCTGATTGATTTAAATATTGTGGGAAACACTTATGGAAACGACACATATGCCTTTAGTGCTGAATGGGCGCAATCGCTCTCAAATCGCTTAGTAGGCTGGAGTTTGGGCGCAATACAGCTTGAAAGAGGGTTCGCCAACTATACAGACGGACAATTAGCATTAGCAATTCCAATTGTTACCACCTATCTCTTTGCTGCTCTTCACTTTGTTTATGCTCTAGCAATCCTTGCGCTTGGTTTGTCTTGCGTTTTAATAATTCCTCGCTCTTATACAAAGATCCAAAACTCTTCAGAGTCATTCGCCATAGATCTTGAATCTCATTCAAATCAGACTCAATCCTACATCAGGAAACGACATCTTGCTTGGAAGCTTTCATTGGCACAATCTCGTTTGACTGATGCTTCTACATTGATACATGAACTTTTCCAACACCATCGTCAAAATAAATTAGGATCTATCAGAGAAAATGATGAGATCTTAAGCCATAGATTACGACCTGACTTAACCAATAGCATCAATTATTATGAAGAGAATGATCGAGAAAATGAACCAGATGAAACAAGCTTTTTGTCAGAGGACTATAAAATTAAATTAAAATGGGGAAAAACTAATGAGTTAACTCTTGAATTTTAATGTTTAGAATTGATATCACAAAAAAAGCAACCCACAAAATTAGCGAAAGAGTGTCAGTATAAAGGAACACAGTGATAATAAGATGAATAGGAAGAGAATAGCTCAAGGTAGAGAATCAGAAGAAAGTTAAAAAACTAAGTAAATCACTAGTGAGAGATATAGACACATAAGTGATGAACTGATGTATGTACTAATAAAGATGGTTATAAGGACACAAAGGCAAGATCAATCAAAAGTTTTTGATGCATGCCGGGAATCTTATTTTATTTTTGTTTTTCAATTTCAATATGTGGTGTCAAAGTTAGCAAATTTGTACTTACAAATCTGCACTTATTTAAATGTGAATTTCTGAAACCCGCCAGCTTCAACACTTGTGAATTTTAAAACTAAAACAAGTCACTTATAGCTAAATTGGAACTTGTGGAATTTTTGACCAAAAACATCAAATTTGTTCTCACAAAATATGATTTCCCCATTTAAAAGGGCTGGAGATAGGTTGGGGGTACTCACTTTTGAATAGATAAATCATTTTTTAGTAAGACAATTTTTTTTGTCAAAACTTCTGCAGCCTTCTCTGACTTAGCTTTATTTCACCCAAATTCACACTTTTTCAACAAAAAGTCTTGGGTTCACTTATTTTTCCGTGTCATTCCATTTAGATGCAGCACTCTGCAGCATGACACTTTATTTTTTGTAACTTACATGAGTTATAATTTTATATTATATAAGACCAATGCCTTCTCAACTGTCAAATCATGTGGAATCCATCATGCGATCAATTTTATTGCTCTTCTTCTCCTCTTTGATTCTGATTCTGGCTTTGATCTAGTGGATGACTAAGTTCGTTTATCAAATATGTCTAGGAAACAATACCTTTCCCCAAGAAAAACCCTCAAACACCATACTTCCCAATATAAACTTGACACTCTCCTCAATCTATCTCAGCAGGGAAAAAATGAGGGGGAAAGGATTAGCTAGAAGGTCCCTTCTCATGGATTTTTTGGGAAGCCATGAAAAAAATGTCAGTAAACTACCTGTAAATCACTTTAAAGCCAATTGAAATCATTTTTGGCCACAAATTTTTCACAGTTTTATCCTTGGCTGACATGAAATTGAGCTCTAGTTGATCCTAGGTTGAGCACAAATTGGAAAGAGGACTGAAAATTGTGCATAATACACACATTAAGTTTATTATTTGACCAATATAATTGGAGGAGATACTTCAATAGTTAATTACTAATTACTTATCAGATCGAAATACATATATATAAATTCTTAAGAAATTTTACTCTTTTATAAGAGATGGCAAAGCTTTCAAAACCACAACTAAATAAACTGAGTACCATAAAGAATTTATTTTTAGTTAAATAAGAAGTTATGTAGTCAAACTAGATTGATTCAACTCCCAAGGATAGTGAAATGTGAACTTACAATAGATCTGTTGGCAGGTCATCTAGAAGAATAAAGAAAATATACCAAAGAAAAAGAAAAGGAAGAAGAAATGAAAAAACAATGGGAAAATAAAAGGATAATAGAAACAACTGAAGAAGAAAATAAGGGTCTACAAAAACAGGAATTGGACGCTAGGATTTATTTTAATCAAGTAAGTAATTTTTATCTCTCTGCTGATAAAAAAATAAAGTATAACAGTGAGCTTCTCTTAAATCAACCTTTTATATAGATATAATTCTTATTTGATTTGTATTTATAACACAGTAATAAAATTGTTAGAAAGATATGTATAAATGTAACAAAAACTGTTAATTAATGAATTGTAAGGCAATGTAAGTAATGCAGACTACAAGGTGAGACACAAAAGCCTTACTATAGGCAAATGAGGCCCTTTTAGACGTCACTAAATGTGTCAGCCAGGCTGCTAGACTTACCCAGTAATATAATTAATTATTTCCTGGTATGAAGCCAATTCTTTTTATTTCTTATATATTATTATTAATTTTATTATATTTACTTTAATTTTTCTTGTAATAAATTAACTAGTTACAAAAACAGTAAATTTAGTAAATAATTAAACTTAATATTAATTGTCCTATATATTTTTATTTCCTAACACCATGCTAAATGTCAGGTTAAAGAAAAAAAAACTAATATTAAAATAAAATTTAATATTAAAATAAAATTCAATATTGAAATAAAATTTTATATTAAAATAAAATAAATATATACAAAAGAATAAAATTACTTATTTAAAAATGACATTTACAGGAATTTTTTTAATAAATCAAGTTATTTTGACAGATACAGAAAATACATCATTCTAAATACATTCTCTATAGAACAATCTTAAAATTTGAAATATTTTTTTCTGTAAATTTCTTTTTTTCTCTCATACTTCTGTATATAGGATTTTAACTCTGTGCTTTGTCTCTCCTTTGCCTATATAAGGCCTCCCCTTTCTGGTTGTTTTGGATTATCCTTTACTTACTTATTATTTTATCATACCATTACTTCAATCAATTATTTATTAATATCATTTATTGTTTTTAGTATTTACTACAACATAATTCTAAATCATAAGTTATAATAATAATTATAAAACATTTTTACCTCTTTAAATTGAGTAATTTAAATAAAAGATAAATTTATACATACTTTGACCTTGGAATCTTCAAATCACCTACCAACGCCATTATACCTCCAAAGAAATCTTCTAGACTAAAAGGACCCCCTGAAAAAAATTGTATATACAAGGTGAAAGAAAGGAAGCAAATGAAAAGAAGTGTAACAAAAAAAATAAGATTTCTATATAACTATTTACTAAAACAGAATATAAAAACCCAATGTATCCAGCCTTTAAGCCCTTTAAAGATGTAATAGCTTAAGTAGGATACTTATTTGGTATAAAAAAAATGTAACTTTAGTAATTAAAAAACATGTTACACTTATTATATATTTTATTAAAACCCAACTTTTTTGTGAAACATATAAATTATACTATTTGTGAAATAAAAAATATTATATACTTTATTAATATAGTTTAAAGCAAAATTAATTTATTAATTTAAACTAATTGTAGTAGTATAATATTTAATTTAATTGAATTAGTAAGTATTTTTATAAAATCATTTTATTAAAAAAATTTTTATATTTGAAATAAAGTGTTTACTTGTTTAATTTATTAATTGACCCAATTTTGAGTAAAAAGATTGCTAAATAATTATTAATTGTAGAGTATTAATTTTATGATTTAATATATATAATTAATTAATTAATTACATTATAAGTTGATCTTATTACTTATGATTATACTGTCAGCTTTTAATTAATTAATTAATAAGTAATAAACATTAGGGGTATCAATGTTCAGGGATCCGCAATTAGGGATCAGGAATTTTTTTTCCCGGGATCAGACATTATTAATTGCGGAAGATTCTTATCCACTAGCCCCAGGGCTAGTGGATAAGAAATCCACGATAATGCATTATCCCGCCTCTTATACCCCAATTTCCATTCCTAATTCCTGATCCCAAACTCATCTCATCCATGATGGATTTGCAAGAAAGTCACATGACTCATAATTGCTGATGCCATCCTTAAGTCTTTCCTCACTCTATGCTACTTAATTTTGGTGGCAAACACTTAAGTTTTTTTTCTATCTACACACCCCAACTGCACATTTGGCGGTGAATTCCCACTTCCCTCATCACTTAACCCTTCCACCGGCAACAATGAAACACCTCTCTACTAGGAAGCTACTTCACTCAACAATGAATGCTATTACTTTTCTTTTAGTTCTTTACTATAAATCTGACTCTGATTTGGAAGATGCTTTAGCTTATATGTGTTTTATTTCCAAAAAGGGTTACATCATCACCAGGGGGCCAAATCTTTATCATGATCCCCGATATGATCTGGCCTCCATCCTCAACATTCCTCATTTAAACATCACACAACTTTTTAGAACTTCTCCTGATTATTTCTTCAAACTTTATTAACTCATCTCCAATCATCCTATCTTCCATAACAATTCTCATAACAAACAGTGTAATCCTGCCATCTAACTTGCTGTTGCTCTATGTCGTTTTGGCTCAAATGGAAATGGTGCTGCCGTAAGATGTTTGGATAATCTCTTTAACATAGGATATGGTACCGTGATATTATACACCAAGCTCTGTATGATTGCTATCCTTTCCCTCAAGTCTCAAACTCTTGCTTGGCCAACTCCAGAACAGCGACTTGAATCCTCTCAAGTAATGCAAGCTGAAGGTTTCCCTGGCTGTATAGGTTTTGTTGATGGCACAACCATCCCTTTGAGTCAAAAGCCTGCTCATGATGGCAACCATTATTTTGATCGCAAAAAAAGGTTTCTTCAAAATCTCCTCCAAGCTCTCATCCTTCATAAACTAACTTTTTATCTTCTTTCTAGATACTCTATTGCCGTTCAACTTGTATGCGATGTCAATAAAAAATTTATTGCATTTTCACAGTGGCTGCCCTGGATCATGTCATGACTCTTCCGTCTTTCAAAGAATGAGGATTTCTCAATCCCCTGACTCATACTTTGACGAATCTCAGTACCTCCTTGCAGACTCAGCATATGCAAGTGGAAAGTACATTATACCTGCTTTCCGTGGTGCAAATTCAGAAAATGACCCCAAAACTAAATTTAATTATCACCTTGCACAATCAAGAGTACAAATTGAACATGCTATAGGTATTTTAAAGGGACAATTTTCTAGTCTTTGGGAGCTCAGAATCCAATTTCAAAAAAAATTGGAGATCAAAACTGCAAATCATTGGATCTTGACTTGCGTAATACTCCACAATATTCTAGCTGATTTAAAGGATGAGTGGAATGATCTTTATGAAGAAGAGGATCCTGAACCACCACTGGCACTCCCCTCCCTTGATTCACAAATCATTCAATCAACCGGCATACGCCCCATTATAATGCCAATTACTCTCCAACATTTCTCTTCACCCTTTTAATTTTTAATTTTTATGTTTTCATACTGTCCAAATGTCCTCTTTGTGTACTTTAATCACTTGGTTTTGTATTTTGGTTTGTTGCATATTCGTTTTTTTTTTTGAATTTACGGTGAATATCTTTTTTTTGGATGGCTCATTGGTTTTCTTTCACCAGCTCAACATGAAATCGCATATTTTCTGAAATTGCATATTTTGTCAGTGATTTTTTTTTTCATTCATCCCTCATATCCTTTTCCTATTCTCCTCCAACATCCCTCAAACAATTTGGTTTCATTCATTTTGTCATCTCATCTCTCCAGGTAAGTCATTTTATTCTTTTTTTTTGATTTTTTGATTACTAATTATAATTTTTTTTGTGTTTTTCTGTTTATTTTATTTTTTTTATCTAAATTTTTTTTGTAAGTGGTTATTTTGGATTTCAATGGTATAATGAACCTTTTTTTCTCTCCCTCTTTACTTTATTTTTTAGCTCCATCACCCTACTCTTCATCCCTCCTTGGCATTGTCATTATCCCCCCTTTCCCTTATTTCACTTTTTTTTGGCTCCATTTCATTGAAACACATACATTGCACATTCTTTATGCATTTCACTTACTCCATATTCAATTTCCCCACAATTCCAACATCAATCTTTCTCACTCTATTTTTCCTACTTTTCAATCAAGGTAAGTTTCATCTCCTTTTTTTCATGCCTATATGATATCTCATTCCTTTTATGAAAACTTCATACTTAAATATATGTGTGACTCTTATCTGGATAACAGTGAACTTATAAAACTCCTTTTGATCTCATCTTCATTACCACTTTTCAAGTTTTTGTAAAATTTTGAAAATCAGACTCGGAATTAGGGTTAGGTTTATTCAAATCTAATGTTCTTTTTACTGAAGATTCTCCTAAAGGCTACCTTTAATTTCCTGCAAACAGATTTGAATTTGATTCAGTGGTTGCTGAGATATTGACTGTTAAAGTTGAGCCTTTTTTTTCCCAATTTAAATTTTTATTTCATTTTTTTATGTAACAAATTAGGGTTAGGTTTATTTAAATCGCATGCCCTTTAACTGAAGATTCTACTAAAGCATATCTTTCATTTTCCACAAACAGGTTTGAATTAGGTTCAGTGGTTGCTGAGATTATGACCTTTGAAGTTGAGCCTTTTTTCCAAATTTCACTTGTCTTATTTCACATTTTTATATTGCATATTTAGAGGATAAGGATTCTGAAACTCTTATATGATTATTATCTAGGCATTTCAATTATATAGGCATATATTCGTTGGTCAAGAATATCACTAAAGCTCAAAAAGATGAAGATTTTCCCTTATGGGACACTCTACCTTCCTTTGACTCTTTTCTTGCTTTTCAACTCAACAAGCTCTGTAATAAAGCATTTGAAAAAAATCATGAACTTGCAACCAAAGTTGGAATACCGAATTGGTGTGACTCCGAATTGGAAGATATCAGCCACAAATATCTTTTATTTTCTAATGTTATTATCACTCATTCTGGATTCCACAATAGGATTCATATCGATAGGAATGATGCCAATTTTCTTACTTTTGGAATATTCTCATATATCAATCTGATAACTGGCCACCCAATACCATCTCCAGCTAAAATCAAAGGACATGGTTTATATTTTCCAGACCACCGGTGCATCATTGATTTTGGTTTGGGAAATGGTATCATCGAAACTATTTGGAATTCTTCTAAGGATAATCATCAAACAACCAAAGCTCCTCCTGGTTTGGAATCCTGTCAAGATTTCACTCATTTCGGTTGCTCATTTCAAATCAGTAATAAGTTGATACAAAGAATCAATAAGGTAAAGAAAGAAGGTAAAGTTATTCTATTTGAAAAAACTTTATCTAGATCCAAAAAGTATGGGGATTAGAGTTGTCATCGAAAATTTTATATTTTTTCATAAATTTTTAATAAATATTTTTTATATATCAATTTTCTCAAGTAATGTGATGAGCCATTGACCTTGTGTTGTATAACAGGTAATCATGATAACATTTATTTGTTTCATGGGGTTCCTCTTGCCTATACCTGTGGAAAGTCCCAAACTTTTGTTTCTCGACTTGGTCTGCATTTTGGATTGAGGGATTTTCATTACTTTAAACTAGGGAAATTGATATATATTAGATATTTATTTAATAATTTATGTAATTATATTAAATTTAGATGACTTCCACCCCTTACTTCAATAAAATGCAGGGGGGGGGTATTGCCAAATTTTCAAATCTGACATGTGAAATTGATGACTTAGAAAAATTTTGGTGATACCCACCCCTTGCTTCAATAAAATGCAGGGGAGAGTATTGCCAATTTTTTTAAACAGATATAGAATTTTTTTGACTTGTAAATATTTTGGTGATACCCGTCCCTTACTTCAATAAAATCCATGGGGGGTTGTGCCAAAATTTCTTATAAGACTTGTGAAATTCTTGACATGTAAAAATTTTTGGGATACTGGTAAAATGCAGGGGGTAGTAAAGCCAAATTTTCATATAAAACTTTCAAGATTCATGACATGAAAGAATTTTTGTGATACCCACCCCTTACTTCAAAAAAATCCAGGGGTGGGGGATTGTCAAATTTTCAAAGGAGACTTGAAAATTTTATTTAAAAAAAGAATATTTAACATTAAAATACAATATTTCAAGAAATACAGAAAATAATTGTAAAATTTATGTACAAATAAATATGAACACATGAAGTGAGAAAGAAATAAAAGAAACTAGTCAACAAAAAATTTCATTAAACGTTCTATTTCTTCAACAGATTTGTTTGCTTTAATGCATTCAATCAAGAAATCTTTCTTTTTAGAACTTTCTTGGAGATCATGCTTATACTTCATCTGTTCCATTAAGTTTTGATGCTTGAGTGTTTTTTCCTTATTTTTGGATTTTTCAATACTAAGAGTTAACTCAAACTTCTTCTCCTCCAAATCTTGGGCCCTACCATCCTTCTGTAAAGAGAGCTCAAACTTCTTCTCCTTCAAATCTTGGATCCGATCATCCTTCCGTAAGGAGAGCTCATACTTCCTCTCTTCCAAATCTTGTACTCTGTCATCCCTTCTTAAAGAGAGCTCGTATTTCTTCTTTTCAAAGCTCAGAGTCTCTTTAGAAATTTCCACTTGTTCTAGAGTGAGAATAAAAATTAACATAAAGTAGAAGAAAAGCAGAGTAAAGTAATAAGAGGTATGATATCACTTACCAGCATCACGTTTCTCTAAAAACTGTTCCATCGAAGAGAAAGGTGTTTGTGATGAAGTATCACTTTTTCGTCTTCTTTGGGAGAGGAAATTTAGACTAGTTGAAGCCCTTCTCTTTTTGTTCAACGTAGCATTTTCCTCCTCATCATTGTCACTAGCTTCAGACTTAGTTGATTGAGGATCCTGGGTTTGTTGATCAGCCTTTTAAGAAATAAGAAAAAGATAAGTAAATAAAAAATAGAATTGATAAGATAAAAGAAAAAAGAAACAGACCTGAGTTAGATTTGGTTGGGTTAAATCACCTATAGGATCTACAGAAAAGCTATTTAGATATGTCTCATTCAAATGAGGGGAGGCTTGAGTGGAGGAAGAGGATGGGAAAAGATTTGCTTTGACATCATGTTCGGAGATAGGATCTTCTCCATCCAACATGTTTACAGGATTAACATCAGCTCGCTCTCCAAAAATTGCATCCATCTCTTTAAAGTAAGGACATAAAGAATCAAGTTTATCGTCTATGGATTTTATGCCCTTAGTTATATCATTGTCGGTAATCCCAAAACCAGTGGAAGATGAAAGAGCCTTTGCCTTCTTGTATTTTGCTTGGTAATGCTTGAAGCGTTCAGACATCTGTTTAGGCAAAAGATCAATCCTTCCCTTGGTCTTATTGCGTAATTCATTTGCCATTGGAAGATAGCCATTAACTTTTGATGCGGGGGGCCGTCCTACTTTAGTGGCATACTCAGTACCAAAACAAGAATCATAGTTAGATTTGGTTTTCAGCCAGTTGATAAGAATGAGATGTTCATCTTTTTTTAATTGAACAATCTTTGATTTCTCAGCTGAGCGGGGGAAAGAGGAAATAGTGGGAATTGAAGAACAACTGGGTGATGGCTGCCTTTGAGAAGATCTAGGATGACGAGGCATGTTATTATAAATGAAGATGAAAAGGAGCAGAAACAAGCAGATGAGATAGCGAGATGAAAAGAAGAAGAATCAAATAGATGAAATGGGGAGAAATTCTGAGTGGATAGAATGAACAGGATGGGATGAGAATGGAAGTGCGCAGCAAGGTAGAAGGCTGGGATATCCAGAAAGCTGTCCAAGATGTGGTTATGGAAAATTGAGTAAAAAAATGTTGGATAAGAGGTGAACATTGACACGTAAAGTGTCTAATAACCCAATTATTAGCAAAAATAATTGCGGAAGATAATTGGGGTATGCAGATTATTTTCCGCAATTAATTTAATTGTGGATCGGTCAACATTGATACCCCCTATTAAGTACATAAAATGTGCCAAGCTTTTTATAGAATATAATATTTTTATTTTCATTTAAATGTATATACAATATATATAATAATAAAATAATATAAAATTTTATTGTAAATAAAGAATATTGTTCTGTATTTTTATTTTAATAAAATATTTAATTTGTATAAATACTTTAAATACAAATTGTGTCAGCCAGGCTGTACCAGGAGTCCAGTAAATTTTATGATATTTTATTGGACCTGAAAATGTGCAAATGTTTATTTATATTATGCATGTAAATAAAGATTAAATTGAACAAAAAAATTACATAACTAACTTGTCAGCCAGGCTACTAGACTTACCCAGTGAAATAATTAATTATTTACTGGATGAAGCCGCACCTTATCATTTTAATTATTTAATTAATTAGTTACATTAAAATTACTTATAATAAATTAACTAATTACAGAATGATAAAATTAAATAAATAATTAAAATTAAATATAAATTTGTCCCTTATATTTTTTCTCTAACACCGTGCTCATTTGACAGGTTGGAAGAAATAAAGAATTATATTAAAAATAGATTTTAAATTAAATTAAGATTTTAATATTCAAATAATATTAAATATATACAAAAAATTCAAATTTCTTATTTAGAATTGACTTCTACAGTAAATATTAAATAAATTGATGTATTTCTGACATACTCTGTAAATACATCTTTTTGACACCTTCTTTTTAGAACAACTTTATTATTTGAAAATACTCCTTCTGGAATATTCTTTTTCTCTCTCTCTCATACTACTGTTTTTAGAATTTGATTGCCGTTCTTTGTCCCTCCTTTTCCTATATAAGGCCTCTCTTTTGGTTGTTTTTTAATAATTCCTTTACCACATCATTTTATTATAACAACAACCAATCAAAATTTATTCTTATATTCTATATCATTAGTATTTACAATAGTGTAACTCTAATCTATAAATTATATCAATATTTTAATCCTACCACTTTTAATTGAGTAAAATAATCATCCTTGAATTAAGAAATACATACCAATTTGTTGAGAATCCATTTTAATCCTTAAAATCCTCGTAGAGCTTCATACCAAATCTTCTAGACCAAAAGCGTACCTTGACATAACTCATAATAATAAATTAAAATAAGAGTTATATGAATTTATTCAATATATAAATTGTATATAAAAGTAAATAAATAAATAATAAATTATATTCTATAAATGATGAGCGCTTTTTTATGTATTTAATAATTATTAATTATTATTTAATTAACATAATATTATATTATAATTATAAGTCATAAAATTAAATTATAATTTTATTAATTAATTAATTAATTATATATAATTATTAGGGGTTATCAAAGTTAGAAATTTTTAATTATTTATAAGGCATTTCACAACATAATAAGAAAGCCACAAACTTGAAATCAACTTTAAATAAAAAGGTGTTTTGGGGGCACAATATGTAATATTTTAAAAAATAGTCATGGTTGATTTGGCGGAAAAAAGAGGTATTTTGAAATGGAAGATTTCTAACTTTGATACCCCCTATTAAATAGTTCTATAAATATCTTATAATCCATAAATATTGGGCGCTATTTTGACCCTTAATTGTTTCAGAAAAATTATTAAATAAGTTAAACACTTACTCAATAAAAATTATTAAAATTCTTACTTTAAATTAGTAATCTCATTAAATTAATTAATTGTTTGACTCAAAATAGTTATTAAATTAATGAAATATTTAAAAACCATTATTTATCCATTCTTCATACTAAATTAATTATTTACATTTAAATTTTGTGTAAAAAATAGTATACTTTTGGTTTCACATAAAAAGTGACTATTTTTCTTAATCATTGAAAACTTGTTTTAAACTAAAATGGTAGAATTTTTTTTGTTTCAAAATAATTTAATGTCCTGCTTAATTTTGGTACAGTGTCTGGGTTTTAATTGGTGGGAAATGAGCTCTTACTCATGTTTTACTTGTTTCAGCTTCAAAAGTATTTTCTTGTTACTTTACTTTAATTTAATTTAATTTATTTCTCATATTGTATATACATAGTTATGGCACTTCAGAGGGCCCTTTTCCCTATATAAGTGCATTGGGTAATCTTCTGAAGCCCCATCACTTACATTAAACTTTATTGTTATAATAAATAAAAGAAAAACTTATACTAAATTAATAAATTATATTTCAGTAACTACCCCTTTAATAATTTAAAGTATTATACAGTTATTAGGTTGATTTAAGAGATTTTTTAATATTATTTAATTGTTTTGTTTTAAGCAGAGAGAATAGAGTACTTACAAAGTAATAATAATCCAGTATCTTTTAAAAGTCTCTAAGAACTCCCATTTTCATATTTACTTTTTGTTCCTCTTTAAAATTCTCTTCTTCCAATTTTCCTATTTCTTCTAGACAAATGGTCGATAATTGGAGGCCTTTCTGAAGGACGAAAATGCCTTTGACAATTGGAAAAACAACTGATGCACAGACCACCTTGCCCGTGCAAAACAAATTTTTTCTGTGACCATGAATTGAGCCAGGGTCCTTCTATAACAGGTTATATACTAAATATAACTATATATTTTGTAGTGATTTTATCACTTTAGTAAGTTTAAATATGCACCTCACAATTATAATATTAAATTTTTATTGCAATAGCAGTGCCTTAGCTATTTTTTCTGAGACACTGAGTGTAAGTGATCAACTTTTTATTTAATTTTTTTTCTTAGTTGAAAATAATAGAGAAACCCTTGCAGTCCTAGAAGATCAATATTTTTTGAATAATTGTTAAATTTATTTTCATTAAATTTTGATATTATTGGTTGACAATAATAGTACTCTGTGCTTAGTCCCAATCATTTCCAATTAATTTTAGTATTATTACTATTGGTTGAAATTAATACTTTTGTATTTGTCCCAATTTAATAATTAGTGGTTACAATTTTTATTATAAATATAATCACATTATATACATTAAAAATCAATTTTTTTAGATTATTGTTTTTATATTATAAATAGTAATCTTAATATAATTTTTTTGTATAATCCATTAATTTTATATTCACATAACACTGATAATTATATTTCTATTTTTTGAAATATTAAAATATACCACTTTTAAGAAAATAAGTTTCTTCTTGTTGAAAAACTTGGTTTTTTTAACTTCATAGATATCATGTCTAGTAAATTGACTGAAAGCATGGATAACTTAAATGTGGATGAGATTTAAGTAGAATGTGAGGTCAACTCTTTAAGTTATTCTAAATTGTCTTACAAAAATTTTTCTACTGATAAAAAACGATCCAATTCTTCAGGACGTTGAAATGTCAGGAGGAGTGGTAAACCCCCCTCCCCCAACAACTCAAGCCTCTACTAAATCTGGAAAATCCTTTAAAAGGAATATAGTTAAAGAAGATTCCTCAGGAACAGCAGGTAAACAATCTCTCAATTTACATTAAATAACTGAAAACAGAGAATATGAAGTGCAAGGCCAGAGTGGATACTCTATGGGATCAGATGCAGGGGCTACAAAAGCACAATCCAGGTCAACCTCCTCCCTTACAAACCACCTATGCTCAGCCTCAACCTCAGTCCCATCAAACCCCCAGCTCTTTCCAACAAAATTCAAATACTCTGGAAGTGGAAAAGTGGAATTGAGACTATTTCATTAGCCATTACCAGAAGAATGTACAGCCTCAACCAGCTCATCAACCTGGCCCATACAGAACACCCAATTTCCATCCTCAACCTGCCCATCCTTATTAGGGAAGCAGAAAAAGGAAGGCTCAGGCCCAGGTGAAGTCTCCTCCCTTACCATGGTAAGTAATCTTTTTGATAAGCATGTTGGTGTGTACAGCACTAAGTCTTCTTCTTCAGGTAATATTGTTTAAAGTAGTGACAGAACTGTTCAGCCTCTTAAAAAACATATTCCTGTTATGAGTAGCCAAAATGATTTAATTAGTAAAGTGTCATTTGATGAAGCTTTACACTTAAATTAAATTTTTTTAATTAATCCTTCTCTTGAAATTAAAAATGATTCTTTTGCCCCTGATGTTTATGTCTTGCTTGAGAAAACTTCTGAGGAAATATTAAAAGATTCTCCTGACTTTGGTGTTATCAAAGACAGACTATTGAGAGATTTACTGAATTGCATTTAAATTGTAAAGTGAGTTCTTCTGCTCAAGATACTGCTTATTTTAAATTGAAAGACACCTTGACTAATGCTATTACTCAACAAATACAATTAAAAAATAATCATGAGGCACTTTAAGATAGGAATGCTAATTTACATAAAATTATTAATGAATTAAAACCCCCTAATAATAAAAATGATTCATTAAGTGATGACAATACATCCTTACATAATGACTTGAAAACATTGAAAATTGATTTGCAGGCTTTGAGTAATAAATTCTCAGTACATGAAGACAGAAATGTTTTATCTCTTGCAAAAATTAATGAACAACTTTCTGAAATTTCTAGGTTGAGAAACTATTTTTCTAATCTTGAAAGAATATTATCTAATTTACCTCCTATTTCTGATAAACATTATGGTGAAATTGAAACTACTGCTAATAAGTCCACCAAAAATAAGGGTAGACAACCTGAGAAAAGTAGATCTTACCTTCCTGTAAATGAGTCCATTAAACAGCCTGAAACTGTATCTATAAATTCTTCTAGGGACCACAATTTTTTTTTCAATAATCATAATGAGCCAGCTGTTTCTGTGAATAATGAAATTTCTGAACACCTCTCCAGACTTCAGGAATTAAGTACCATGAATAATTCTAAAGTTGACCAGCCAAGTAGCCATAAAAATTGGCCTAAACTTGATAAATATCCCACCTTTGATGGTGATTCTTCATCTGACTGGCAGCATTTTATTCAAAGAATTAATAAATTGAAAAATTCTTATTAACTTCCAGATGAAGAAATATTCCCTAATTTAATTTCTTTATTCTCCAATGTTGCCCTGATGTGGTATGAATCTGTCTTATTGGACAATCATCACTATACTTGGGATGAGTGAAAAAAATTAATTGAGAATAAATTTGGTGGATCAAAATTCAGATTAGCACAGCAGAGATTATATAAGAATTCTAATTATACATATTCTTCTTCTTAAAAACCTATTTTTTACCTCATTAAAATAACAAAAATTCTTAGAGCCATGGATCCAAAAATGGATTATGATATTTGGAGAGACAAAATCCTCTATAAATTTCAAAACTCTCTGAGAGATTTGATTGTTGCTACGACTAAGCATTTGAGAGAAAATTCTTTTTTATTAACATATGTAATGAGGTGCTACTCAACCACAGGTATGAGCCAAAGACTTATCCCTTAAAGCCTTCCCATGATCAATTAAAATCTCCATCAAAACTTCCAGAAAAACCTGGTAAACCCTCTGCCCCTGTTGCACCAAAGAAATATGGAACAAATACGTGTTGTAAATGTTACAAATCATGGTAGAAAGGACATGTCTGTGACAAAAAAATTCATCTTGTTGAACAAACTGAAGATAATTAAGATCCTAAAGTTGACCTTGATGATTCCTCAAGTGACTTTTGTCAGCCAGGCTATTCCAGGAGTCCAGTAAATGATATATAAATTATAAAACCCTAAAAAGTGGGTAAGACTTGTATTTAATGAATATAACTTAATATTTTATTGCATAATGAAATTATATAAGAATTTTATTATATACAAGTGTTACATTAAATTTATTGGTTATATATATTTTTATATATACAATTAAATTGAGCATAATATAATATATTCTACAAATAATGGCGCATTTTTATGTATTTAATAATTATAAATTTATATTTAATTAATTAAAAAACATATATTATAATTACAAGTGTAAATTTGATTTATAATATATTTAAATTAATTACTTAAATTTATATATTAAATAATACCTCTCATATGATACTAAACAATAATTAAGGACGCTTCTTTTGACCCTTAATTGTGTTAGAAAAAAACAAATAAATTAATTTGGACTAAATTGAGATTAATTGCTTGTTTTGTTGCGTCAAATTATTTTTTGTTTCACTTAAAATATCCTTTAATCAGAATGTACCATCTGTTGGGAATTATAATTCTCATAGTTCCTATGTTTCCAATCTTGTTTAGTTATTCACTATTGTCACTTACTGATTTGGGAATTAATGGCGGGGAAATTGGATTCTTAATTGGGCTTTTAATTATTTGTTTCATGTTTTTCTCTATATTGTTATGTTTCATTTACTCTTTTGATATGTTTGTTTTATTCCATTCTAATCATTGTATTTACAAATATAGTAGCGCTTCAGAGGACCCATTGCCTATAAAAGGGCCTTGGATAATCCCCTGTAGCCTGATCACTTATTACACACTCAACAATTTAAAGATAAATTTATTACGCTTATTATTATTTTTATTAGTATTAAATTCTAATTAAAAATTCTAAATAACAATTTAAAGGTTGCCTTAAGTCTGATAGTAATTATATTGTTTGCCGCGCAGAACTCTTACTTAAATAATAATAATATTTATAAAACCAATTTGTTGTCACCTCTCAGATCACTCATCGTTGCCTTCTCTCAAATAAATTAAATAATTTTAATTGTTTTTATTTCTTTTACTTCTAAAACTATTACCTCCTTCATGTCCTCCTCTCTTTTCTTCCCTCTTCTCTTATATCTTCTAGACGACTGACCGACAACTGAGGGCCTTTCCAAACGACGACGATCGAGCCTGGCGACGAACGACAAAACGCACGGACCACCTAGCAAAACAAAACTTTTGCCGCGACTGTGTTTCGAACTTGGGTTCGACATCCTAGGTTTATATAATATTAATTTTTATATTATTTTGAAGTGATTTTTCGATCACTATAGTAAGTTCACCTTTGCGCCTCTCACTCATATTACTATATTTTTATTGCAATAACAGTGATTGTGGCTTAATTGCTGATTCACTGAGTGTAAGTGTTCAATTTAAAAAAAATTTTTTTTTTCCTAGTTGACCATTATAGAGTGTTAAATCCTCTTAGTCCTAGAAGAATTGACATTATTATTAATACAAATTGAATTATTAATTTAATTTTTTTTTATTATTAATTATTGTTAATTTTGGTTGACTTAAAAGTACATTGTGCTTAGTCCCAATATATTGCCATATTTAATATTGGTAATTAATTGGTTGAATTAACTTACTTGTTATTCCCAATTTAAACTTGCAATTCATTTTTTTTAAAAAAATTAATTTTTTAATTATTACTTTATATTGAAAGTTATTTTTTCTATAATTTAATTAATTAAAAAATTTTTTTTTATATTAATTGGAGCAATTATTGACTAACTTTGATTATTTTTTTATAAAGTACAAAGTAAAATATAAATCTTCCCACTAGTATGTCCAACAATTTGGCAGAAAAAATGGATAACATGCAAGTGGATGAGATGGAAATTGACTATGATGCTGACACTGTAAGTTCTTCTAAAGTTGGTCATAAAAAATCTTATGCTAACACAAAAAATTCACATACTGCAGGATGTGGAGATGACAGGAAATGCAAACAAACCAAACCCCCTTCCCCCAGTACCACAGAAGGAAGTAAAGCCTCTAGTGCCTCAAGAAGGTCTTCCAAAAGGCTTCAAAATAAAAAAGCTTCCTCTGCCACAACAAATCAGCAACCTATCCAGTCATATAAAAGAGTTGAAGACAGAAAATATGACGTACAAAGCAAAGGTAGACACATTGTGGGATCAGGTCCAAGAACTCAGGAACCAGATTCAGGCCCAGGCCCCTCCTCAATTGCCTCCCAATCAGCTTCAATTTCAGGCTCAACCTTCACAGCCACCCAGCTCAACCATCCAAAATCCAAATAGTATGGAAGTAGAGCAATGGAAATGGGATTATCTAATGAGTCACTACCAACAGAATGTGCAACACCCTCCTCATCATCAGCCTGGCCCATCCAGAACACCCAATTTCCATCCACCTCCTCATCCCTACCAACAAAGCAGGAGAAAGAAGGCCCAAGCACAATCCCAAACCCAGTCCCAGGGGAAATTTCCTCCTCTGCCATGGTAAGTAATTTGGTTGATAGTCACTTGGGTATGTTTTCTAATAAATCTTCTTCTGCAGGTAATATTATTGAACATGGTGAAAGAACAGTTAAACCTGTTAAAAGACAGCTTCCTGTAACTAGTAGCCCTATTGATGTAATTAGCAAATTGTCATTTGATGAACCTTTACATTTAACTTCTACATCTTTAATTAATCCTTCTCTTGCAATTAAAAATGATTCTGTTCCCCCTGAAATCTATAACTTAATTGAAAAAACTTCTGAGGAAATATTGAAAGATACCCTTGATTTTAATATTGTGAAAGACAAACATGTGAGAGACGTGTTAATCCATGAAAATGATAGATTAAATAATTTACACTTGCAATGTAAAGTGAGTTCTTCTGTACAAGATACAGCTTATTTAAAAATTAAAGAAACCTTAAATATTGTTCTTAGTCAACAAAAACAAGTAAGAAGTGACCATAGAGCTATCTCAGATAGAAATATCAGTCTACATAAGACATTGAGTGAATTGAAACCCCTTATTGAGGAAAATTATTCATTCAAAAATGAAATAAAATCTCTACAAAATGAGTTTAAGAAGCTAAAAAATGACTTCCATGCACTAAGTACCAAACACTCAGTTTCTGAGGACAGAAATGTTCTATCTCTTGCAAAAGTAAATGACCAGATGTCTGAAATTCCAAGAATAAGAAACTATGTGTCTGACCTACAGGAAAAGTTCTCAACCTTAACCATCAATAATGAATTAAATGAGATTTCTGCAAATAAGCTGCATAAAAATAAAGGGAAAAAACCTGAACAAAGTTCATCCTTTCTTCCTCATATTTCAACCATTAAACAAACTGACAATGAGTCTGTAAAATCTTTTGCTACTAGCAAAAAATCTTGTGATGGTCATGCACCAGCTGTTTCTGTAAATAATGAAATTTCTGAACACCTGGCTAAACTTCAGGAATTATTACTAATGAATAATTCAAACCAAAAAGTGGACCATCCCAGTAGTCAGAAAAATTGGCCTAATTTAGACCAATATCCTACCTTTGATGGTGATTCTTCCTCTGATTGGCAACACTTTATCCAGAGAATTGATAATTTAAAGAGATCTTATAAACTACCTGATGAGGAAATTGTTTCTAAGCTAATTTCTTTATTTTCCAATGTAGCCTTGATGTGGTATGAATCTGTCCTCTTAGATAACAATCATTATACATGGAATGATTGGAAATCCTTGATTGAGAATCAGTTTGGTGGTTCAAAATTCAGGTTAGCTCAGCAAAGACTGTATGAGAATACTAGATATGTATCCTCCTCTGTTGAAAAGCCCATTGTTTTTCTAATGAAAATAACTAAAATCCTTAGAGCAATTGATCCAAAGATGGATTATGATATTTGGAGAGATAAAATCTTGTATAAATTACCAAATTCTCTTAGGGATTTGATTGTTGCTAGAACTGAGCATGTAAGGGAAAATTCTTCTTTCATTAATATCTGTAATGAAGTACTACTCAACCATAGATATGAACCAAAGAATTACCTTAGTAAATCTTATAATGATCAAAATAAACCTTCTATAAAGCTCCCAGAAAAATCTGGTAAACCCTCTGCCCCAGTTGCACCTAAAAAATATGCAACAAATACTTGTTATAAGTGTAACAAACCGTGGCAGAAGGGTCATGTTTGTGACAAGAAAATTCATCTTGTTGAACAAAATGAAGACACTGATGAAATTGAACTTGATGTCAATAATTCTTCCAGTGACTGTGAAAGTAATATCTCCTATGGCAATGAATCTGTTAAAGATGTTTTAATGTTGGAACATGATGTCCATTATTTAAATAATATATCTGAAGATTGTGTATTGAATTTATCTTCAGTAGAAAATGCTGAAATAATTAAAGATATTACTAAAAATTCTATTCCTATATCCCCTTTAAAGGCACCTGTTATCATTAATGGTAAAAATGTTGATGTAGTTCTTGATTCTGGTGCTGGAGGAAGTGTAGTATCTGAAAAAGCTTTGGCTTCAGTGGATAAGGAATATTTGAGTAAATTATTGCCTATAACTTCTGAAAAATGGAGAGGGTATGGTTCTACCTTATTTCCTATTGGCAAATACAAAACCTCTGTATTCTTCAAATATAATGGTGGTTTTGTCAGAGCTATTTGTGAGTTTGTTGTCATGAAAAATGATAATTTGAGCAATTGGTTTATTATGGGAAATGATATTTTAACCATGTTTGGTGTGAAACTGGACCCAGCAAATAATTGCTTTACCTTAGGAATGAATGGGAAAAGAAAATTCAAAATTTCTTCTCCTAAACCTTCTGGGCATTTGTTGAAATCTTGTAACTCACTGACCCAATGTAAAGGTAGAACAACAACTGAAATGGATGATTTATTACATGAAATAAATACCGCTTCTTTTGGTGATCATTTGCCTAATGAACAAAAGGATTCTATTGTTGCCTCTATTACCTCTTTCCCTATGGCTTTTGCTCATGGTTCTCATGTCTTGGGAATTGTTCAGGAAGAAATGAAAATTACCTTATCGTGTAATTTGAGTGATATTCCTCCTTCCCTTAAGAAAAAACCATATCCTGCTTCTCCATCAAAAAGAAAAGATATTGAAGATAATATTGAAACATTATTGAAAATGAATATCATTGAGAAAGTGAATGTCACCCCCAAATATTGTGTCATCTCCCCAGTCTTGATTTCATATGAAAAAGATAAAGCTAGATTATGTGGAGATTACAGAGCTTTAAATACTTATACTGTTGATGATATTTATCCTTTACCCAGAATTAATTCAATACATGCTACCTTGCAAGGTGCAAAATTTATTAGTTGTCTGGATGGTAATAAAGGTTATCATCAAGTTCCAGTTGAGAAAAATTCTCAAAATTTTTTGCTTATTGCTACTCATATGGGAATATATAAGTATGTTAGGATGCCATTTGGCCCTAAAAATGCTCCTTCAGTTTTCCAGAAAGTCATGGATAACACTTTCCATCAAGAAATTATTGAAGGTTGGCTCATGGTTTATATTGATGATATTATTGTTTTTTCTAAAACTTTTGATGAACATATGATTCACTTGAATAGAGTTTTCCAAAAAATGGATGAAATCAATATGACCTTATCTTTAAAAAAGTGTAAATTTGGTTTTCAATCTTTGAAAGTCCTTGGCCATGTTGTGTCAGGCTTACAAATTTGTGTAGACCATAATAAAGTTGCTGCCATTCAAAATGTTAAAGCACCAACTTCTGTAAGAGAAATCCAAAGTTTTTTGGGTATGTGTGGCTATTATAGACAATATATTAAAAATTATCAGGTCATAGCCTTGCCTCTTACAAAACTAACCAGAAAAGATGTTGCTTTTCTCTGGAATGATGACTGTCAGAAAGCTTTTAATACATTGAAAAATTGCTTAATGACAGCCCCTATATTGGCTCTCCCAGATTTTAACAAGCCATTTGTACTTTATACAGATGCTAGCTTTATTGGTCTGGGTGCTGCCCTTCACCAAAAGCAAATTATTAATGATAAATCCTCAGAGGTTGTAATTTGTTATATTTCAAGAACCTTAAGAAATAGTGAATTGAAATATGGTGCCACTCAATTGGAGTGCTTAGCAGTTGTTTGGGCTCTTGAGAAACTTCATTACTACTTGGATGACCAAAAATTTGAGTTGGTAACTGACTGTAGTGCTGTGAAATCTCTCTTAAACCTCAAAACACCTAACAGACATATGTTCAGGTGGCAACTTGCTGTTCAGGAATACAGAGGAAGGATGACTATTATCCACAGAGCTGGAAATGTTTACTCTAATGTTGATATGCTCTCCAGATTGCCTCTGCCAAATAATGACTCCAATCCTGCTTATGTACCTGAGGATGACACTGTTCATATACATGGAATATTTATAGTTGATATGGAAGAAGAGTTATTACAGTTAATACTGGATTCATATGATGAAGATTCTGACTTAAATAAATTAGTTACTATTTTGAATGATCCTAAGAATGCTTCAATTCAAGCATTAATAAAAACTCTTCCTGCAAAATACCAAAATGCTTTAAATAAAGGAAAGTTTTCTATTGAAGATGGTTATATATATTATAGAAGGAAGCTTACCAATGTAATTGTTATTCCTCCTTCAATGAAAGAAACTATCCTCAAACTTTGTCATGATGACATATTAGCTGGACATTTTGATCTTGAAAAAACATTGATTAGAATCAAAAACACTGCATGGTGGGCTAATATGTCTGAAGACACAAAATTATATGTTGAATCTTGTGATTCCTGCCAAAAATCTAAAAGGTTAACAGGTAAGAGAGCAGGGTTATTACAACATATTGAAGCACCTAGTGCTCCCTGGCAAATCATTAATATGGATTTTGTCACTGGTCTTCCTGTTGCAGGTAAAGACAGCTTTAACTCTTGTTGGGTAATAGTTGATAGATTCACAAAAATGTGCAAATTTATTCCAACCCACAAAGATGTATCCACCAAGGAATTAGCTTTCTTATGGTGGTCTTACATGTTTAATATTATTGGTTTTCCAAAAGCCATTATCTCTGATAGGGATCCAAAATTCACTTCTGAGTTTTGGACCTCTTTGATGGATATTTGTGGCTGCGAGTTAAAATTGTCTACAGCTCACCATCCTCAGACTGATGGTCTAGCTGAAAGAATGATTCAAACTCTGGAAGATATGATTAGAAGGTATTGTGCCTTTGGTTTAGAATATAAAGACAATGACAGATTTACTCATGATTGGGTCACTCTTTTGCCTGGTCTTGAATTTGCATATAATAGCACTGTTCATTCTGTCACTGAGAAAAAGCCTTTTGAGCTCTGGTTAGGTTATGTCCCAAACACTCCTGCTCAAATTCTCAATAATAAATTACCTAAGTTGGAACTGCACCCTGGTGTAAAATCTTTTATGCAAATGCAACAGCTCTGCAGAAAACATGCTCAAAGTTGTATTGATAAAGCATTTGAATATGAAAAGAAAAGATGGGATAAATCCCATAAAGAATACACATTTAACAAGGGTGATGAAGTGTTGATCTCTACTGTCCATTTCAATTTACAAGGTAACCACAAATTAAAAGATCCTTTTGTAGGACCATTTGTTGTTAAAAGAATGGTTGGTGAAAATGCAGTAGAAGTTGTATTGTATTCTACATATGATAGGAAACATCCTGTTTTTCCCATTTCTTTACTTAAACCTTATACTTCCAACAGTGACTTATTTCCAAAAAGAAGAGGAAGACCTAAGAAGAACCCTCAGGAAGTCACAGAAACAGCAGAAATTGATAAAATTCTCAATGATAGAATTATCACTTCTGAAAGAGGTACTGAATATTTATTGAGATATAAGAACAAATCATCTGAACATGATGCATGGATACCTGGCAAGGAAATTTCAAATCTGCCTGCTCTGTTGAAAAAATACAAAAAGAAAAAATCTTAGCATTTTTTTATTGTTTTTTTTAGAGTGAGGGAGTGTCAGCCAGGCTATTCCAGGAGTCCAGTAAATGATATATAAATTATAAAACCCTAAAAAGTGGGTAAGACTTGTATTTAATGAATATAACTTAATATTTTATTGCATAATGAAATTATATAAGAATTTTATTATATACAAGTGTTACATTAAATTTATTGGTTATATATATTTTTATATATACAATTAAATTGAGCATAATATAATATATTCTACAAATAATGGCGCATTTTTATGTATTTAATAATTATAAATTTATATTTAATTAATTGAAAAACATATATTATAATTACAAGTGTAAATTTGATTTATAATATATTTAAATTAATTACTTAAATTTATATATTAAATAATACCTCTCATATGATACTAAACAATAATTAAGGACGCTTCTTTTGACCCTTAATTGTGTTAGAAAAAAACAAATAAATTAATTTGGACTAAATTGAGATTAATTGCTTGTTTTGTTGCGTCAAATTATTTTTTGTTTCACTTAAAATATCCTTTAATCAGAATGTACCATCTGTTGGGAATTATATTTCTCATAGTTCCTATGTTTCCAATCTTGTTTAGTTATTCACTATTGTCACTTACTGATTTGGGAATTAATGGCGGGGAAATTGGATTCTTAATTGGGCTTTTAATTATTTGTTTCATGTTTTTCTCTATATTGTTATGTTTCATTTACTCTTTTGATATGTTTGTTTTATTCCATTCTAATCATTGTATTTACAAATATAGTAGCGCTTCAGAGGACCCATTGCCTATAAAAGGGCCTTGGATAATCCCCTGTAGCCTGATCACTTATTACACACTCAACAATTTAAAGATAAATTTATTACACTTATTATTATTTTTATTAGTATTAAATTCTAATTAAAAATTCTAAATAACAATTTAAAGGTTGCCTTAAGTCTGATAGTAATTATATTGTTTGCCGCGCAGAACTCTTACTTAAATAATAATAATATTTATAAAACCAATTTGTTGTCACCTCTCAGATCACTCATCGTTGCCTTCTCTCAAATAAATTAAATAATTTTAATTGTTTTTATTTCTTTTACTTCTAAAACTATTACCTCCTTCTTTTCCTCCTCTCTTTTCTTCCCTCTTCTCTTATATCTTCTAGACGACTGACCGACAACTTTGGTAGTAACATCTCTTATTACAATGATTCTCCTAATGAAGTGCTGATTCTGGAGCAAGATATCCAATATTTGGACAATGTATCTAGTACCCACAACTTGGACTTATCTTCAGTAGAGAATCTGAGATTATCAGATATATTACTGATAGCTCAGTAGTAATATCCCCCTTAAAAGCAACAGTTATCATTAATGGAAAAAATGTTGAAGTGGTTCTTGACTCTGGTGCTGGAGGTAGTTTAGTGTCTGATAAAGCATTTGCTTCAGTGGATAAAGATTATCATAGTAAATTATTACCCATGAAATATGAAAAATGGAAGGGTTATGGTTCTGTTTTATGTCCCATTGGAAAATACAAGACCACAATATTATTTAAGTATAATAGTGGCTTTGTAAGATCTATTTGTGAGTTTGTTTTTATGAAGAATGATAACTTATACAATTGGTTTATTATGGGTAATGAAATTTTGACCATTTTTGGTATCAAATTAGATTCAGAAAATAATTATTTCACATTGCGGTTCAATGGAAAAAGAAAATTTAAAATTTCTTCTTCTAAACCACTTTCTGCATACTTATTTAAATCTTGTAATTCATTGATTCAATTTAAAGGTAGATCTACTGAAGAAGTGGATAAGTTATTATCTGAATTTAAAACTGCTTCATTTGGTGATCATTTAACTAGTGCACAGAAAGATTCAATAATTGATTTGATTACATGTTTCCCTATGGCTTTTGCTCATGGATTCCATGAATTAGGAGTTGTCAAAGAGGAAATGAAAATTTTTATATCATGTAATTTGAGTGATCTTACTCCTAGCCTTAAGAATCAGCCCTATCCTGCTTCTCCCACTAAGAGGAAAGACATTGAAGATAATATTTCTACCTTATTAAAAATGAATATTATTGAAAAAGTAGATGTTACCCCAAAATATTGTGTCATTTTCCCATACTTAATCTCTTATGAGAAAGATAAGGCTATATTATGTGAGGATTATAGAGCATTAAATAATTATAGAGTGGATGATACTTACCCTTTACCCAGGATAAAATTAATACATGCAACCTTACAGGGTTCAAAGGTTATTAGTTGTCTGGATGTAAATAAAGCTTATCACCAAGTACCTGCAGAAAAGAACTCCTAAATTTCTTGCTTATTGCAACACATATGGGAATATTTAGCTATATTAGAATGCCATTTGGTCCCAAAAACTCGCCCTCAGTTTTTCAAAAATTGATGGATAATGCTTTTCATCAGGAAATAATTGAAGGTTGGTTAATGGTCTATATTGATGACATAATAGTTTTCTCTAAAACCTTTGATGAACACACCACCCACTTAAATAGATTCTTTCAAAAAATGGATGACATTAACATGAATTTATCTTTGAAAAAGTGTAAATTTGGTTTTCAATCCTTGAAAGTCCTGGGTCATGTTGTGTCACACTTACAGATCTGTGTAGACCAAAATAAAGTTGCTGCAATGCAGAATGTGAAAGCACAAAATTCTGTGAAAGAAATTCAAATTTATTTGGGAATATATGGCTATTATAGACAATATATAAGTAATTATCAAGTCACAGCCTTACCTCTTACAAAATTGACCAGAAAACATGTAGCTTTTATCTGGAATGAGGAAACACAAAAAGCATTTAATACATTTAAAAAAATGTTTGATGACTTCCCCAATCCTGGATCTCCCAGATTATAATAAACCTTTTTTCATCTACATAGATGCAAGTTTTGTTGGACTAGGAGCTTCCCTCCACCAGAAACAAATTATAAATGATAAATTTTCAGAAGTTTTTATTTGTTATATTTCAAGAACCTTAAGAAACAGTAAATTGAAATATGGTGCCACCTAATTAGAGTGTCTAGCAGTTGTATGGGCCATAGAAAGACTTCATTACTACCTGGATGATCAGAAATTTAAATTGGTTACTGACTTTAGTGCAGTAAAATACCTCTTAAACCTAAAGACACCAAACAGAAATATATTTAGATGGAACCTAGCTGTTCAAGTGTATAGAGGTAGAATGACAATTATTCACAGAGCTGGTAATTTTCATTCAAATGTGGATATTCCATCACGATTGCCTTTACCAAATAATGATTCCAGTACTACCTATGCACCAGAAGATGATACAGCTTATATACATGGTATATATATTGTTGATATGGAGAAAGAATTATTGCAATTAATTCTGGACTCATATGAGAATAATTTTGATCTAATAGCTAGTAACAATCTTGAATGATCCAAAGAATGCTTCAATCCAATAATTGATAAAAACTCTTCCTCCAAAGTATCAAAATTCTTTGAATAAAGAAAATTTTCCATTGAGGATGGTTATATTTATTACAGGAGAAACCTTACTAATGTCATTTTAATTCCTCCTTCAATGAAAGAAACCATCTTAAAACTCTGACATTATGACATATTAGCTTGTCATTTTGATCTAGAAAGAACCATTGTCAGGATAAAAAACACTGCATGGTGGGATAATATGTCTGAAGACACAAAGTTATATGTTGAATCCTGTTATTCTTGCCAAAAATATAAAAGATCAACAGGTAAAAGAGTAGGGTTAATGCAACATATTGAAGCATCTGATTCTCCTTGGCAAATCATTAATATGTATTTTGTCAATGGTCTTCCTTTAGCAGGTAAAGACAGGTATAATTCTTGTTGGGTAATAGTAGATAGATTCACCAAAATGTGTAAATTTATTCCCACCCATAAAGATATATCCACCAAAGATTTAGCTTTCTTATGGAGATGACATATGTTTAATGTTGTTGGATTTTCCCAAAGCCATAATCTCTGACAGAGAACCTAAATTTACATCTGAATTCTGGATGTCATTGATGAATATATGTATCGGCCAGTCGTCTAGAAGAAGAGGAGAAAGAAGGAGAAAAAGGAGAGGAGGGAAAGAGGTAATATAGAGGGGATTTAAATAAAATAATCAAGTGCTATAATTATTTTAAAAGGGAGTCAACGAGTAGACTGTGAGGACTTTGTACGACAGTGAGGTTTCTAATAAATTTTAATATAATTATTTAATAAGTAGTTATTTTCAATGCGCGGCAGACACTATTAATTATTATTAAACCTATTTCAACCTTAGTTATTTATATAGAATTTTGATTAGAATTTATAGTACTAATAAAAATAATAATAAATGTAATATAAATAAATTTTTAAATGATGAGTGTATAATAAGTGATGGGTTAAAGGGGATTACCCAAGGCCCTTTTGCAGACCAAGGGACCTCTGAAGCGCCAAAAATCATTAAATACAAAAGAGTAATAAGCTAAAACAAAAATATAAAAGAGTAGAAATGAAAAATGGATATTAAGAGAAAAATATGAAACAATTAACTAAAAACCCGTGAGTAATTAACCATTTTCCCACCATGACTTTCCAAAACACTTAATTAAAATAATTAGTAACCAAGTAAGTCTGAAACATGAGAACAATGAGTAAAATAATCCAAAAAAGACATTATAGTGACATGTAAAGGTTTTAAGTAAAACAAATAAAATTATTTTCACGCCAAAAATTCATATAATAAATTCAATACAGTTTAAAGCAGTTTTAATTAATTGTTTTAACTATGTAATTAATCCAATAATTAGTTTAAATGAAACATATAATTAATTTAATGATATTTGTAATTTAAAGTGGGTATTTTAATACTATGTTATTAAATAAGTGTTATAATTTATTTAATAATTTTTCCTGACACAATTAAGGGTCAAAAGAAGCGCCCAATATTATTGTTTAATAATATATGAAGTTTTATTTAATATATAAATTTAAATAATTAATTTAATTACATTATAAGTCAATTTTACATATATAATTATAATATATGTTTGTAATTAATTAATTATTAATTTATAATTATTAAATACATAAAAAATGCGCCATTAATTGTAGAATATAAAATATATTATGCTTAATTTAAATGTATAAAAATTTATATAACAATAAAATTGATATAACACTTATATTTAATAAGATACTTATATAATTTTATTATGCAATAAAATATTAATTTATATACATAAAATACAATTCTTACGCCCTCTTTCAGGTCCAATAAATTAACATATCATTTACTGGGCTCCTGGTATAGCCTAGCTGACAATATGTGACTGTGAGTTGAAATTATCTACTTCTCACCATCCATAAACTGATGGTTTAGCTTAAAGAATAATTCAAACTCTGGGGGATAAGATTAAAAGGTATTGTGTCTTTTGATTAGAATATAAATATAATGACAGATTAACTCATGACTGGGTTACTCTACTACCAGGTCTTTAATTTGCCTATAATAGCACTGTTCACTCTGTCACTGAGAAAAATCCTTTTGAGCTCTGGCTAGGTTATCTCACAAATACTCCTACTCAAATTCTCAATAATAAATTTCCAAAGTTGGAACTAAATCCTAGTATAAAAAATTTTATGCAAATGCAAAAAATATGCAGAAAACATGCTCAAAGTTGTATTGACAAGGCATTTGAATATAAGAAAAAAAGATGGGATGAATCCCATAAAGAATACACATTTTGTAAGGGTGATGAAGTACTTATATCTACACTTCACCTCAATTTACAGGGAAATAACAAATTAAAGATCCATTTTAAGTCTATTTGTTGTTATAAGAATGGTTGGTGATAATGCAGTAGAATTAGAACTGTATTCTCCATATGATAGAAAACATCCTGTTTTCCCCATTTCCCTGCTAAAGCCTTATACTTCCAACAGTGACTTATTTCCTAAAAGAAAAGGTAGACCTAAGAAAGATCCTCAAGAAGTCACAGAGACTGGGGAAATTGATAAAATTCTCAATGATAGAATTTTCACTGCTGAAAAGGGTACTGAATATTTATTGAGATACAAAAATAAATCATCTGAGCATGATTCATGGATACCTGGAAAAGAAATCTCTAACCTTTCAACTCTAATAAAAAGTATATGAAGAAAAAATCTTAGCATTTTTTTATTTGTTTTTTAGAGTGAGGGAGTGTCAGCCAGGCTGTACCAGGAGTCCAGTAAATGTTATAACACTTTATTGGACCTTAAAATAGAAATTTTTTTATTTATATTATGCATGCAAGTAAAGATTATATTGAGCAATAAAATAACATAAATAACTCAAAATAATAAATTAAAATTAGAGTTATATGAATCTATTACTATATAAATTGTATATACAATTAAATAAATAAATAATACATTATATTCTATAAAGTATGAGCGCTTTTTTATGTATTTAATAATTATAAATTATTAATTAATTAATATAATATTATATTATACTTGTAATTTATAAATTTAAATTATAGTTTTATACATATTCTATAATCCATAAATATTGGGCACTTTTTTGACCCTTGATTATGTCAGAAAAATTATTAAATAAGTTAAACACTTACTTAATAAAAATATTATAATTCTTACTTTAAATTAGTAATCTCATTAAATTAATTAATTTTTTGACTCAAAATAGTTATCACATTAATGAAATATTTAAAAACCATTGTTTGTCCATATTTTATACTAAATTAATTATTTACATTAAAATTTTGTGTAAAAAATAGTATACTTTTTTTCACTTAAAAAGTGACTATTTTTCTTAATCATTGAAAACTTTTTTTAAATTAAATGGTTAAATTTTTTTAGTTTCAAAATAATTTAATGTCCTACATAATTTTGGTACAGTGTCTGGGTTTTAATTGGTGGGAAATGGGCTCTTACTCATGTTTTAGTTACTTGTTTCAGCTTCAAAAGTATTTTCTTGTTACATTTACTTTATTTTGTTTTAATTTATTTCTCATGTTTTACATACATATTTAGGGTGCTTCAGAGGGCCCTTTTGCCTATATAAGGGCATTGGGTAATCCCCTGAAGCCCCATCACTTGCATTATTAATCTTACATTACTCTTTATTGCTATAATAAATAAAAGAAAAACTTATTCTACATTAATAAATTATATTGCGGTAACTAACCCTTTAATAATTAAATGTATTATACAGTTAGTATGTTGCTTTAAGATATTTTTTAATATTATTTGATTGTGTTGTTTAAAGCAGAGAAAATAGAGTACTTACAAAGTCATAATAATCAAGTATCCTTTACAAGTCCCTAAGAACTCCCATTGTTGTCTTTCCTATTTGTACCTCTTTCAAAATAACTTCTTCCTCTTCTTCTTCTCCTTCTTCTTCTTGAAATTTTCCTATTACTTCTTGACAACCAGCCAATAATTTGTCCCTTATTTAAGTTTATGTAATTTAACGTAAGACTCTACTAGACTCTTAGTATAGCCTGGCTTAAAGCATCCCACCTATTTAAAATTCTCAATAGAGCTATCAATGAAGAGATGTCCTTGATAAACATTCAAACATAAACACATGCCCCTAAAAATCCTCTGACTTCAGTAGTATTTTTGGGTCTTGGCCAGGACTCAATTTTTTTAACCTTCTTCTTTGACATAATTTTACCCTCTCTGCATACCACATGACCAATAATATCCAAAGATTATATAAAAAAAAGAAAACTTTGAACCAGAAATATTCAAACCAGCCTCTTCAATCCTCAACAAAATCCTCTCTAGAACAACAGCATATTCCAGATGAATTTATGTATCTTCAGGTTCTCCTCCAACACTTCATTATCATAATATGTTGTGGGAACTTTAATTTCACCATCATAAATAGATATACCAGCTTATTGTTGAATTTCATCTTGAAGAATCTAAGCCATCTGAGCCTGATGAACAGCAACCAAATTTGTTGAACCTTGAGGTATCTTGTTAAGTGTAACCTTCCAATCGGAGTATCAAAAATAGTGAGAGGCCTAGAATTAGGATGAAATTTTCTATCATAATGTCACTTCATAATATCACCTAATCCATAACACACTCTCCCAGAAAATTCTCCCAAAAACTCTTCTGCACCAGGTGGTATACAAGCATTCTTTATTTTAACCCTATTCAATTCCCTAAGTTCATTAACTACCCTGATCTTACCATTAAATTTCTTGATGAAAGATACTACAATAGAATAACTTGATGAATACTTTTCATATATCACTTTTTTAATTTGTCCTTTAATGACTTTAATAGGGGGTTTCAGTTCTGGCAAATACACACTTATTTAAGTGCAGATTTCCGAAACACACTAGCCCCAATACTGGTGGATTTCAAAGTGAAATAAGTCACTTATTTCACTCAAATCCGCACTTTCTCAACCAAAAGTGCTGATTTCACCATAAAGTCCCATTTCACTGCTTTGTCAGCATCATCCCAATCATACAGAGCACTCCGCAGCATAACACTTCATAACACAAAACATCATACATCATTTACATTTTCATATCATATCATATAAGAGTCATGCCTTCCTCACTTTCAAATTGTGATAAATTACATAAAGCAATGACTTTCATGGCTCTTTAACTGCTCTTGGACTCTGATTGCGATTCTGATTCTGATCTAGAAGAAGATTTTGTCTTTTTATCAAAAATGGCCACAAAACGTTACCTTCTTCCCAGAAGGCCTCAAGTACACCATCCAAACACTTCTTAACCTATCTACACCCAGTTTTAGACAGTTGTTCAGGACCTCTCCGGATTTTTTCCTTAAATTGCTTGAGCTTATTCAGGATCATCCCATGTCTCACAATAATTCTCAAAAAGAACAACGACATCCTTCAATTCAATTGGCCATCACACTATGTTGTTTGGGTTCTAATGGTAACAGAGCCGCTTTGAAATGTTTAGAGAGTGTCTTTGATTTAGGGTATGGTTCAGTTAAAACTTATACCAAACAATGCATCACTGCCATCAACTCCTTGGAATCTCAACTTCTCACCTGGCCAACAAAAGAAGAACGTCTTGAATCATCTCAGGTTATGCAAGCAGAGGGCTTCCCAGGATGTATTAGTTTTGTTGATGGTACTACTATTCCTTTGAGCCAGAAATCTGCTCAAGGTGGAAACAACTACTTTGACCGTAAAAAGAGGTAGATTATTTTTAACTCCTTTCATTCTCTTTGAAACTAACACAAACAAATATATCTTCTTTATAGATATTCAATTTCCGTTCAGCTTATATGTGACATAAACAAAAAATTTATATCATTCTTCGCTGGCTATTCTGGCTCATGTCATGACTCCTACATCTTCCAAAAAATGCAAATTTCAAATGAACCTGAAAAATTCTTTGATGAAGATCAGTATCTTCTTGCAGATTCTGCTTATGTGAATGGAAAGTATGTACTTCCTGCTTTTCGGGGAGCAGCTTCAAAAGACAGTCAAAACGCCAAGTTCAACAATCATTTGGCAAAGTCAAGAGTCCATATTGAACATTCTATTGGAATCTTGAAAGGCCGTTTTTCTAGTTTAAGGGAAATAAGAAGTCCTCTTAGAAATAAATCTGAAATGGAGGGGGTGATCAACTGGATTCTGTGTCACACTATACTTCATAACCTACTTGCTGACCTCAAAGATCAATGGTTAGAGCTGTATGAAGATGAACAAGTTAATTAACCTCCGACTATATCCAACACTTCTATTTCTTAATCAACTAGTATAAGGGCAAAAATTCTTCCAATAACACTCCAACATTTTTCAACGCAGTTTTTTTTCATACTCTTCAAATGATTAATTCACATGTTTTATTCACTGAGAATGGTAATTTTTTTTGGCATATTTATTTTGTTTTTGAATTTTCTGTTACACTATGTGGGAAAGTGGTGTCGCAGGCTATCCTGAAACAGCCAATTGCAAGCCAAAAATTGGCCTTGAAAATTACAAAGGACCAATTAAGATATCTTGTGACAGCAATTACTGTCTCTGCACATCCCTTTCATTCTGCTTGACTCTTTTTTATCTTTATCTTTTTTTTATTATCCTTATTTTATCACATACAACATTGCCTTTGATAAGGACTCATTTTAACACCAGGTTATTCAAACAAATTATTAAAAAAAGACAATTTTCTCATTGCCATTGAAATCTTTAGCTAAAGAAAAATCACCAAAAATCTCAGGAATATTTACAGAAAAAAAATTTAATCATCTGTAAACATAGTTTTATTTACTGTCTCTTCAGCTCCCCCTTGATACTCATAATTTATTTTTGATTGAAGATGGAAATGGTGGTAAGTGGAGGAGGGGGAGGTGGCAATGGTGGCAATCGGAGATTGTGATGGAGGTGGAGGTGGAGGTAGAGGTAGAGGTGGAGGTGGAGACGGGAGGAGGAGGTGGAGGAGGTGGAGCTGGAGGTGGAGGCGAGAGGAGGTGAGAGCAGGAAGTGGTGGAGGTGGAGGCAAGAGGTGGTGGAGGTAGAGGTGGAGGTGGAGGCGAGAGGGGGTGGAGGTGGAGGTGGTGGAGATGGAGGTGGAGGTGGAGGCAAGAGGTGGTGGAGGTAGAGGTGGAGGTGGAGGCGAGAGGGGGTGGAGGTGGAGGTGGTGGTGGCGGATGCAAGAGGAGGAGGTGGTGGAGGTGGTGGAGATGGAGGTGGAGGTGGAGGCAAGAGATGGTGGAGGTAGAGGTGGAGGTGGAGGAGAGAGGTGGTGGAGGTGGAGGTGGAGGTGTAGAAGGCAAGAGGAGGCAAGAGGAGGAGGTGGAGGTGAAGGCAAGAGGAGGCAAGAGGAGGTGGAGGTGGAGGTGGTGGAGGCAGGAGGAGGCAAGAGGAGGTCAGAGGAGGCAAGAGGAGGAGGTGGTGGAGGTGGTGGAGATGGAGGTGGAGGTGGAGGAAGGAGGTGGTGAAGGTGGAGGTGGAGGTGGAGGCAAGAGGAGGCAAGAGGAGGCAAGAGGAGGAGGAGGTGGAGGTGGAGGTGGAGGCGAGAGGTGGTGGAGGTGGAGGTGGTGGTGGTGGAGGCAAGAGGAGGCAAGAGGAGGAGGGGAGGTGGAGGCAAGAGGAGGCAAGAGGAGGAGGGAAGGTGGAGGCAAGAGGAGGCTAGAGGTGGTGGAGGTGGAGGCAAGAGGAGGTGAGAGGAGGTGGAGGTAGAGGAGGCGAGAGGAGGAGGAGGAAATAGGAGGTGGAGGTGGAGGTAGAGGCGAGAGGTGGTGAGGGGTGGATATAAGCACCCATAAAACTCCACCTCCACCTCTCTCCTCCTCTTGCCTCCACCTCCACCTCTTCTCTCCTCCACCACCTCTCTCCTCCTCTCGCATCCACCACCTCTCATCTCCACCTCCACATCCTATTGCCTCCTCTTGCCTCCTCTTGCCTCCTCTTGCCTCCTCTTGCCTCCTCTTGCCTCCTCTTGCCTCCTCTTGCCTCCTCTTGCCTCCTCTTGCCTCCTCTTGCCTCCTCTTGCCTCCTCTTGCCTCCTCTTTCCTCCTCTTGCCTCCTCTTGCCTCCACCTCCTCTTGCCTCCTCTTGCCTCCACCTCCACCTCCTCCTCCACCACCACCACCACCACCACCACCACCTCCTCCTCTTGCCTCCTCTACCTCCTCTTCTTGCCTCCTTTTTCCTCCACCTCCACCTCCTCTTGCCACCACCACCTTCACCTCCACCTCTCGTCACCACCATCTCCACCTCTGCCTCCTCTCACCACCACCATCTCCATCTCCACCTCCTCTCACCACCACTATCTTCACCTCCACCTCAACCTTCACCCCTCTCTCCACCACCATTTCCATCTCCACCTTAGGTGAGTTTTTTTTTAAATGTGTTTAATCTTTTTGACATTTAAATTTTTTTTCAGATCAAAAAAATCTCTTCTTCAGATTCACCCCTTACTTCTCTATCATCTTCATCTTTATCCTCTTTATCATCTTCATCTTTATCATCTCTATCATCTTCTTCAAAATAAATTTCAATACAATCATCTTCTAAATCATCAAAAAATTTAATGATAATCAGTCTCATCAGAATAAAAGATATCTGAAAAAAAAAATTCATCTTCTAAATTATCAAAAAAATTAAAGATAATCAGTCTCATCAGAAGAAAAGATATCTGAAAAAAAAATTCTCTGCGAATGTTTTTTTTGTCATATCCAAAAAAATTTTTTTCATAAAACTAAAGTAGATAAAAAAAAATTAATATCCAAAAAAATTACCAGAAGGTATCAAATATCTAACCAAATTTGAAGATGATTGAGTTGTTGCAGTTATCAGTAATACTTATAAGGTTCAATTCATTTTGGAAGTTCATTAATTCGATGGTGTAAAAGATGAATCATTTAATCAACTATCTGATCTTATCATAACTCTTTATCAAATGGCTTTGGTTTGGTTACCTATAAGGAATACAAATTTGTTGGGTGGTATCATGATTGGATTTGGTTGGAGACCAGGTTTTGTTAAAGTATATTCTCTTGGTATGTCTAATAATTTTTTTCCATTCTTAATATCATTTCACTTATTTCAATTATATAGGCATATATTCATTGCTCAAGAATATCACTTAATCTCAAAAAGATGAAGATTTTTGCTTATGGGATACTCTACCTTCCTTTAACTCTTTTCTTGCTCTTTGACTCAAAAAGCTCTGTAATAAATCATTTGAAAAAAATCATGAACTTGCAACCAAAGTTGGAATACCAAATTGGTGTGAATCCGAATGGGAAGATATCAGCCATGAATATTTTTTATTTTCTAATGTTATTATCACTCATTCTAGATTCCACAATGGGATTCATATCAATAGGAATGATGCCAATTTTCTTACTTTTGGTATATTCTCATATATCAATCCAATAACTGGCCAACCAATACCATCTCCAGCTAAAATCAAAAGACATGGTTTATATTTTCCAGACCACCGGTGCATCATTTATTTTGGTTTGGGAAATGTTATTATCAAAACTATTTTGAATTCTTCTCAGGATAATCATCAAACAACCAAAGCCCCTCTTGGTTTGGAATCCTGTCAAGATTATACACATTTTGGTTGCTCATTTCAAATCAGTCATAAGTTTATACAAAGAATCAACAAGGTAAAGAAAGAAGGTAAATTTAATTGATTTAAAAAAACTTTATCTAGATTCAAAAATATGGGGATTAGAGTTGTCATCAAAAATTATATATTTTTTCATAAATTTTTAATACATTTTTTTTATATATCAATTTGCTCAACTAAAGTGATGAGCCAATGACCTTTGGTTGTATAACAGGTAATCATGATAACATTTATTTATTTCATGGGGTTCCTCTAGCCTATACCTGCGGAAAGTCCCAAACTTTTGCTTCTAGATTTGATCTGCATTTTGGCTTGAGGAATTGTCATTACTTTAAACTAGGGAAATTGATATATATTAGATATTTATTTAATAATTTATGTAATTATATTAAATTTAGATGACTTCCACCCCTTACTTCAATAAAATGCAGGGGGGGGGGTATTTCCAAATTTTCAAATCTGACATTCAAAATTGAAGACTTGTAAAAATTTTGATGATACCCACCCCTTGCTTCAATAAAATGTAGGGGGGGGGGTAATGCCAAATTTTCAAAAGAGATATAGAATTTTAATCACTTCGCAGTATTTAGATAAGAAAACTTATTGACTTGAAAGTAAAGATAGAGAAATTGTATTATATTTTCAAATATTTGTCAAAAAAAAAGTATAAGAAAACTTATTGACTTGAATGTAAAGATAGAAAAATTGTATGATATTTTTGAAAATTTGACTAAAAAAAAGTACTATATTCCAGACCTTTTATAAGTCAGCATATAAGAAAATATTACCAAAAAGAAATCAAACAAAATTAATTTACCTAGAAAATAATTTATCAATTGAAAAGGTCAAGCAATTTTTAAATGTCCTCATAAGATTGGCCATTTTTTACACATTCCATAATCAAATCATTTTTTAAAAACTTTCTTGTTTTTACAATTCACAAGTTTCCATTTCTCTTTGAAATTGACAGTCATTTACTCTTTCAATCTGCTCTTCCTCAAATTTTTTTTCTTCCAAATCTAAGGCTTGCTGATCTTTCCTTAGCATATGATCAAACTTCATCTTCTAAAAGTCAAGGGTATTTTTTGCAATAGTTGATTTTTCTGAGAAAATTAAATAGAAATAAATAAATAAATAAGTTAATGAAGAAGATATATAGTAAACAAATCTTACTTATATCTTTTTTTTCAAGATAATCCTCAAGAGAGCCAATTGAGCTTGTTGAAGTATTACCACATTTTAAAATATGGTTCAAGTTCATTGAAGTTGAGGGTCGTCTCTTTAGTTTGGAGTTTGAACAAGAGGCTTCAGGAAGTTCATCTAAAGCAGCTTCTAAAGTGGGATTCACATTTCCAGAATTGAGATTATTTAATGGAATTTGAGTTTTACTAGGAGGAGACTTAAAAGAAAGAGAAATTTAGAGAAGAATTGAAGAAAAAAGAAAAAATAAACATACATTTAAATTTTGGGGCTCTGAGGATTCAGATCTACTGCAATATAATTTTTCTGCTTGATATTGGGGATCATCTTCAGCTGAACTATGGTTAGAAGGTGGAGTGGATTGATCTCCTTCAAGTAAAAGTGTGTTGGGAGGATTATAGGAGGGTTTGGATCCAGAGGGAATGTCAGTGTATCTAGTATTTAAGTATGATATAATAGTATATATTTATGGTCCTACTACTAATTGATAAATGATTTAGTGAGTAAACCTCAGGGGAAGATTAATAAAATAGTTATACTCAAATAAAACTCACAATATTTGGATTTAAGTGTGTGCTAGTGGTGGAAAATAGATGAATATAATATAGTTATAGCTTATATAAAGATAATATCAATTTATAATGGCTTTATAATATATTTCTAAATGCTAATAATTGTATTGTAGTTTTTGTTTGAATTTAAGTAAGTGAATGATGTCTAATAACCATCAAAATCCTCCCTTACTTATACCAAAATCCACTGGGGTGCACAGACCTTCAATCCAGATGATGTCACTTCTATCCCCGGCAATTACAGAACTGTGAGAGCCCATAACCTCCCCATGGCGTCCACTTCAAGCAGATTCAACACCCATACCTCCAGTAAGGACCCTCCATCACAATCAATGAAAACACAGACCTATACCATAAATAGAAAATCCAGATAAAAGTGGATACCATAAAGAAACAGGTAAAATAACTCATCCAAAGAGAATATAATGAAACCCAAAGCATATAAAGGAAACAAATAAAATTTCCAAGCCCCCAATAGCATCCCCAAGCATCCATATTAACCCAGCAATGACCTCCCAACCCATAAATCCGTGAATATCTATCCAAGGAAGCAGATTAAGTTGTCCAGACTGAGTGTATGCGCCTGAATTAGATGTTTATGCTTCTGTAGGAGTTGTGAGTCCACTAGATACGTCCATATGACCTAAAATAAGCAGAAAAACAAAGTTTATAGGCTATTAAGAGGCTAAAACCCACTTATATACCTAAATATACATAATATACTGCATATTTCACTGAATATGAGATTTATGTATACATATAAGCTTATGTATGTCAATAATTACTTAATATCACTTAAGATAAGTATATTATGACTCCATTAACACCTTAATAAGTATTATTAGGCTATGGATAAGCTATTTAAACTACTATAATTTATATAATAGAGTAATAATTATATATATATGTAATATAATCATATATATTATTATTTTAACCTTATTTTTAAGATATAAGCTTAATGTACTTAAGGTTATCTTATTTTAAGTATAAGAAATAATCAGTCCTAGGGATATCTAGGCTGACAGGGTATATCCTAAGTATTATTGTGTAAAAACCAAGGGTTTACATCAACTCGGGAGCCAAAAAGATTATCCATTTCCTCATAGAAAGGACACATGACATTGAGCTTTTTAGAAACAGTAGTAATTCCAATCTCCAAATCATCATCGTCAATACAAAAGCCAGTTTCATTTGCAGCATGATGAGCCTTTTTATATTTTGATTGATAACTCTTAAATCTCTCCTTCATTTGTTTAGGATTGATATCAATTCTCCCCCTTGTTTCCTTCCTTAATTCATTGGCCATCAATAAGTAGCCATTAACCTTTGAAGAAGGTAGACATCCAATATGAGTAGACTTTTCACATCCAAAACATGCATCATAATTTTATTTTATTTTAAGGAAGTTAATTATGATGAGATAATCATCCTTTTTTAGCTGACCTGACTTTGATTTTTCAGGTGTGGGGCTTGCTTTACAAGGAGACTTTTGTGATAAAGCAGATTTTTGAGTTACCTTTTGAGATTTTCAATGTCTGGGAGGCATTATAAAACTTTTACATAAAAAGAAAAGAGATTAAGAGCTAGAAGAAATAAGTAAAAAAGAATGTAAACATGCCTGGTCAAAATGTTGTAATAAAATGTTGAAAATGTTAAGAAGGGGTGTGTGCCGAGAATTTATGGGTAGGGAGCAAGGAAGGTCAGTGTGTCACATGTGACAGGGATGGGGTAAGAAAGGAAGGGATGTTGTGGCCAACATGTGGTTATGAAAAAAAACGGGAAAAAAGTGCTGATTTGAGGTCATTACTGACACCCTTTTTTGAAATAAGTGACTTTTTTGCAAAATTTAAGTGCTGATTTGTAAGTGCGGATTTGCCAGAGCTGACACCCCCTAATATAATCATCTTTTGAAACTTCAGGAATTTGAATTGGCTTTTTCTGCCATGGTTTGTGACATACAACAAGAATCTTGTAAGGTGCCCCTTAAGAATCCTTCAATACACCTCTCTCCTCCTCTACAAAAGCAATTTCCTTCTCCCTTTTTACAATCTCATCCAAAAAAACTTTTTCTCTTCACCTGAAAACCAATCTTAAGGTTCAAAATTTATGACACCTAATCACTCAAAAGTATTTCTTGATGTTTTAGAAAATTCATGTGGATTCTTTACTAAAGGACTATCATAAAGATCTCTTGAAAAAGTTGGCATTTTAAAATGTGGTTTTAATTCAGCTGGTAACAGCTTGTTAATTGGTTTTACTTTATAAGCTACCTTTTTGTATTTTGCTGTATAGAAATCTACTTTGACTAGAGGAATATTATTTCTTTCAGATCCACCATCACATGAATTTTTATCAGGATTTTTTTCATCATCAGAATGAGAATCAAAATAAGTTGAAACATAATTTTCAATACTATTTTTATGATTTTAATCTCCCTTACTTTCATCTAATTTTTCATCCATTTTTTCATCACCATAACCATTATTTTCAACCATAAAATCCCCAGTAAATAAAGTTGGCAGTTAAACCTATTTCTAGATGATATAAACTGAACCATCACAAATATTATTTTTTGTGAAATAATTATACTAAGATTTTTTTGTTGATTTTGATGAGATAATTGAAGTTTATCCTCTTGCTAAAGGCCAGAAACTATACCCACAGAATAAACATCACTACTATCCACCATTTTATCCAACACTATACATCCCATCATTCCTCTTGAAATTTTTTAAACTTTATAGTAAAATTTGATAAAGATAGCAAAGATATAGAAAAATCCAACACATAATTTCAAACAAATGAAATATCAACAGAAAATAATTGAGAATCAGCTTGAATCATCTCCAAGTGAGCTGACCTATTGAAACCAGGGATCTCCTTTTGAGGAGAGATTAAAACCTTGAAGCAATCAGCCCTCAATACCCCAAAAAATGGGGGTCTATATTTTCATTTTATTTAATAAATTCACCAGAAGCTGACATTTTTAAATGAATCTTCTTGGTGCATACACAACACTGACACAAGAAGTTACCCCAGGCCTAGCTTCCTAACCTTCATCTCCAGGAGGTGCCAACTGCATATATAAACTTCTAATATCATCCACATTAATATTCAGACTTTTCCCATACCAGATTTATATCCAATATTTGCTTCAAAATCCATCAAGAAAGGACCACCAGGAACCATTTTTACAGCCCCTCTGGCCACATTGAAATAAATGTTTCTAAAAAATCCACTGAAACCTAAATTTACATACTCTCCTGTAACCATCATCTCAGTAGCATGACTTCCAATACTTCTAAGGTTTCCCCAAGTGCCAGTCTTGATTGGAAGACTAATACTTGTAGCCTGCTCTAAAGAAATTAAATTAATTTGAGACCCAGAATCCAATAAGGCCTTTACCTTTTTACCATTAAAAGTAACCATAAGATATCCTAGAGGAGCAGAAAATGAGTTTCCATCTCCTCACCAAACTTCTCCACATTTTCACACATGTACCCCAACTCTCCAGCTGCTACCAGTCTCCTTGTCAAATGCTGCTTCTGCTTCTATGCAAGGGCAGGACTAATTAAAAAACATTCAACAAAAGATAAAGGAGTCTGAACTTGATTCACTCTACCTAAAACATTATTAATCACATTTTCTTGACAAGCCACTACTGGCCTTTCATACCGCACATTTGATTTAATCACCTTGGACCTAGGCACCTCTTGGGGACACAAATTGCCATCATTTCCAACCATTTTAACATCTTCAGAAATAATCACTACAACATTTTCACCAAAAAATTGAACCAATACAGATCAATCACTGGTCCTCCTGAATACCTCCATTAGAGTGGCACCACTAAAACTTGGTCTGGGGAAAGATGCTAAAGGCACATCCTCCTCAGAATCCAAATCTTCATCCACTGGCATAGGTTCACCATTTAAATCCAACTTACCAAAACTAGGAGGCCACATATCATCCATCTTGTTCAGAATCCTGTATATTTCATCTTTTGAATAACTTTTCTTCTCCACCATTTTTTTCCCTTGCCTGGCTTAGCTCTTAGTTGGCTCTGGATGCTACTCTTTTCTATATTAGCAGCTGCCCTTCTAACAGCATCCACATCATGTTCCTGTCAGTGTGTGCTAGTATCTAAGTATGATATAATAGTAAATATTAATGGTCCTACTACCTATTGTTAAATGATTTAGTGATTAAACCTCAGGGGAAGACTAATAAAATAGTTATTTGCAATGTAAACTCACAATAATTGGATTTTTATGTGTGCCATTGGTGGAAAATAGAATAATAAAATATAGTTATAGCTTATATAAAGATAATATCAGTTTTTAAATGCTTTATAATATATTTATATATGATAATAATTGTGTAATAGTGTTTTTTTAATTTTTAATATGTAATTGATGTCTAATAACCCATCAAATCCTCCCTTACTTATACCAAAATCCACTGGAGTGCACAGACCTTCAATCCAGATGATGTCACTGCTATCCCTGGAAATTACAGGACTTTGAGGGACCATCACTTTCCCATGGCGTCCACTTCAAGAAGTTTAAGCACCCAGACTTCCAGTAAGGACCCTACATCACAATTAATGATACCACAAACCCATACCATAAATGGAATAAACAGATAAAAGCGGATACCATAAAGAAACAGGTAAAAATAACTCATCCAAAGAATATATAATGAAACCCAAAGTATATAAAGGAACAAAATTGAATTTCAAAGCCCCCAATAACATCCCAAAGCATCCATATTAACCCAGTAATGATATCCCAACCCATAAATCTGTGAAAATCCATCAAAGGAAGCAGATTAAGTTGTCCAAACTGGATATATGTGCCTGAAATAGGTGTATATGCTTTTTTAGGAATTTTTAGTCCACTGAATTCGTCCATATGACCTAAAATAAGCAGAAAAATGAAGTTTATAGGCTATTAAGAGGTTAAAACCCACTTATAGACCTAAATATACATAACATAACTACATATTTCACTGAATATGAGGTTGATGTATACATATAAGCTTATGTTTATAATTACTTAATATCACTTAAGATAAGTATATTATGACTCCATTAACACCATAATAAGTATTATTAGGCTATGGATAAGCTATTTAAGCTACTATAAGTCATATAATAGTGTAATAATTATATATATATGTATCATAACCATATATATAAGCATTTTAACCTTATTTTTAAGTTATAGTCTTAATATAATTAGTGTTATCTTGATTTGAACATAAGAATTAATCAGTCCTGGGGATACCTAGGCTGACACTTTCTCACCCCAATAAAATAATAAAAAAATGTTAAGACATTTTAATTAATAAGTAAAGAGTGAATAGAAAAATAATTTTTAAATTTCTATGATAAATATACTGAATTAAACAGTATTGTTTGGATTTAGATTTTTTCAAGATATTTTTAAGATCAGAGATTTCATTTTCTGAAATCCACTGGTCATATTCAATTGATTTTTTTTAAACCTTAATAGATACACAACTCACTTTTCTTTTGTAAGGTGTCTCTTGTTAAGTATCTTTTCAATTTCTGCCTTTCAAAATATTTTTCAGGTTTCTGTTTATGCCTTCCTGATCTTCTTAAAAATAGAGCAGTATCATTATAATGGTATGGTTTTATAAGAGAAATAGAAAATACTGGATGTTTTCTATCATATGGTGCATATAGAATAACTTTAACAGCATTGTCAGCAACCATCTTTTTTACTACAAATGGTGCAATGAATGGATCCTTCAATTTAACATTACCATTTAAATTAAAATTAAGTGTAGAAATAAGGATTTCATCACCCTCTTTGAACATTTGTTCTTTATGGGCTTTATCCCATCTTTTCTTCTCATACTCAAATGCCTTATTTATACATTCCTGAGCATGCTTTCTGCATAATTATTGCATCTGAAGAAAAGATTTTGTACCTGTATGGATATCCAATCTAGGTAATTTATTAAGAGCTTTAGCAGTGTTATTAGGTACATAACCCAACCATAACTGAAATGGCTTTTTGCCAGTGACAGAATGTACTGTACTATTGTATTCAAATTCTAAACCTGGGATAAGGGTTACCCAATTATGTGTGAATTTGTCATTGTCTTTAAAGTCAAGAAAAAAAGCACAATATCTTCTTATATATCCTTAATGATTTCAACATCCTCAAAATTCATTAAAGATTCATTTGAGTCCATACTTGATATTCTATTTTCAAAGATGGACAAATCATATTCCAATGTACAGACTTCATTTTCATCACTATTTGAGATATTACAGTAATAATCACTTGAATCTTTATCTTTTTCTGTATCATTTTCACATTCATGTTGATTTTCAACAATATGTATGTTTTCCTCACATTTGTGACCTTTAATCCAAGGCTTATTACATTTATAACAAGTATTAGTCTCATACGTTTTAGGTACTACAGGTGCAGTAGGTTTTTTCTGTTTTCCTGAAGTGTTTTAGAGTTCTGATTTTTCACAGGTTCATTATTTTTTTTATAAGTGGTGTACCTTCCTTCATACTTATGGTTTAATAACATTTCATTACAAATATTAATAAATTCAGAGTATTCATTAACCATTATTGTTCTAGCTACAACAATGTCTCTGACAGATATAGGTAATTTATATATTATCTTATCTTTCCATAAGTTAAAATCCATGTTTGGATCAATGGCTTTTTATATTTAATTTAAATTCATTAAAAAGACCATAGGTTTGTCACCATTAAACAAATTATACCTAGTTTTCTCATATAATCTTTGCTCAGTGAGCCTGAATTTAGAACCTCCAAATTGTTTTTCAATTAATTGTTTCCATTCAGCCCAAGAGTAATCTTTACCCTCACTCATTAAAGCTTCAAACCATAACAAAGCAACATCCTTAAATAGAGAAATTAATTTTGATGTTATTTCTTCATCTGGTAACTTATATGAGAATTTTAAGTTGTCAATTCTTTGAATAAAATGTTGCCAATCGGAGCTGGCTTCCCCATCATAAGTTGGGTACTGATCAATCTTTTGGCCAGTTTTTATTATTGAATTTTGTTTCACTAATCTTAGGTAAATTCAATTACCTATTTACACTGGATAAATAGTCTAGTATCTCCTCTTGCACAGATTTGTGACTTACATTTGTTCTTTCAGATTTTACAATTCCACCAGATGTTTTCATTTTTGGTGGCAATGGGAATTATTGAGACACATTTTTTCAAATGAATGGATTATTATTATACTGTGTATACTTATGATTATCCTGATTAATTAGTAGATTAGCAGTTTAAATCTCAACCTTATTTAATCTTTGTAAAAAATCAGAGAAATTTTTATTTTTTTGTACAAAAGATAACTTTGTTCTTGATTCATATTTCAATAAATGTGCTTCATACAATTTTTCTACCTCACAGAATTTGTTTGAAAGTTAACTATATTTATTACTTAAAGAATCATATTTAAGAGTTAGAGCCAAGTGTTCATCCTCTAATTCTTTATTTATTGTTTCCAGTTGAGAAATGTTCAATGTCAAGGACAAAATTTTATCACTTGTGAGCTTAATTGTCTATTCCTCACACTCAGTAATTCTATTCCATAATGCTGAAACAATTCTATGGACAGTTAAGTTATTATTAAAATACTCCATGTCTTCCATCTCAATGTTTTCACTGTTTTGTGAACTTCTCATCTCACTTATAAGTGGTGGAAACTGAGAATTAACTGTATTATTATTATAAATAGTACTGTTGTTATTAACAAAAGATAAATCAGGTGTATCTACATCAAAACCTAAATGTCTTAAGTCCTCCTTAATTTTCTGTACAGATTTTACATCAATAACATTACCTATATTGTAATAATCAGTATTGTTTTCAATCTGATAGGGTAATCTACTTACCATAGGATAGGAGCAAGCACTGACTTTTGGCACTTTTGCTTTTCTTTGTAGGGGTGAGCTGAGTCAGTCTGATGAGGGGTTAGATCCCTGTTGCAATTGTGGCTAGACCACTGCTGATGGAACCAATCCCACTACCATTTATCTAACAAGAATTTTCCTGGGAATTTTGTGACCCTCCTTGGTTAGGGGGTTTTTGGCTTTTCTTCCCTACCTTTAACTGCACCAAGGTTTGATTCATTTTCTGGAGCCCCACCTTGCAGTTGTTTTGCAACTGCTCTACCTCCTTTAGCATGGTAGACCTTGATTCCTCTAGTTTCAGAACCTGTTTGGCCAGATGGGAAAGTTGATCCTGCAGAGGAGGTGAAGTCTTTTTGATTGTTATCTTTTTTAGAAGGGCCTCCATTTCCTCTATGCTCATAGACTCTGGTTGTGGGTAAGATTGGCCCTCCATGGTGATGTCCTGGAGCAATGTTTTTAGCTTTTGACCAGGTGTCATAAGCAGATTTTTCACTTAAATTGTCCTGTGGAGCACTCATTGTGTCTTAAATAACAATTCTTCATGTCTGCAAAAGGGAAAACCTATATGGTAATTAGTAGGCAAAAAATTATTAGCAATACAATTACTAATAAAAGAACTGGAGTTTAACCTGAATTTATATCTTTATTTATTTAAATAAAATATAAGATAAATTCAAAAAAATATGTTAAAAATAAAAAAATAGGTTTAACTAGACCTCTATAAGGGCAAATAATTAGCTTACCAAGCTTTAACCAAATAAAAATTCAATTGCGTGTTATATAGGTGACCAAATACCAAGTGAAATTGGGTTTATATTGGGTACAGTTACTAATGTAAATACCTAATTTTTATTATAAAAAATTAGTAAAATTATTATAAGGGTTCTTTACCACAATAACTGAGTTATTATGACCCACTAATGTGCAGAAGGCCCAAATATTTGGATTTTTTGAGATATACTAGAGTAAAAATCATGTCCTAAGGCTTATACTAAATAATAAGTAATAATTAAGGAAAGACCCCCAATTGTCAGTGTGTTATAGTATCTAAGTATGATATAATAGTAAATATTAATGGTCCTACTATTTACTGATAAATTATTTAGTGATAAAACCTCAGGGGAAGACTAATAAAATAGTTATTCACAATGTAAACTCACAATACTTCAATTTTTATGTGTGCCAGTGGTGGAAAATAGAATAATAAAATATAGTTATAGCTTATATAAAGATAAAATCCATTTATAAATGCTTTATAATATATTTATATATGATAATAATTTTTTAATAGTGTTTTTTAATGTGTATTAAGTAAGTGATGTCCAATAACCTGTCATATCCTCCCTTATACCAAAATCCACTGGAGTGCACAGGCCTTCAATCCAGATGATGTCACTGCTATCTCTGGCAATTACAGCAATTTGAGGGCACATCACTTCCCCATGGCGTTTAATTCAAGCAGTTTCAACACCCAGACCTCCAGTAAGGACCCTCCATCACAATTAATGATACCACAGACCCATACCATAAATGGAATAAACAGATAAAAGCGGATATTATAAAGAAACAGGTAAAAATAACTCATCCAAAGAGTATATAATGAAACCCAAAGTATATAATGGAACCAAATTGAATTTCCAAGCCCCCAATAACATCCCCAAGCATCAATATTAACCCAGTAATGATATTCCAACCCATAAATCTGTGAAAATTCATAAAAGGAAGCAGATTAAGTTGTTCAAACTGGATATATGTGCCTGAAATAGGTGTATATGCTTTTGTAGGCATTGTTAGTCCACTGAATTCGTCCATATGACCTAAAATAAGCAGAAAAATGAGGTTTATAGGCTATTAAGAGGTTAAACCCCACTTATAGACCTAAATATACATAGAATAACTACATATTTCACTGAATATGAGGTTTATGTATACATATAAGCTTATTTATGTTTATAATTACTTAACATAACTTAATATAAGTATATTATGACTCCATTAACACCATAATAAGTATTATTAGGTTATGGATAAGCAATTTAAGCTACTATAAGTCATATAATAGTGTAAGAATTATATATATATGTATTATAACCATATATATAAGCATTTTAACCTTATTTTTAAGTTATAATCTTAATTTAATTAAGGTTATCTTATTTTAAACATAAGAAATACTCAGTCTTGGGGATACCTCGGCTGACAGTTCCCCTGCCATAAAGTTTCCATCCACTCTAGGAATTGAACATAACTCCAATCCACCAAAAGAAGTAGAAAATATAGCCTTACACAGGGGAAAAAAATAGCAACCAGTCATTGCGTCCAGTTCACATACTGAATTGATTCACTTCAATATGTGAACTGAACCCAATGTCTGGTTGCCACTTTTTCTCCCCTGTGTTATTGACCTCCTTCTCTTTACCCTTATCCATTTTTCCACCATAATTTCAGCCATAATGTTTCTCACATTTAACATTTTTATCATCATTATCACAGGTAACTCCTCAAAACTGGATCTCTTTTCACCTTTCATATTCCTCTTAATCAAATCTGAGGAATCTGACCTTCACTGGGCTTGATGAATTATCCATCAGGAACCTTGTAAACCTTCATAAAAAATTTGACTTTACCAGCATTCAAGTCCCTATCCAAACAAAAACTATCACCATCTCTGTGCCCCCTCTTATTAAAATAAGAGCACATAGTGGCTTGGTCATATCCACCATTTCTATTGCCATTATAGCTATAAGTCCTCTTTTTACATCCCCTAGATTGATAAGAAGAAGAAGAAGAGGATGAAAAAGGGGCCTCACTCAACTTCTGCATCTCTTGAACAAATATTTTTAGCTGCTTTATTAAGTCAGACAACTGATACACAATCTGATTATCCACCTTACCCTCAACTTTAGTAACAAGATTTCCTATCTGAACCTTCTTGGCCTCTTGAGCTTTCAAAATTATATAATTAATTTCAGCCAGTAATTCAATAATCTTGCTGACATATTGAGTATAAACTTCTTGATATTTGCTTAAAGCCATAAGTTTGAGGTAGGACTTCACATTCTCCTTGATAATTTACAGATCAGTTAGTTTTTGCTCCCCATTATCAGCAGTCTTAATCAGAATTCTACTAGACAAATTCTTTAACAAATACATCCTAAAATTCCTACTAAAAGCAGATTAAAAGATATTCTTAGCCTGATTTTCATGAGTAATATCATCCCCCAAACCCAGATATTCCACCACTTCAGTAAGCTTCCCAAGGAGTTCCTTGAAGTCCACCAATTAAGCCACACCACCTTTTTCCTGCCAGAAACTAACAATATTTTTGAGTTCTACCATAGAATACCTAAAACCCCATCTTTCCACCATCTCTTTTGACAAAAAATCATATCCCACTTTTTATAACTATCCATAGAAATGACCTCCTTCTCCACCTTTCTGTCCACAATACAAAATCTGAGTTGATTCACCATTTCGACATGAGAAGCCCCACAAACAGAAGAAGAAGCTTCATCCCTGTTTAATAATCATTTAACTTTCTCACCATTAAACTTGTGCCCATCCCAAGCTTAAATCCTAACTGATTCCATAACAGGAGAACCAGTACCAGAGACACCAGATCCAGAAGCTGAAGACATCCCAAATGTAAAAAATTAAACTAATTAAGGAATCACAATAAGTAAGCCTCTTTCAGCCTAAAAGAGTCCAAGTATCAAGTAAGTTATTTTAAATCCAGAAAATTTAAAACCCCATGTCAGGCACCACAAATGTAGAAAGACTCTTACAGTAGCCTTGCTGTAATCAGAATCCAAGTAAGTTGGATAAACCTAAGACAGCCCTGTCTATTTAAGTAAAATACAGAGTTCTCAATTAATTAAGATAAAATTTCTACTTGATAAGTAAATTACTTGTTGAAAACTTACTTAAAATGGTTTTGAAATGAAAGAATTGGTGTTCTTACATTAATTTAAAAGAATACAACAAAAAAGCTGTACCAATAAAAATTTATTTGAAGCATTGAATTAATATGTTTTTATCAAGTTTAAATTTTTATGATAAGATGTTAAAACTTACTGCCTGGAGTTGGGACTTTCATAATGATACCTTATATGTATATATTTATGAGTTGTTGTGTAATATCTATGAAGTGATATATGAAAATTTTATATTTATAAGGGTATTACAAATTATAAAGTAATATGTTAAAATGATGGTTGTTATTTGTTATTCTGCTCTCTTGTTGTTACATTGCTAGATTAAAGATCTAATTTCAAGTTCCCATCCTTTATAAGCATAATCCAGTCAGGTTCCCTATTTGTCCCTTCTGGAGTCCTTCTGGAGTTTGTCTGTACTTCTGCACTCAATTAGAGCCTTAAAACCTTAAAAAAATGTAAAGAGCTATATATTATAGCGTTAAATCTAGGGAAAACCTCATTCAAATTTGGTAGCATTCAAAACCATATTCATTGGGCTAAAAATCATCAAAGTTAAATAAAATATCAAAAATTAAAAATAATTAAAAATACTTAATAAAATAGTTAAAAATATAAGTAAACTTGTCAGCCAGGCTACTAGACTTACCCAGTAAAACAATTAATTATCTTACTGAGATGAAGCCACAACTTTTAATCCTTATTAATAATTAATTATTTACTAACTACTTATGTATTAATTACAACTAACTAGCTAAGTACAATAAGTAATGTAAATAATTAATAAAAATAAGTAATTGTCACACACATTTTTACTCCCTAACACCGTGCTCAATAATGCAGATGAGAGGGAATAAAAAGAGTATTAAAAAATATAAAAAATATAAAAAGAAGAAAGTTTTCAAATTCATTTATTTAGATTTTGTTGAATATCCATTTTAAATCAAATGTTTTTTGTACTAAATGTGACGGACCAATGGATTCTAATTTTTATTTCAAATAAAATGATACCTTTTATCTACGCACTATTTAGTATATCTTTTATTATTTCACATACACTCTTTATTTAGTTTTTTTTTCTCACACCCTTGTATCAGGTGGTGTTAACACCGTGTCTTTATTTCTCACATCTTTGCCTATAAAAGGCCCTCTCTTTTTGTAATTTTCATTCATTACTCACTTACTTACTTACATTATTAAAACAATTACTACATTTAAATATTTATTACTATTTATTATTGTTTTTAGTACTTACAATTACGTAGTTCTAATTCATTAATTATAATAATAATTAAAACTCCACCTCTTATTATTGAGTAAATAATCTTTAAGATAGGAAAATATGTACCACAGTTTTAATCCCATAAATTCCGCTGTTACCGCCATTGGACCTCCTTGAAAAACCTTCTAGACTTGACAGAGACCTTGAAAAAACTAGTAAAAGTTTTCCAAAAATTTACAAAAGTTTATGAGACTCCTGAATTCTATTTTCATGCATTTATAAGTCTAAATTTGCACTTCTTGACTGTTAAATAAATATTTAATCTTGACTCAATTATTAGACCAATTTGCGCCAAACAACTAAACATTTTCTTTATAATAAAATTTTTTTAAATCAACATAGCCCTTCCAATTTCCATAATAAGAACCCCCAAAAAAATTTAAAGCATCTTTAATTGCCATACTGAACTTTAAACTTCCACACTAGTTGATTTAGAAGCTGAATAATATCTTGGAGTAGATTGGGATACTCTCAAAAATACTGAAGATTTATTATGTGCAAGAATGATACAGCTAGAGAAAAAAATAAGAAACTTTAAAAAAGGAATATTCTAGAATTATCAAGATACAAAGTCAGTCAATCAGATATTGGGATAGGTTGTTGGCTCATAGACTCAAAAAACCATTGAAAGCTGGAGATATAATTTTGGTGTATAACAGAAGTTTGAAAAGTTCTGATGGGTGGAATGGGCCATAAAAATTGAGAGAACAGGTATCTGGATTTTCATATGTTTTAGAAGAGTTGGATGGTGTTGTGTTGAAGAAGTGGGTAGCAGACAGTTAGGTCAAGTGGTTTTATCCTAGGGACACCAGAAGTGCCAAAGCCTAACTCCAAAATGGGGATAAACTACCAACTTTTTTTATGAAGAATTCCTCAAGAATGAAGAAAAACTATTTACCATAATTGAGAAGAAATCAATTTTTGAAAACATTACTTTCAAAATTATATGGTAAAGAGTTGTGTAGAAGTGTAATTTTTTTTGGTAGAAGTGTTCACAGGGGAACCTTCTAAGTTAAATATTGGAAAGTTTGGGTGTAATTGATGGGCTGGCTGCCCTATACACAACTACCCCACAATGTTTGTTACCATAGTCTCCCTGTTTCAAGTTGAATTCTGACTTTGTTTTTTTCATATAGGTAGTCCTCAAATACTATAAACTAAATCAATATGATGTCAACTGATTACACTCATTCAAACACAGGATTCAAAATTTTTTTTATAAATCATATTTAATTTTTGATATTTTACTTTTGCAATTTTTTGTTTTGAATTTTTTGTTGTTTCAATTTAAAGTTCTATTAAAGTTTGTTTTCTAAGGGACAATGCTTACTGGTGGTCTCAAATCATTTTTAAAAATTGGAGGGAGCCCACCAAGTGATCATTTTTCTATTCTTTTATTTATGTTTTTTAAATTTTTCAAAAATTATTTATATTTCAATTTCAATTTCTTTCTTGTGTATTCCATATCAAGGTGCAGTTAGATGTGGGTATGATTTCAGGGGTTCATCTCATCAAATGGCTAGAGGGCATCTTTACATTTTAAATTTTAAATTTTTAAAATTTTAGGACATTATTAATTTTAAATTTTCAAAATTTTAAGAATTATGTTTTAATTATTGTTTTCATTTAAAATTTTTAATTAATTTATAAGAATTTTTTTTATTTTTCTTAAAACTAAACTTTACATTAAAAAATTTGTTTTGTGTTTCAAGTATAAATAAAAAAATAAAGTAATTATAATAATCATAAAATTAAATAATGATAAATAATAAAAATAATAATAAATAATAGTATTAATATATTTAGATTTTTTTATTTATGTTTAAATTTTTTATATAATTTCTAAGATTACCCAGGTCAGAAAAATCATCAAAAAAAAGAAAAATCAATTTATGCAGCCAATTTTGTGGAGAAGAAAATCTGGTTGATAAATTAGGAGAAACATGATTTGGAGAATTTTAAGTTGATTTGATTGTATGATTTTGATGTTGTTGGAGAAATTTGGAAATTTTAAATTGATCCCTCATAACTTTCTCTCTCAAAAAGGCACCATCTCTGTCTTTTGGGGGATAGATTCTATAATGTGTCAAGATGTTGTGGAAATTAGATTAATGTGTGCTAAAATTCTAACAACAACATAATTAAATAACAAAAATGAAGAATAAAAGAAAAAGTTTTAAAGGGGACCTTACCAGAATCCACACTGTCAAGACAAAAGTTAAATGGCTGACTGGGTATGCGTTTTACTTTGAGAGTGCAGATGAAGGGATTTTTCGATTTTGGAATTTTATATTTGCTTGTATTAGAGTCTTTAATTGATAGAGTAGATATTTTTTGAAGATGAGAACAGGAGATTTAAGTTTTTGGTTTCCTGGATGGGATGGAAGAGTGTTGAGAGGGAATAGGGATGTTGGATCTGGGCCTTTTATTAGGAGGGCTTCTACCAAGACTAGGAGAAGAAATTGAAAGAGATGAAGAAATTTCAAAGACTGGTTTGTTAAATGGAGAATTAAGCACAGCTCTAGGAGAGGTTAAAGTTCTAGGAGGAGATGAAGTCCTGGGTGGAGCACTAGCAAGCGTGGATTGGAGGGTTGGAACAGCTGGATCAGGAGTTGGATGGTTAGGCTCCATGGAGTTGGAATCAGAGGGACTAAAAAGGAAGAGGATTGTTGTTAGGATTGAAAGGAGATGTAGTAGGATGAGGTGAAGGCTTGCAGAAGGAAGAAAATCTGGTGGTAGGTATAGGGAAGGAGCCATCCTTTATGCCAGAAAATTTTCTCTTCTATTCATAGCAGATGGAACAAGTCCTACTATAGGTGTGCTTTTTCAAGCTGAAAGTGAAAACACAGTATCTATGGGTGAAGGAATAGTATTTGCAAGCTTGATCTAGAGATGCAGAAAAATTGGTTGGAGACATCTTGAAAAAAGTTTAATTATGATTGGAAATAGCAGTAGATGAAAAGTTGGAATTTGGGAAAAGGACTGGTGGCAAAATTTGGGTTCATGATTGTGGAAGGTAATTTGGTAATTAATTGAATATTTAAATCCAACATGGCCCTAAACAGGGACATTTCAGATTTGGTCCACCATGACTATAAACTGGCACTTCAATCATTATTTGGACAATTTAAGTAGGGATTTACAAAAGGTTTAGTCCACCAAGACTATAAACTGGAAAAAAATTGAATTTTTGGTCCTCCAAGACTTTAAAGTAAAAATTTCAGTATGCTTGGATCTTCAATTCAATCTTTTTATTTATCTCTGGTTTATCAGTACTCAAACTTAAAAATCACTCAGTAGAAAACTCAGTCATTGATGGATAGGGTGCATCTGAAAGTTATGAAATGAAGATTTTATAAAATTTGGACAATTTATCATAGATAAAGAAAAAATAGAGAGTTTAAAAGATTATTGGAAAATATTGTTAAGGATGATATGGCTTTCTCTGCACTACAGAGAGTTTGAAGGAGTTGGAATATAGGGTTCAGGGATTGGACACACTTGAAGGCTTGAAAGAAAGGTGCTATAAAAAACCTGGATAAATAGGAATGATTTTGAAAGTTTTTAAGTAGGTAAAAGGGTTAGAAATTTATTTGAATGTTGTGATGCAGAATATTTTGAAGGTGAATTAGAAAGTTTAAATTTTAGTGTGCCTCATGTTAGGTTATATTGGAGGAAGTTTGGAGGACCTTATGGCAGGAATTGAATAAAAGTATTCAGCCCGGTAGGTGTACAGCCAACTCTCTCATGCTGTTCCATAAAGAGACTGGTAGAGGGGATATGAAGAGATTCAAACATTGCTTTAAGTAGTGAAATAATCATAAGGCAAAAATGGTATATATCAGTTTATATCAATAAAAGTCAGATAGAAAATAGGTTCAGCCAGAAAACCTGTTCAAAAGCACTGAAGAAACAAATGTTAAAAGAAGAGAAGAACAATCAAAACAAATAATCTCATTGAAATCTTTCTGCATTAGCATCAAAACTTTGCATCAAACATTTTCTAATAATAATATCTTCTTTATTATTGGCTGGAGTTTCTTGAAAATATGTTTAAAATATTCTCTTCATATCTTCACAAAATTCTAAAAAGAGATACATATAAAATTTTGTATAATGATTTATATAAACAATTTGTACCCATCCAAAATTGTCAGTATTGGTAAGTTAAATAGCTTAAAGAAAAAGGGATGGAAGAGTCAGTAAGAAGGATTAATGGATATGAAATGATGGAAAAACTTTTAGAGCCAGGAAATAAATTTTCAGAAAAACTGAAAGGAGAAACTGGAATAATGAGATTAGAATTTTGAGAAGGGTGTGGTAGCTCAGGATCAGGATTAGGTTTTTGGAGGATGAATCTGTTTTGGCCTTAATGTTTCTGAAGAAATTTTGAATTTTTTATAATCTCTTTTTAGGTATAGTAGGATCATGTAAATCTTCTGGGAATTTTTAGACACTCTTTCTGGAAGGAATTATTTTACAAATACATTTAACTTTTTTTAGCCTGCAGAAATCACAGGCCGCTCTTCCAGGAAGGCTAGGATTGGACATTAAACAAGGAACTTGATATCTGGCACATAATTTGGAGGGAACAGCTAAATAGTTTTAAAACATTATGATGATGATAAAATTGAAATTTTATTGAAAAGAAAATCTTTTGGTGAGAATAATATTTGAAGGTAGGATTGATGTCAGAAGGTCCTTATTGGTCTAGAAGATTTTAAAGCGGTCCAACGGTGGTGATAGGTGTAAAAAGTGACTCAAGATATCAAATAGTGTATACATATCATTCTTTTATAAAATAATTACTTAATTTAAAAGGTAACTGTTTGATTTATTATTACTTTAAAAGCCTAGAGATATGTAAATTGTAAATACTAAGATATTATGAGTAGTTATAGATTTATTGTTGGAATATAATAAAATAAAAGTGAGTGATGGATCAAAAGCAGGTAAAATGAGAGGCCTTATATAAGCAAAAGAAAGAGAGAAAAGACAGAACCACAAGTCTACATGTATGAGTACATTAGAGAGAACAACTACTAATATAGAAATTTCAAATGTTAAAAGAATATTCTAAAAGGAATGTTCTTATATACAGATTTTAGATGTATACATTACTTTATTTAGAATTAATTTATTTTTGTAGTTTTTTGTATATGTTAAGGTATATTTAACATATTTGATTTTATTTTTATGTATTTTTATAGAATTTAGTCTAACTTTCAGCTGTCATGAGGACGCTTTCAAGGGATGAGAAATGGGGAAAATTAAATTTAATTAATTACTTGTTTTACTTATTTAATTAGTTAAATTATTATAAGTAAATTACAAAGTAAGTAAAATTAAATAAAATATGAGATAAAGGTGTGGCTCTATCCCACTATTAAATAATTATTTATCTACTGGGTAAGTCTAGTAGCCTGGCTGACAGTTGAAGTGGATGAAGAGGAAATGATTTTGTGATCAGTCAATTATGCAAATTTTAAGAATGAGGACATTCTTCATTGGAGGGTAAATGTGGCATTCTAGAGTTTATTATGGCACCAAAGGATGCTTAAAACTTACTTTGGGTTTCTCAGTATGGAGTATCAAAGGTATATTTAATTTTAGTATAATTTTATTTTAAAGAAAATGGTTGGTTTTAGAGCATAAATTGGTCTAATTATTGCATTAAGATGAAATATATATTCAACAGTCAAAAATTCAGCTATAGGCTTAAAAATTCATGGAAATAAATTTCAGGAGTCTCAGGAACCTTTGAAAAATTTAATAATTTTTTACTATTTTTTTTATTTTTTTTATCATTTTATTAAGTATTTTTGATTTTTAGCACAGTGAACAGGGTTGTGCAAGCTACCAAAATTGGATGAGATGTTCCTCAGATTTAACCTTATAATATTTTTTTGTAGATATTTATTTAGGCTTTAAGGTTATAATTGAGTCTTGAAGTCTGTAAAAAATCCATACAAACTCTGGGAATGTCCAGACAGACTCCAGAAAGGAAAATCTGGGCACATGACTGGGCTATGCATATAAAGGCTTGAAAATCAAAATTAGAAAAGAATCTAAGAATAAAAAGATTTTCATAGGTCATAAAAACAAATAAACGCCATCATTTTAACATATTATTTTACATTTTTTAATAACCTTATAAATATAACATTTTTAAATAACACTTCAAAAATATTACACAGAAACTTATAAATATATACATATAGGGTATCATTTGAAAGGTCTAAACTCCAGGGACTCAATTTTAACATCTTTTCACTAAAATATAAGCTTTATAAAAACATATAAATTCAATCATTTAAATAAATTTTCTCAGTACAACTTTATTGTTGTATTTCTTTATTTTAACTTATAGAACACAGATCCTACATCTCCAAAATGTTAATTATAACTGGTAAAAAAGTCATTTCTAATCAAGAATGAATTTTTTCTTAGTTTATTTTGAGCTCTTTTTTTTACTTGAAGGGACAGGGTTTTCTTAGGTTTATCTAACTTCTTGAATTCTACTTACAGCAAGGCAATTGTGAGAGTCTTTCTACACCCTCTGATTCTGAAGATGATTCCAATCAAGATCCTCTTTTTTAAAAAAAAATAAAAATAAATCTAAAATTATGCAGATAAATCTCAATTACCAGAATCATCACTTGATTATTCTTCTCATCCTAAACCATCTTCTCCTTCAATTACAGCTGCTACATCATCACACCAACCTTCTAACCCTCCTAGTTCACCCTCTCAATCAATCACCCCTGCTTCAAAAAATACTTCTACCTTTTAAAATGCTTCAAATTATGAATTTTTAGACTCCATCACTTCAAATGCCCCATTTTCTGAAACTTCCTAAAGTTCAGCTATCTAAAAACCCCTTCCTAAGTCAATACTATCTAGATTCTCTATTCACATGGATACCTCAAATTTATCTCAACACCAAGAGCCAATATTTACTAAAATATATGCTTCAGAAACTCCTCTTATCATGGCCACATCTGCACCTTCTTTGCCTTTGTCCACTTCATCAGCCATCCCTTCTTGCAGTGGCCCTTCTTCAAATCCCCCTCTCCCAGCCCTATTCATGCCACTCCCACCAGCTTATCTTCCTCAACCAATCCTAAAACTGATGCATCTTCCTCTTCTTCTTCAAAATTGAAACCACCATCTGTTTAAACTTTTTTTTGCTCAGCATAGAGATTCATTTTCAGAAATCAGTTTCAATTATGCAGGATGATTAACCACAATGAAATAGAAGAAAATGCCTATGAACTCCTAAAATACTTTAGAAAATCATTATAAGATTAGGGAATATCTAAATGATCATATGAGTTTTCTTTCAAAAAATTTTGGTTTTCAACAAGATGGCTGCACCATTAAAAATGGGTGAAACAGGTGTTAACTTTAGGTAAGTGAATATAAATCTTTTTTTATATTTGCTTTTAATAATTCTATTTTATAGAGCCTTCTCTCATTCTTCCTTCTGAATCTGATTTATTTTTTAGAAAAGATATTTTTAAATTAAATTGCTTGCACTCTTAGCTTAAAAATTCATCCCCCTTTTTTTAGCATTTGTGCAGCTCAACAAACCAAAAATGGATCAGAAGAGATCCTGGGCTCATCTAATCATGGAAGTAATATCTATCTCAGGTCCTAAAATTATTTATTCAAAAGATGCTTCCACTAGTAAAGTTAGTGAAGATTTTGTTCTTGACATTTTAAATTATCTGGATGGATTGAAGGTTAAAAAGGTTTCTCAGGAATCGAAGATAGCTTATTCAATATCTATCAGGGGGAAAATGACTATTACTAAATTTTTTGAATTCCAAATAAAAATCTTGAGATGCTCAAAATATTGACCATTTTAAAGGGTTTCCTCTAGGTTGAAAATTTTACAATGGAAGAATGAATAGGGGATGCAGTTCAAATGATTTCTAATTCTCAATCCTAATTTCAAACTTCAAACTCTCACCTTAACTATTCCTATTTAGATTTTTTTGGGAAGGGGGAGTAAGAGGTCATTTTATGTGTAATGATTATATTAGAAAGCCAAAAATAACTTTCTGTGCTGAATTAATTGATATAAATAACTGGTTGAAAAGCAAAAATAACATCAATTTTCCAATAAAATAGCCCAGAAATCATCAATATATTATTTATATTTTTTATTTTCTCTAGGTTGTCAAAGGCTCTTTATTTCTTTTTCTATCACCACACAATATGGGGGGCAGACTTGCTAGCAAGTCCGCAACCTTGGACCCAAACTTACCATAGATTGAACATGCATTGAGCTATTGAGAAAGGAACCATATAATCAGCGATGAACACCACTCAGCAGAACAGTTTTAGGTGGGTGTTCAAGTAGAGTTCAGTATGGGTTCAGTATGAGTTCAGTCTGAGTTCCATCTGAGTTCTATCTTAGTTTAGGTTGAGGACTTGCTAGCAAGACCACCCCCTATATTGTGTAGTGTATCTCATTAGAAAATATATCTTCAACTTTTCTCCTATACTTTTTTGAAAAATAGTCAATGGATTCTAAGGACTAGAACCTTCCATGAATTGGAAAGAGTGGGAAAAATGTTCAGCCTCCTGAAATAAACTTTTAGTTACATAATTTGATCATGAATTGTTTAAAAAAATGAAATGATACTATATTTTTAAGCTTTTTGACAAAATAAGACTTATTAGGGGGTATCAAACTTAATGGATCTGCAATTAGGGATCAGGAGTTTTTTCCCTGGATCCAAAATTTTAAATTGAAGATGATTCTAGTGGATAAGTAATGCACAATCATGAATTAATCTACCTCTTATACCCCAATTTCCATTCCTAATTCCTGATTCCAAACTCATCACATCCATGACTGATTTTTAAGCAAGTCACATGACATATAATTGTGCATGCATTAATTATTTCACTCTTCAATCTAGGTGAATTAATTTTGGAGGTGAAAACTTAAAAATTTTTTCTATCTACACACCCCCTACTCATTTGGTGTCAAACTCCCTACTCCTCTTGTCACCTAAACCTTATATTGAAAAAAGCACCTCTCTACTAGGTAGAGGCTTACATCAACTATGAATGCCATTGCTTTAGCTTTAATTGATGACTCTGATTTTGAAAACACTTAAGCTTATATGTCTATACTTTCCAAAAAATGTTACATCAACCAAAGGGGGCCAAATCATGTTCATGATCCCAGATACAGTCTCCACTCAACTATCAAAATTCCCCCTATAAACTTCACACAACTATTTTAAACTTCTCCAGATTCCTTCATTAAAATTTATCTACTCATCTCTGATCAAACTATCTTTTATAACAATTCTTGTAATAAACAGAGTGATCCTGTCATTCATCTTGCTGTTGCACTATGTCTCTTTGGATCAAATGGAAATGGTGCTTCTATAAGACATTTGGAAAATATCTTTACCATAGGATATGGTACTGTTGTACTATGCACAAAGTGCTCCCCACTTAAAACCCTAACAGAAATATTAAAAAAATTATTTTTGTCAGTAGAGGGGGCTTTAACTAATAAACCACACTTAAAACCCCATAGAGAACTGAAGGAGGGGCATTTGTTCTATTAATTTAAATAGTAAAGAGCTTACATTATTAAATTTAGATAATTATGAAAATTTAAATTAGTTGCATTCTCAGTACCAAAACAAGAATCATAATTAGCTTTAGTTTTTAGCCAGTTGATAAAAATGAGGTGATCATTTTTTTTTAGCTGAATGGTTTTTACTTTCTTAGCTGAGTGGGGGAAAGAGAGAGTAGTTGGATTTGAAGAAGTGGGAGGGGGTTGCATTTGGGAAGATATGTTATGGCAAGGCATGATAGGATATTTGATGATGAAAAGGAGCAGAAATAAGCAGATGAGATGGGGAGGGATCTGAATGGATAGAAGGAATAGACAGGATTTGATGAGGGTAAGAGTGCGCAGCAAGCTAGGGAGCCTGGGATATCAAGAAATTTTTTCAAGATGTGTTTATGTTGGTATATTTAGATTTACTTACCCCTTTAAGCTCCCTAATGCAATACTCCCTTCTCCCACCTATTACAATGCAAAGTATTCATAGCGCCCTTCCTTTTTACCTCTCAAACCAAATCCTAACAATCTCCCATAATATATGATAAGATCTCTAAATTTAGATGTGTAAAATAGCTTACATACATTTGTAAATACAGGTCTTTAACTAAAAAAGTCTCTCATATACATAGTTACAACCAAGATATGCAAACAAGGGGCCACCATCAGCATTTTTTTTATTAATTCAGTTCTTGATATAACTCTCACCTTGCTCCCCAAATTACTCAAAAATAAATCCAGAAAATGAAACATACTCCTTTCAAATTCTTCAAGCTAGAACTTAAAAATTTCATTTTAAAAAACATGCCAGCCTCCCATCCAGAAAGATGCCAGCTTCTGGAACACTGCTGTCAGAGGGGTACTTTTGGTCTAGAGGATTTTCAACGGTCCAACAGCAGTGATAGGTGAAGAATAACTCAAGATTTCAAAAAGTGTATTTATTATTTCTTTATAAATTTATTACTCAATTTAAAGGTAAAAAGGGGTTAATATATAATTGCTTTATCATCCTAGAATTACGCAGATGTAAGTACTAAGTTAGTAAGAGTAGTAATAAAATGATTTATTGTTATTAAGTTGTATAGTAAGTAAGAATGGAATGAATAAAAAACAGTGAGATTGAGAGGCTTTATATAGGCAAAAAGGAGAGAACTATGGAACCACAAGTCTACATACAAGAGTACCTTCAGAGAGAACAAAACCACATAAATAGAAATTGCAAATAATAAAGTAAGTTCTATAAAGAATGTTCTCATATTCAGTATTTATCTGTATTCTTCAAATGTTATTAAATTTATTTGATATACTTAATCTTCTGTATATGTAAAAGTAAAATATAAATATTTGATTTAATTTTTAGTATTTTTTATAGTTTTAATCTACTTTTCAGCTGTCATGAGGATGCTGTCAAGGAATAAAATATGAGGGAACAATTTAATTATATCATTACTTAGTTTTACTTATTTAATTAATTACAATATTATAAGCAATTTATCAAACAAGCTATAATTAATACAATGAGAGGTAAAAGGTGTGGCTCTACTCTAGTAAATAAGTAATTATTTACTGGATATGTCTAGTAGCCTGGCTGACAACTCGTATTACTTAATTTGAAAAAGAAATAAAGAAACAGCAGGAAAATGAAATATTACCAAAAAATTCATAAAAAAATTCTTTTTATGTTTTGAAGTGCTTAATGTGCATTCTGTCTAATTCTAGAGGCCTCTGAACATGGGGGGGTAGGTTTTTTTATCAGTAAGCAATGTAAAAAACAAAAGGAAGTTGAGGAGGATAGCAGAAAATGATTTCCTGAGTATTTAGACTAGTTTTTTTTAGAATTTCAATCTTATTGAACAACTCTGGAACCATCTATCTTTTAGATCAAGGATTTATATAAAAAATTTCCAGATTGGGAGAATTTCTTCCGCATACCTCTCGAACTTCTTCTGGTACAAATTTTTTATTCTTGTGATCTTTTTTTCATCTAATCAGATTTATATATATTTTGTTAATGAATTCAATTCTAGTTTCAATTTAAATAATAATAAATTTATATTCTAGGGAGTCATTAATAATTAAAATATTTTTGGGATATAAAGTTCTAGAAGCAAGTACTTGTGTGACTCCTTTTCATTGAATAGCTTTCACATCTAGAGAAAATGCACAGAACTATGAAAATTCCCTTCAATTTTCATAGAGAGTAGTTTAGGTGTCTTTATTACAGGGTTTTTGGCTCTATAAACTCTTTAGATAAGCTGAAATTTCGAATATATGCTTATTTTGGGTTGATAGAGAGCATTTGGTTTTTCTTCCTTTTTTTTAATTTTTTCCCAGCTTGATAATAAGCTTCATATTTTTTTGTTAAATCTTTAATAACTTGACAGTCAGAACTATTTTTTCGAATCTTTCTAGTCACAGCTTGGTGTGATAAAGAAAGCTTAGACCATTGGGGATAAGCTGAATTTTCCTGTTTTCTTCCTTTTACTATAATCCTGTTATTTCTTTTGTCCTGCTCCCATGTTGAGGATAAGAATACCCGAATCTGTCTTCCAAACAAATTTTCAAATTTGAGGTCAAGTTGTTTTGTATTAGAATGTGAATTGATCAATTTTCGTCTCTCCAAATTATCTTCAAGGATGTTGTAATATATTTCTATTGCTTCATTTCTCATATTCAGATGTTGTGCTGGGTAAATTTTAAGCTTAGCTGAAACATGGAGCACGAATACCATTCGATGTCTTTCTGGCCTTGATAAGTTACTAAAGACGTGGCTACACTTTGACAACGAGACACCAGCTTTCAAGGAGTTCATCTGTGAAATTTCTTCTTCTGTAGTATTTTCAAGCCATTCACGAGTTATAAAAGTAAGTTCTTCAAACACATTCCACTTTTCTTGCTGATCATCAATGACTGAGTTCAAATGTTTTAAAATATCTTGACAATAATTAAGGTAGCGAATAGCCACTTTAGAGTCTAAACCGTTCTCTATTAACTTCAATCCTTCTGTATAAAACCTCAAAAAAAAATTTCTATCTGTACTGTATGAAAGGTAAGATCTTTCATACTTCATGAAAAAAAAATTTATTCTCTGAACATTATGAAAAATTAATGCTTGGGAAATTATGAAACGATCCAATAAATCTTCATTTTCTGGAAATTTATTTGATAAAAAATAATTTTCTACTCCTTTAAAATAAACCTCATAAATCTCAATCGGTCCTCTGGGTCCAATCTTACGGTTTGTGACTGATTCCACTGTAAAAGAGAAATCAGATAGCAAATACAGCACCATCACAGCTTCCTGTAGTTTTTTGACATATTGATTAGTTGAAAACTGATTAAAAAAACTTTCCCTCTCAGATAATGGGTTTTGCATGATTTCACTTATATCTCTTTCTTTACCTTCTGTTTTGAATCCCAAATATTTCCGTGTCCTCCAGAATATATGCCCAATTACCTCTTCCTCCTGAATTTTTTTTTCTTGCGCATCTTCAGCGAAGTCTTCTTCTGTGAAGAACGTGGAAAAAATCTCTCTGTTATTAAAACTGTGTTCAGTTTGACTTTCAGGATCGTTTCGTTTACAACTATTCTCAGAATGACTGCGTCTATTTTCAAAGACTTGAAAAGGCTTCTTTCCCAACTGACTGTCATATAGATTTTCATCCTTATCCCCGTGTGGATCAACATGCTGACCACCAGTATATTTCATAGCAGGTGCATGATCTAGAGTATGTTCCATAGTAGATGCTAAGACTTGATTGCACTCTTCAAGATCTTCAACATATAGATTATTGTATGTGGGTTGATACAAATTTATCAATTCTAATGGGAGGGGACCCTCTTCATCTAAATATTTTTGCCTTGGCTGCCCACAATCGATATAAAAAGTTTTTCTCTCAGTACCGTGTTGCTTATTTGGACTGTAAGGTCAAATAACAAACATTTATATGATTTTCCGAAATGATTTGCTGCGTCACATTGTGCAGCTGCGAAGTTGGTGCAGGGTTTCTAATACCAGAGACCACTGAACCTAGTAATCCGGTTCGACAATCATTTATTTCACACAAGTAAGGATCATGGCTGTCCTAAAGAAGTAAGTTGCATAAAGAAGGGTTATTTCAATGAAGCATTCCCATATGGATATCTGGAGAACCTACTAAAATGCTTGCTGAATCATGATTAAAAGAAGGCCAGGATGGCTTTGCATTAGAATACATATCATCATCTTGATGGTTCATTCGATCTATCTTGTTGTACTGGTCAAGATTATTTAGTGAAGATTTGGAATTATCTCCCACGGAACTAGAAGGCCAATGCTGAAACCCTAGGATATCATCTTTAATAATTTTTTTTCCATTCGTTGGCTTACAAAATCTCGAAGAGTTTTGTAATAGTTGTGAAAATATATAAAGAGTGATTAAATTGAACATTAATTAATGTAATCGATTTCAAAATGCTAGAAATACGACCTGCTCTCACTTTTACTTTAATTTAATTTTTACTGATGCTAGTGTCTAATGCAAAAGGTTCTTGACGGATGGTAGGAGCATTTGATTATGTAGAGGATCGCATCATTAGGTTTGGGAAGCTGTGAATTTGTCAACATCTCGATGAAACACGCAATGTTTTATTTATTTATTTATTTCGTAAGATCGCGAGCCCTTAAGGGCATGAAACTACTATAATATTATGCTATGTACAAGGGATCATCCACTGGATGATGGGAACCGGTGTGTGAGGCAACATAGGCGGTGGATGGAGAGATATGAGAGGGAGGGAGTACAACAGCCAACACAGCACAACTAGGCTAGTATGATCAGCAAGAAAGTACAGAGAGCATAGGGGATAGTAACAAGTGGGTGTGTGACAGGGATAAGGTTTGCCATAGGTTTATCCAGCTTTCACATACCCGCCCTCTTGCACGGGGTTAGCTGAGGGAGAACAGAGACATCATGACGAGGAGGGATACAGAGACAAGGGCAGGGAGTAAGTACAACAGCAGATACAGTACAATAGAACAGGCATGGTCAACCAGAAATAAGAAAGTCAAGGGGGGTTGGGGTGCCATGGTGTTGTAACAGGGGAAAGGGTGCCGGGGTTTTTTTTCCAGCCTTCGCATACCCGTCCGCTAGAATCCGCATTGCTGAGGAAGAGATTGAGACTTGTCAGTGGTAAGGGGGAGGGGCTCCAGGATTTCAAACTAGGACACACAAGCCAATGATGACATGCGGCCATCCGGGCGGCGATCTTTACCACAAAGACCACCTGGCCCCCACGTAATATTTGTGATTGTGAATTGTTCATCTAAAATCGAAAGGCTTACTTTATGCTTCTCAAGCAGTTAATGATTTGTTGTATACAAAATAGGAGGAAGAGGAAAATTTTGGGGGCAGGAATCTTTACTAATCAAATGTGCACCGAAAAAAAAAAATACAAAGCAATCTTAGAAATGTTGCTAATTTCAACCTTGCTTCACTGTTACACTACAATAAATGTCCGCTTCGTCTTGGGGCGCAAAAATGAAGCAACAATTACGCAACAGTTATGTAACAAGTATTTTTGGCACTTAAAGCCCTTAAATAGGCCTTGAGTGTTAAAACAATTGTTTTGCAACTGTTGCACTATGTTGCGTAATTTTTGTGTCCCATGGCGAAACAAACATGTGCTGTAGTGTTAGAGGGTGTCAGCCAACTGGACTCCGGAAAGAGCCGAATCAATTACTCACACCACGTGCAAACTGCGGAGGAATGCGCGAATTCATCACCCGGAGGATTAGACCGGGGCTCAAAATCACCACTAGGCACTTACGGATTCCTCACCGAGATTTTTCGTTTCATCCTATAGAGACAAGATCAGATATACTACTCCGAGAGGAACCGGAGTTTAATGTATGTCTCTACATGGATCTTGACACAGGCCACCACGACACATGCGTCGACGCGTCACTTTCGCCTCTGCCTGCCAATACTGCCCCCTCCCTCACTCTCCCTCAAGATCCACCCTCCCATCCTCCTCTCCCTCCAGTCATTGTCCCATTGGGCCCATACCCTGCCCCCAAGAAGAGACAGTATGTTTCCCCTCCTCCATCCCCTACAAGAGGCCTCAGGAAAAACATAGTTGACTCCCTCATGGAAGCTGCTGCTGCCCACCCAGAGCTCTTCTTTACTGAATCTAAGGTATGCTCCCCTCTCCCCCCCCCTCCCCAACACATCCCCCAACAGCCTCAGTCCCCCAGTCAGTAACTCCCTCCAGGACTCAATCCACAATCCCCTCAGCCCATGCTTTGGTCCTGGCCTCTCAGTTGCTCCTCCTCTCAACATGGAACTGAGTCCCCCAGTGGTTCATTTCACCAGGTTAGTAGATCAAGAAAACTTGGACAATCCTCTTGCACTCATGACCTGCCTCAACAACCTGATTGGCACCTTAAAGGACCCTCCCCACAAAGGGTCAAAGATATCAGTGCACACCTCCACCATGGCTGACATCAGAGCCCTTTCAGATGCCATCCTTCCCCTCATGAGAAAAGCTATATTCCAATGTTCCCCTCCTCCTCCCTCTCAGGCCACTGAATCTATCCCAACCACCCTGGCCTCAATGAACAGAAAAATTGATCAACTCTTGGAAGGCATGAAACCCCCCCCCCCTCTCCTCACCCTTGTCACCAGACAACCTACACACAGGATTGAGGGTGATCTAGAGTAAGTGAGATGAGAAGGAACAGAGAAATTACGACTTCAAAGCACAGAGGACTGCTTCAAGGAAGTGATTGAAAGATAGATCAAAGAAACTAATACTGGTTTGAGATAATCTTCAAGGAATATGTAATGTATATGTTAAGGACACTAACTATGGTGGTAAATCTCATGAAGGGTTGAAACTCAATAATCAAAGGGAAAGATTTATGGATTTAGGATTTAATGAAATTGATTATTAAGTAAGAAAAGGACAAATATAAAAATAGCGTAATAAGAGTTTGACTACTATCACAAATATATTATAATTTAATTCTCCAGAATGTCAAACCAAATTAACCCCCTTTAAATATCCTATTCCTCCTTGCACTGACCTGTTAATCAACCAGCCACCCTATACCCACAGACCTATTTAATCCACTGTAGCTCCCATTTACCAGCCATCTAACCTTATAACCCTTCTGCCTTGTTCCTACTTCACAGACCTCCTAATTTACCCTCAGATACACAATTACCCCCTGTTTGAATATTGCCTCAATCTTAGCGCTGTAGACAATCCTATAGTACTAGCTATAGGCCTTGACCAAGGGAGTTGGAGTAAAACTGCAGAGAAAAACCCCTTTCCCTTTAGAAAAATAAAGTGAGATTTACCTGCTACAGTAAAGGTGGTTCCTGTTACCAAAAGCCCCTTTTCCAAATGCACTTGACTGCTTTATCAGTCAAGAAAATAGTCTCCAGACAGACTACCAAACCAAAGAACTGAAATGTAGACTAATGTCCACACCAGAGAAAGCAATAATACTTTCTATAGCTTGCAAGACTATAACAGAGAAAACAGTTGCTAAGTTAAGTTAAATGAAAAACTCACTTGCAACAAACACAGCCAAATTGTGGCCAGAAAACAGTGAAAACTGAGTGAGGAACAAGGATATCACCTCCAGATGGTTGTATGATAATTAAGGTTGCCCCAAACTGTCTTCTTCATTATATACAAACAGACTACTAATTAAGAGCCCATGCACACCTGCAAATCTGGCGTTCCTGACCACCAAATTGCGTAAAACCTCCCTAGAAGCACTTCCTAGCCCTCTAGCACTGAGGCGGACAGTCTTCCCGAAACCAGGAAGCCCACCTGAAGCGGCCTGACCACCCTGAAGCCCGAAAACCACCAAAACACCCAAACTACTTAGAAAATTCACCTACAACTATTAAAACCCTTAAAACACATAATTATGCTGTAGAGAGTTCTAAAGTACTAAGCAGTAGACACAATGCGAGATGGGTTGGTTCTTCTTTTCAATTTCTAAAAAGAAGTGCCTGCCACTCTTACTATTTTTTAAAGACCGTGCAATAATGTGTAACACTAATATTTGATTAGAAAGTTTATAAGTTGAGAGATGAGTTTAACAGATTGGGAAAAACAAGTATTACTATCTGGATATTTCTATTCTTAACAAGCGCTAATATCCACAGCTACTCCCTCTTGAAGCGTTCTCTTTGAATATGCCTTATTATAGCAATAAAATAACTCTAATAATAGTCAATCCCACTGAATCTATATATTCTCTCTATGTTTCAATCTTTCACTATACTATATGAAATACACATACAGATGCACAAATGACAAAAGACTCAAAAATTACTCTAATATATTCTCCAACAATTGATTGCCGAAAATTTAATATCTTATACTTGACTCCACAATTATTAACTACTTGTATGTTAACTAATTATTTGTCAATTTTTATCTCCCCTTTTATTACTAGATGCAATACCCTTTTTATATTTTTCCAGAGGTCAAAACACAGTTCCCTAGTGGATCTCCAGCGCTGACTCTAGTGCCACATTAGTAAAACAATAACTAATCTATTAGTAAACTATGTACACCGCTTGTAACAACTATACCACCTAAAACATACCCTATGCTTACTAACACTAGTATTAACTTGTTTCACTCATACTCCACATGCACACTCCTGACTGTACCTTTGTTTTGTTTCAGAGCTACTTCTAAGTTTGACTCCTTCTAACGCTGATCCTAGTTGCCTTGACTTCAACTAGTTAACCTCCTATATTAACTGTTTCAGTAAGTTACCACACTAGCCGCGGTGCAGTATACTTTGCACTTGAGTCCTTCCTTAGTGCTTAACACACAATTATTGGAAATTCCAAATCCATATTGTTCAGCGCTTGCCGTCCTAAATTGATAACACACAATTCCCCATTGTGTTGCGCATCCTGCTGCAAGATCCGAGCGCACAGACCCTGAATCCTCTTCCGCCCTTCTATTTCCCTTTGTTCTTTGAAACACACAAATACATATTATATTTTAGCACTACCTACTGCGCTATGAATCCCCTTTGTTCTTCCTGGACTATGCGAGCTGATTGGTCCAAAATCAAGCTACCTGTGAGGCGCGTACCAAAACTATATAACAAAATTGAGACATGAAATGTAGAGAAAATTCTACTCTTTCCAACAGTACTAAGCACTTAACCCTAAGACTTAAAGTTAGCCCGTAAAACACGAAAAACAAAATTTAATAGCAATCTTTTAAAATGAAAAGTGAGAAATTATCCCCCAAATACTTAAGCTATGAAAAATGTCCACAAGACATAAAATATAGAGAAAAGCTGGGGCTATCCAATGGTAGTATCCAGATTCCCGTAGTCCAAAAATTTGCTGCGTAATTCCAGAAAAATACCTAATTATTTAAACAATGCCATTTAAGGCATACCAAAACAACACCAAATAAACCAACAAAGGGCTCCGCCAATGTTGGAAGACCACATCCTCCCTCCAATAGAGAATGTCCAAATTCTCCTTACCACAACCACCATGCTCAGCTTTCTCTCCAAATCTGCTACTGACATGGGCCCCTGCCAATACTGCATTGACAATAATCTCATCTGCTCCATCTCACCACTGGCTTATCCCTAAAGAACCTCCTGTGATGCCTGAAACTCTAGAAAGAAGACTTGCTTCAGACCTGGTCCATTGTCCTCTGCAACTTCTTCCCCTTCTCCACAACCTGATCCACCTTCCACCAGTACCAAAAGATCCAGGCCTTCTATCCTGATCCCCAGACTGGTCCACAAATTACACCCTCCAAAAAAGAGTGTCCACACCACTACTACTGCTAGCTCTACCATCCCTGGTCCATCTGATAGTAAGCACAAAAATTCTTCATACTGGATTCCAATCTGACAATTTCCCAGCTCCTTTTCCTCCTGACAGCAATGATGACAATGTGGGAACCATTGAAACACCCCCACCTAACCCATTGCCCACCATTAAGGACAAATTTCAACAACATTCTTCTCAACAGAAGCATATCTTATTTAACTACTTCCAGTCCACTCCTGCTAGGAACCCACAGGATCTTGAGAAAAGGAAGAACCTCATACACCAGTTCAAAGCCAATGCTGAACATTTTGTTACATCTCTTGATTCTCTTCTGCCTCCTGACTCTTGATTAAGCTCTTGAATTAGAAATAAAAATTTTTTTGACTTCTCCAGACTTCCTGAATATAGCCAATCATCATAAAAAAAGTTCCTCAGTTTACAGTCTTGGGGGACTAATCCTCAGTTTTAGGTCCTGGGGGACTAACAGCCCTCATTTTATAGTCTTGGGGGACTCAAAAACCCTCAGTTTATAGTCTTGGGGGACTAAAAAACTAAATCAAAAAGACATAACCAGAGATCAAAACATTTAAGACCCAAAGAAACAAACTAAAATTCTGGGGTAACTGTTCTACAGAGCAGCCAGCTCATCAGTTACCCCCACACTTGCCTTAACAAAATTCAGAGACTCCCCCCTTGGATGCCCTCTTCCACAATCACACCATCTCCCTTATCAGTTTTTAGTCTTGAGGGACTCAACCATTAAACCCTCCTCAGTTTATAGTCTTGGGGGACTATACCAGTGTTCAGTTTAAAGTCTTGCCGTACTTTCCAGAGTTCAGTTTAAAGTCTTGACGGACTACCTTCCAAATTTCAGTTTAAAGTCTTGACGGACTGATGCATAGCAAAGGTGGCACCGCCTCCATGCACAATGCTCTGCTGCCAACCTTCTGAAATTCCACTCTTTCTACACCATCTACACATCACTGATAAATCTGTTTATTCATCTCTTTTCTTTCTACTATTGTAGGGCTTGGCCATAACTGAATTTTATTAACCATCTTCTTTGCCATAATCCTCCCTTCTTTACATACCACATGCCCAAGAATTTCCAGAGCCTGAACACAACAACAAAACTTTGACCCAGAAACGGTCAAGCCAGCCTCTTCAATTCTAAACAATACTCTCTCTAGAGTAATTTCATATTCCCAAACAAACCTCCTTATACATGGGTTTTATTTCAGCACTTCATTTCCATAATCAGTGGAGGGTCCTTTAATTCCACCGTCATCAATAAAAATACCATCATGAGTAGGCACCTCATCCTGTAAAATCCAAGCCATTTGTGATTGATATACTGCTACTGAATTTGTTTCTCCTTGAGGTAACCTAGTGAGCTGAAATCTCCCCAGAGGAGTCTCAAATGTTGTGAGTGGCCGTGAATCAGTGAGAAGTTCCCTTTCATCATAACCACCCATAATATCACCCAAACCATAACACACCCTTCAATGAAAGGCTTCCACAAAGTCTTCTGCACTTGGCGGCATCCCCGCATCCTTGATAGTAACTCTATTCAGGGCTCTAAGATCATGTACCACCCTGAGTTTTCCATTCTGCTTTTTAACACAGAACACCGGACTTGAGTAACTAGATGTTGATTGTTCATACAATCCAGTCCTGACTCTTTCCCTAACAATCTCCACAAAATCATCACGTATAGAAAAAGGAATTGGAATAGGTTTGATTTGCCAAGGTTCATGACAAACCACAGGAATCAAGTAAGGTTCCCCATAAGAGTGCTTCAACACACCCCTTTTCTCTTCAACAAATGCCACCTCCTTCTCCCTTAGCACAATACCGTGCAACAAAAACTTCTTTTCTTCCTTAGATAACCAACCATCTGGACCAAAATTTACAACCTTCAACCTTTACATTGTCACTCTAGCAGTTTCCTCAAAATCAGGAGGATTTGTCACCAGAGGAGTACAGTACGGATCTCTTGACAATGGAGGTCTCTTCAGCAGAGGATTCAAACCTACAGGCATAGGCTCATTAACAGGCCTAATCTTCTGTGCCACCTTCTTATACTTTGCGGCTCCACCGTCAACTTGAGGGATCTTCAGGACATGTTCTCCACCAGACCTGGAACAAAAACCATGGGGCTCTCCATTGCTCACATGTGTTTCCAAGGTAATGTTTTTGAAAGGTGTAGAAGAGATCCTAGTGGTGCACAATTGGGTGGACTTAATTTTACTCCCCAATCTCACCACTCCAAAGATTTTCCACAATACCACATCTTCATCTTCAATTCAATCTACCAAATCTTCAAATCTTTATTCATCTTCATAATCACCTTTTCTACAACTGTGCAGTTTATCCTCATGAAGGAGGCCCAAAACTAGATCTTGCTGATCTTCATTCTAAAAAAATTTGTGCAGTTTAACGTCTTGCTGGAGGCACAAAACATGATCTTGCTGATCTTCACAAAAATAACTTTTTTCTTCTTTCTTCATTATCTTCAGATTTTTTTCTTGATTTTCTTGTATTATCTTAAAATTTTTATTTTCCTTTCTTGGGTTTTCTTCTTGCCTACAAAAATAACCAGGGGTTTCACCAATGCTCACAGACGTGGCCAAGGTAATGTTTTCAAAAGGTATAGAAGAAACCCTAGTGGTGCACCATTGGGAGGACTTACTTTTAGACCCCAATATCACCACTCCAAAGATTTTCTGCATATCTTTCAATAAAGATATATAACCCATCTTCTTTTATGAACTTAAATTAAAATTAATTGAAAATCTTGAAAAAGAACAAATACTTGATAAAAAACTTGAAGAATACTTGCATATAAGAGAAACATTAAAAAGAGAAAGTTGAAAATCTACTTGGTATATCTCCAAGGGAGCTGACCTACTACAACCTGGGATTTCCTCACCTTGGGGAGAGGTTGTAGCACTTGGGTGATCAGCCCTCATCATTCTAAAAAAACAGACTCTCTCTTGAGCCTCCCCCACACTCCAAAAATCCTGAGGCGGTGCCTACTTCTTTTCTCCTCCTACAAAAATCCATGCATTGACACATGGAAGACAAACCAGGCCTGGTTTCCCAACCATAATCTCCAGGAGATGACAACCTCATGTGAAACCTCTCATCTTCACCAGTTAACTCCAAACTAATCCCCATTTCAAATTGATAACCAATTCTTTCCTGGAAATCCATCAAGAATGGCCCACCTAAAACTACTTTTACATTACCTTTAGCAATGTAAAAATGAGCCTTTCCGGAGGCTCCACCAACATCCAACTTAAAAAACTCAGAGGTTCCCATCAACTCCATTACATGACCACCTATACCTCTTAAATTTCCACCAATTCCAGTTTTGATGGGGAGGCCCACATGAGTAGCCTCAAACAAAGAAATCAGGTTAATCTGCAAACCTGAATCCACCAATGCCCTAGCCTCCCTGCCATTCAGGATGATGTTGAAATAACCCAGAGGTGCAGAAAAATGAGTTTCCAAACCCTCACCAAACTTCTCAGCAGAATCACATATGTATTCTACTTCTCCAGAAGACACTCTTCTTCTGGTCAATAATCTCTTTTGTCTATCAACCAATCCAGGACTGATAGCATACAACTCCCCATAAGTGAGAGAAACCTGACCCTGGTTCATTCTTTCCAGAACAGAGTCCATAACATTGGATTGGCCAGAAACTACTGGCCTCTCAAAGTGAGCCCTTGGCTTCACTACCTTGGTCCTAGAATTTCCTAAGGACCAGAACCACCAACAGGAATCAAACCAGATCCCACACCAGAACCTCTGACTCGATCAGGCCTTGGAAATGAAGCCAATGGAACCTCCTCCTCAGAGTCAGAATCCACATCCATAGGCATTGGCTCACCATTCAGGTCCAATGCTCCAAAGCTAGGGGGGCCCATATTAGCAATCCCCTTCTGCATTTTGTACAGCTCCTCCTTGCTGTACTTCTTCCTAGCTTCACCCAACTAAGGATCTGCTTTAGAATCCTTAGGCTTTGGTTGGGCCTGAGAGCTGCTCTTTGGCCTTCCCACCTTACCTGCCTCTACATCATAAACACCAGCCAAGCACTCACCACTTGACTCTCCTCCGCAAGAATATATTTCTAACCCACCAAAGGAAGTAGAAAAAGAGACTTTATTCACCTCCTTCCCTTTCCCCTTGATTTCATCATCTTGCTTATTAGAAAAATTAACCTGATCAGGAATCTCCTCAAATCTTGGCCTCCTCTGATTGAGACCCACCCTTCTCCTGACCATATCCACAGGAGCCTTCCCCTCACTGGGCTTGAAAAATTGACCATCAGGGAACTTGAACACCCTACCATCAAACTCCACATTGCCCTCTGATACATCTCTGTTCAGGGCCCAACAATAATTTGACTTATGTCCTCTTCTTCTGCAATAAGAGAAAACCCAAGGATCATTCCTACCAGCCTGCCTGTCAAATTATCTGGGCTGCGGAGGCGCCTTATTGGCCTTCTTTGCCTCCTGCACAAAAATATGAAGCTGTTTTGTCAGATCAGCTAACTGCTCAACCACTGGGTCCCTCTCCTGTTTGGGAACCTTCACCATGTTCTTTTCTTCCTTCTCTACCCTGATCTCCTCTTCAGCCAAAGCCTCACTGACTTTGCTGAAATATTTGGTGCACCCCTCTTGGTAGGTGTCACGCGCCACGTGACACTCGAGGCGAAAGCAGCTCATTAAATCAATAATATCGAGTCCTAAATCTATACTCAAATTGCAGAAAGCAATTCTCCATAGCAACTGCGATTTTCCTTTGTGTACTTACTATTTAACTGCGCTAGCCTAAACTCTAAATCTAAATTAGTCAATTGCCCAATAGGGTGCCATAGTCTCCTTTTTAATAAGCGACGCACAGCGCTAGGTTCAACGAAATAGTACAGTAGTAGTTTTTAATTAAAGTTTTGTTAATTAATTAAAAAGGGGTAAATTGAGCATGGACGGATATTTAGCAAAGAGGGTCTAAGTGTATGTTAGTAATGGTCAATTGTATGGGAATGGTGCGATGGAAGGGAGGTCAATGCGAGGAGGAACAAAGGATATAAAAGGGTTGGGTATTTTGGTTCAATATTCCTTAGAATTAAATTATAAATCGTATTTACATTAATAGTGGTAAATCTTTAAAGTTAAAACATTGTTATTGTATCTTTCTTTCAATTTCTCAATATTCATTTCTAAATCCTAAATATTTGATTATTGAGTTTCCAACCCTTTGTGAGATCTTAAGAATTCCTATTACCTTTGAAACTATTTTATAATTCTTCTCAAACAAATCTCAAACCTGTAGTGCTTACTTCGAGTGACCTTCGAATCACTTCCTCGAATCATTCCTCTGTGCCTCAAAGAAGTTTCTAAATCTCTCATCTCACTTTCAGGAACATCCTCAACCTTGTGCGTAGGTTGTCCGGTGACAGTAGGTGTCCACTGCCAATAACTTCAAATGGGCCTCCACTGCCTCCTTCACCTTCTCCAAGGCAGCCAACTTCTGATCCCCATTAGAAAGAGTCTTCATCAAGTCTTTCCTTAATAACTCTTTCAACACATCCATCCTGACATCTCTAGCCAGGGTGGACCAAAAAACATCTTTGGCAGAATTTTCATGCACCAGCTCCTCCACTTCCACCAAGTATTCAACCACAGGATCAAACTGTAGCAGAAACTTCCTGTAACTGTGAAAGTTATCAACACAGCCATAAGACTTCCATTCACTGACAACCTTATTCAGATCCACCATAGTGAACCTTACACCCCATCTATCTACCATTTCCCTACACAATAACTTCCAATCCCTCTTCTTGGAGCCAGACATGGCCGAAACTTCCTTCTCCACTGCTCTATCTCCAATGAAGAAGATGATTTGCTTCACCATGTACAGGTAGGAAGTACCGTCAACACCAGAAGCAGTTTCATACTTCTCTAGAAACCACTTTACATCTTAACCATTAAACTTGGTACCATCCCAAGTTTTGATCCTAACACACTCCCTAACCATCACTGCAGTTGGACCTCTCCCCCCACTGACAGTCACCACAGGGATTGAAGAACCAGAAGCCATTCTTCCAGTCCAGAAACACAGAAAGAGCCAATCACAGGCAACAGAGAATCCAAAGAACTAACAGATTTGTATCCCACTTTGGGCGCCAGATATGTAGACAATCCTATAGTACTAGCTATAGGCCTTGACCAAGGGAGTTGGAGTAAAACCAGAAAGAAAAACCCCTGTCCCTTTAGAAAAACAAGTGAGATTTACCTGTTACAGTAAATTGGTTCTTGTTACCAAAAGCTCCTTTCCCAAATACACTTGAATGCTTAATAAGTCAAGAAAGTAGTCTCCAGACAGACTACCCAACCAAAGAACTGAAATGTAGACTAATGTCCACACCAGAGAAAGCAATGATACTTGATGTAGGTTTCAAATCCACACCAGAGACAGCAATAATACTTGCTATAGCTTGCAAGACTATAACAGAGAAAACAGTTGCTAAGTTAAGTTAAATGAAGAACTCACTTGCAACAAACACAGCCAAATTGTGTCCAGAAAGCAGTGAATACTGAGTGAGGAACAAGTATATCACCTCCATATGGTTGCATGATAATTAAAGTTGCCCCAAACTGTCTTAATCACTATATACGCAGACTACTAATCAAGAGCCCATGCACACCTGCAAATCTGGCGTTCCTGACCACCAAATTGCATAAAACCTCTCTAGAAGCACTTCCCAGCCCTCTAGCACTGAGGCGGGAGGTCCGCCTGAAACCGGGAAGCCCGCCTGAAGCGGCCTGACCACCCTGAAGCCAGAAAACCACCACAAACACTTAAACTACTTAGAAAATTCACCTACAACTACTAAAACCCTTAAAACACACAATTACTCTATAACAACATTGAGACATGAAATGTAGAGAAAATTCCGCTCTTTCAAATGGTACTAAGAACTTAACCCCAAGACTTAAGGTTAGCCCATAAAACACAAAAAACAAAATTCAACAGCAATCTTTTAAAATGAAAAGTGAGAAATTATCCCTTAAATACTTATGCTATGAAAAATGTCCACAAGACATAAAATATAGAGAGAGCCCAGGGCTATCCGATGGTAGTATCCAGATCCCCTTAGTCACAATATTTGCTGCGTAATTCCAGAAAAATACCTAATTATTTAAACAATGCCATTTAAGGCATACCAAAACAACACCAAATAAACCAACAAAGGGCTCTGCCAATGTTGGAAAACCACACCATCAGTGAATATTTCAAAACCTAGAAATCTGATAGACTTTAGGTGAAATTTGCACTTAGTGTGCTTGGCATAGAGACCATGCTCTCGAAGACAATTGATAATTTTTCAGAACTGTTTAATATGTTCCTTGAGGGTTTTTAAAAAATTAAAATATCATCTAAATAGATGAGAAAAAAATTTTAACAGAATCATGAAAGATATCATTGAAAAAAGTTTGAAAAGTTGAGGGTGCATTACATAACCCAAAAGGCATAACAAAATATTCACAACTACCAAACCTAGTGTGCATTGCGGTTAAAGGTTCATGGCCTTCAACAATATGTATAAGGTTGAAAGTGCCTCTTAAATCAATTTTAGAGAAGAAAATAGCACCCCTAAACAAGGTAAGAAGTTAAGACATAGAAGGGACTGGATATGCATTTTTCTTAGTCACTGTGTTGAGCTTTCTATAATCAATGCACAACCTAAGACTTCCATCTTTTTTCTTAATGAAAAGAACTGGAGAGCCGGTTGGGGATTTACTGGCTCAAATGAAACCTTTCTCCTCATTCTCTGCAATGTAGCCTTGATGGACTTGAGATTCATCCTTTGATAGGGAGTAGACAGGACCTGCCAAAGTTACTGGACCTATTAACTCTATTTGATGATTGTAGGGTCAATGAGGTGGTAGCTTGTTGGCTTTAAAGACTAAAAATAAATTGAGGAAGTCATGATAAACTTCTGTTAGAGTTGATTTAATGGCTTCAATATTGATTTGAATGTCCTCTTCCTTGTAAAAGGAGTCTGTTGAGGGTAGACCTAAATTTAGAGAGCAAGAATTGTTTACTTCGAGGCTTTTAAAAACCTCTTCAAGTGAAGTAACCAAGCTAGAAAGGTTAGCCAAATGCTCATTTAGAGAAAAATAAGATAGTTTCAAATCATCTGGCAAAGAGATGTCTACTAGCAGGACTTGGTCAGATGGGTTGTTTAACTCCCTATTTACCTGCATTGAAGAATCAGAAATATACTTAGAAAGAAGGGTGATCAATCCCTCTGACCAATCAATGTCTGGATTTCAATGCGTTAAAAAGTCATGGCCAAGAATGATATCCTCCATCCTCAGGGTATCCAAGACTGTTAGTTCCCACTCAAAGGAGGGAAAATTTGGAAAGTTGAAAACCCATAATACTTTCTTACTGACCCAATACTTGGGTTCCTCTGATTTGAACAAAAAAATTGAAATTCAATTGATATCTACAAATTTCAGCTTAAGTTTTTTGGAAAAAGATAAACTGATAAATGGAATTGAAGCTCTAGAGACAATGAGACAACTGAAGGGTATATCTTCCTTAAAAAGAATAAATCTCAAATGGTTAATTGCAACTTTAGTCCTTAAGACATGGAGGTTCTGTTCACTGGGAGAAATAAAATAGTTTGCTTTGCACACAAGTAAACTATTCTCTAGTCTTCTAAATTAGAACTTTTACCTTCCCTTTCCTTTAACTTTGCACAATCTTCCAACTTGTGTTTACCCCCATAATACATACATAAACCATAATCTGCCTGTGTTTTCCTTTCAGCTTCCTTTAATTCTCCTTTCAGATCTAATACCTTACTGATATCTCCAGGAGTTGAGCTTTTGGGTTTAGAATTATCCTTTCCCTTGTGACTGGGTTTGGATTGGGTTGATTGGGCTGGTTGGGAGTAATTCTTTGAAGGTGTCCCAGATTTGAAATCAGAACCATGAGATTTTTTCACGTGACACCTTTTTTGAAGTTCTCCTTGATGCCCGCCATCGAGTTTGAGGGTCCTATCCATTATTTCCTTCAAACTGGCAATTTTATGCCTGTGAAGATTCAATTGGTCCAGAATCATCAAAGGATGTCTTTTTTTGAAATGATATTTAAGAGTGGCATCATTCCAACTAACTCAAGTTGTTAAAGCCCTGAAGTTTGAGATATACTCAGAAGCTTTGCCATTATTTTTCATGCTAAAGAAATCAAGTTTGATCTCCCTGTTTTCAGTTTCATTAGGATCACCAAACAACGTAAAAAGTTGATCTTTAAACTTCTCCCAATTATTAATGAGTAAATGAGATTTGTTTTAGGAAAGAATGAGAAAATAAAGTTTGAACCACCATGAAGCCTTTCTGGACAAATAAGAACAGGCATAGATGACCTTAGAACAATCCATACTAAAAGTTTGAGGGTCATTGTGGAAAAGTAGCTTTCATGTTTGCAAGAAGGCACACAATCTGTCAGGGTGTTCTCCATCAAAATTATCTGGAGATTTCATTGAAGGAGTTTTAAATTTAGATCCTTTGGATGTGGCAGGATTAGTAATGGGTTTAACCAAGAGTTTCATAAACTCCTCCAATGAAGCAGTTGGGCCAGGGTTTGAAGGTTTGCCTGAAGGTTTTGAAACTGGGGCTGATGGAGCCTCATGCCTGGTATCCTCTCCTTCATCTTCTTCACTGGAGCCCTCAAAATCCTGGGGAATATCCTCTACAGATTGAATTGAATATTTTCTCTCCCTTAACTCAAGCAGTTTGAGAGAGTAAGTGCAAGAAACAGGACATAATGAGGTCTGCCTATCCCTATCACGAGCTCTAGTTGTAGTGCCTGTGGGAGGAGGAGTGCTTGAACGTTTGCCATATTTAGACTTAGAGCCTGAAGGTTGTAGTAGTACAAAGAATGAGAGCTATGGATAATTAAATTATACTGTCACTGGACAACCTACAGACAGGATCGAGGGTGATCCAGAGTAAGTGAGATAAGAAGGAAGAGTGAACTTACAGCTTCGAAGCACAGAGGAATACTTCAAAGAAGTGATTGGAAGATAGATCAAAGTAACTAATACTGGTTCTATATAATCTTCAAGGAATAATTAATGTATATTTTAAGGACACTAACTATTGTGGTAAATCTCACAAATGGTTGCAACTCAATAATCAAAGGGAAAGATTTACGGATTTAGGATTTAATGAAATTGATTATTAAGTAAGAAAAGGACAAATATAAAAATAGCCTAATAAGAGTTTGACTACTATCACAAATATATTATAATAGAATTCTCCAGAATGTTGAACCAAATTAACCCCCTTTAAATATCCTATTCCTCCTTGTACTGACCCATTAATCAACTAGCCACCTTATACCCACAGACCCATCTAATCCACCGTAGCTTCAATTTACCAGCCATCTAACCTTATAACCCTTCTACCCTGGTCCTACTTCACAGACCTCCTAATTTACCCTCAGAAACACAATTACCCCTTTTTCAAATATTGCCTCAATCTTAATGCTAGATTGTGCACACATTGCCTATTATTGAAAAGTATAAGTGTCTTTACAATTAGTGTATCTTTAAGATTTAGACAGCACCGCTGATTTTAGAAAAAAATAGAATGCAATGGCCCCAAGGTTGCATTTTGCGCATTGCTAGTCGAGTTAGAGCTTGAATTGTGGGGTAATTGAGGTGCTTTTGCTATAAGTGCCACGTAGGGCATGACAACCCTGCACGTAGATCCTTTGCGCAAGTGGTGTCTGCCTCAATCACCTCTCCAAAAGCCCCCCCATCATCATCACCATTAAACAACTTGATCCTACTTCACTAGTCCTTACAAAATATAGCAATGTACAAATCCTCACCTTCATCACCAACCAAATCAAATTACAAAAAATCTCACTGGAAAAATCAACAGCACAAATCCACATAAGAAGTGCATTCTGCCATCATTCAAATGATATCAAACTCATTATACACTCAAAGGATGACAAACAAATCCTAATCAATTCTTGGCAGACACGGATCCCTTAAGGCATGATCTTTAATCCAGTGTGATTCCCAGTAGTAGCTCATGGGATCCCAACAGACTTTGACCTCCAGGACCAAACTTGTATTTACTCAATCATTGCCAAGAATCTAGACACTCTCCAATCATTGTACTGACTTTCCTGACTAAAGCATGCTGAATACATAGAGGGGAAAAAACACTCCTCAGTCATTCTTCACCTTTTAAAAAATTTTGATGCTGACAATCTCTCTTCTCCCACCCCTATATTTCCTTTCAATTGTGATGACCAGGTACAGCGCACAGAGGCATTGAATAGAGAATTCAGCACGTGCCTTTTATGTTGGGGCAACATTCACTTATATATTCACTGCTCCCATCCCCCTGGGTGCTCCAACTGTGCCGGCTACCACAGCACCTAAAATTGTGAAAAACATTCTCTAAACTCCCCTGTCTGCTTCAGATGTGTGGACAACCTTCCCCATGACCATCCACTAACTTCTGGCACAATCTCACTCCAAGACATGATGAAAGATCCAACCACTTCAAAATCCTTTTCTCATCTACCTCACCATTCAATCTTCCCCTTCCACAACAATAAATAGATGATACCCAACACATAGCCCAAAAAACATCCTTATTTCTCAATATCTTTCCACCAAATTTCCACAGATATTTCAACTGTTTTCACTCAATATTCAATGATCCTCTCACTTCATCATACAACATCCTAACATTCCAAGAACCATATTTGTCTTATGACTGCCTCTCTCCTGCCCAAGCTAAGGCTGGATTCTTATCACCCTGTTGCATGTCTCCCTGCACCCATCAATCTCTCCTGTCTGCTGCTCTTTTTATGTAAAAAATCAACTCCCTCCCCACCTATTTTCTACCCCACCAAGCCCCTTCACAGATCTTTCCCTTCTCCACACCAACATCCTCTCTCCACCCCTTCTAATGGAAAACATGTACAACCTTCCAGTCACCTTCTCTTCCCTAACCTTCATTTTTCCTGCCCTCTCCCCCCACACATATATTCTCAGAATCCTTCTCACAGACTCCAACCTCCACTATGACTTATGGTCAAATCCTTCTAAACACAAAACAAATCATCCAGAAGAAACCAATCTTCTCAATTCAACAATGGAACTGAATATGTCTTTAATCTCAAAGCCAAGAGTTTCCAAATTGTAAAACACTAGAAGCTTCACTTCAGTGATAGATCTAATATTTTCTAATGATAAAGCCACAAGTCTTTTCATTAAATGTGTTACAGACAAGGATAGAAACAAGTCTCATCTCTCTGACCATCACTCAATCACCTCAAACCTCCTTATCAACTCTCCTTTCCCTCCATTCCAACACCCTTATTGAAACTGGAACAAGTTTGATTAGTGTTCCCTCCCTCCCCCCCTTATGTCTTCCCCACCCAAGATTGATCTGGCTGCTGAACACCTTACCTCCTCTTTTATCAAACTAATGGATAATTTTGTTCTGCTGCAGCAGCCCAGCTCATCATGTCATGCCTGGTGGAAGTGGAGTGCCCAGGATCCCCTCAAGCAATTGTACTATCAGGCCAAGAATTAGCTAAGATTCTCCTAGGATCCCCACCTTGTAGCTGATTTCAAAGAAGCACAAAAAATCTTCTGAGCCAAAATAAAATTTGTAAAGAAACAGCATTTCAAAAATACCCTTGAATCACTCACACCTGAAACCCTCCACAAAACAGCTAAGTACTCAAAATATCTCTCCTCCCCACGTACTAAACCCCCTCTTGTTGACCAGGATGGCAACCCCATCTGGGACAACTTTGAAAAATCCAAAATCCTGTTTGAAGGTACATTAGTTGCATCTGTTCCATGTGACACCTCAGATTCCCCACACCCTTGTACCTCCCCACCTTTCTCTCAAAAACAATTCACCTCAGCCCTTCTCAATACAAAACTGAAAAGATCCCCTGGCCCTGATGGGATATCAAATCTCATACTATGCCTTTGTCCTCACAAAACTTCAAGGCTTCTCCTGCCCATCTTCCAAGCCTTCCTTGAGATAGGATATTATACCAAGGAGTGTAAGAAAGAAAAGAAAGTGATTATCCCAAAGCCTCAGTGCTTAAGCCACTCAGTACACAATGCATACCCCCCATAGCTCTACACAACACTATGGGTAGTTTACTTTATTCTTTTCTAAAAAGAAGACTTTTCTATCTTCTTGAAGTGGGTAACCTCCTACCTGATACACATTATAGAGGCCATCCTATGAAATCCAGCTCAGATGCACTCTTCCTTTTCACTTCTTGGACCAAAGACCAGTGGAGAAGAGGTAATGTTGTAGGAGCTCTCTCCCTAGACGTAAAAGGAGCCTTCCCAACTGTCAACCTCTTCTGCCTCCCATCTATCTTGACCTCTCTCCCTATTCCCCATAATTCTTTAAATGACAGATGCACAAGCAAATCCTTCTCCTCCTACAAATCCCCCCTTACCTCCCACCCTAAATGCCTCCCTCAAGGCTACCCACTCTCTCCTATCTTATATATCCACTATCACTCATCTCTCCTTCACTTTCTTTCTATATCAAAAAACTACCATGTACTAGGGTATATTGATGATGTGGTTTTCTTAGTAGCACATAAAGACCCAAAATGGATCTCTTCAAAATTAGTGACAACAGAATCTGATGCCTTGGTGTAGGTAAGGAGGGATGCTGCGGTCTTTGATCATTCCAAGACTAAGTGTATACTTCTTTCTAAAAAATTCTCAATCCTGAATGAATCCCCTACACTAATCTTTAACAGCCTCATTTTTCCTTCTTCCCTATTTCTGAAGTGGTTGGGAACTATCCTGGATCCCACTCTCTCTTTTAAAGCAAATAGTGCCAACAGCTCAGAAACAGGCCTATGCATGGCAGGCAGAATCCACTTCCATTCATCCTTTGGATGGGGTATTTCACTAAAACAATTCAAATCTCTTATTTTCTCCCTTATTAATTCCCAAAAAGACTATGCAGCAAATGTCTGGCACCAACCAAAGAAGACCTCTAGAGCAACTTGAATGCTTCAAGTTGTTGACAAATAAGCAACCAGGCAGGCTTTGGGGTGCTTCAAAACTAGGCCAGTACATCTATTATTGCATGACTCAGCCTCACTGACAAGTTTTCAGAGACTAGAAAAAGTAGTGTATAAAGCCTGGCTATATCTCCTCTCCACTCCCTCAAACAACCAAATTAAAAGGCTGGCCAAAAGCCTCATCAACAGCCCTCTACCCAAAATTCGCCCCTCCCAACTGAAACTCCTCCCCTTCTCTCTTATTTTCACCCCACCCACCTCTCTCAACAATATAGACACAAAATTTCCATGGCCAATCCCAGAATGGGCACCTGCCCTGTTAACTTCCAAAATTTCTGACTCCAAGGAGAAATCTGTAAGGGAAGTATTTTAAATGCTATCTTATTCCTCACTCTCACATCATTTCATATTCACAGACAGGTAAAAGACTCCTAGAGGCAAATTTGCAGCCACCTTGGATCCCAGTCTCTCTTTCCCATATGTAACATTCCTAGGAGAAACCTAGTGTTACACTGTATTTGAAGATGAAATAATTGCTATTCTCCTAGGGCTTCATCTATTCCTCTCATACCCCTTATGACACTCAGCCAAAATTCTCCCCCTCATGGTTGATAGCTAATCTGCAATCAAATCCCTCTCATATCCTTCTCCAGAAACCTCCAACTCCTCCACTCTACAAACCATTATCCAAGCAGTTTCCACTCTGAAAAACATGAACCTCAATCTCCAACTCACCATCCATTTGTTTCCTGGCCACTCAGGAATTAATGGAAACAATTCACAAGATCAACTAGCAAATGGCCCTCACCACCTAGCCCAACAAGTGTTTGACTCCCTGCACTTCCTACCCCCCCTCTGTCAATATTTTTACTCAAAAACATCTTATAGACCCATTACAAGGCACTCTCTATCTCTCCACCTCCCCCAGACACATTCCATAAGCTGAGATGAAAGTCTGATCCACTAGTCATGTATAACCACCTAAACACCCTCACACAATGTGGAAAGACTCTTACAGTCGCCTTGCTGTAAGCAGAATCCAAGGGAGTTGGATAAACCAAAGAAAACCCAGTCCCTTTAAGTTAAATAAGAGTTCACAATAAATAAGCTAAAAACTCTACTTGATATAAAAAAACAATGAACTATTTAATTTTAATGGTGTTTAGATGTGGAAGCAGTGTTTTTAATAATGAAGGAAAGAAATACAACAGTGAAGCTGTATTGAAAAAAGTTATTTAAATGATTGAATATTTGTATTTTCATGAATCTTTTATTTTTATGAACCAATGCTATAATCAGGTCCCTGATTTTTAGACCTTTATAATGATATCCTATAAGTGTATATTAATCAGTTGTTGCATGAAATTTCAAAATGTTATGTAAAAGTATTATAATTATAAGGGTATTACAAATTATATAACTTTATGTAAATATTTGTTGCTGATGAATAATAAAAAAAACAGTTATTGTTAATGTTATAGATGTTAGATGATGTTCCCCCTTAAATTCAATCTTTCAGTCTGCATGCTTTATATGCATAGTATGCCAGGTGCCATATTTTTCCTAACAGGAGCTTCTCAGAGCTTTCCAAGAGATTGCCAGAGGTTGAACAGAGCTTGTATGGAGCATTCTGGAGCTTGTCTGGATATCACCAGAGGTTTCACGGAGCTTGTACAGACTTCTGGACTCAATAAGAATCTTAAAGCCTTAATAAAAAATCTAGAAAAATTACAGATGATAGAGATAGATTCCCTCTTAAATATAAACTAATATTTGTAGCCTGTGCAGCCCTATTCATCTAATGAAAAATCATCATAGTTAAGTAAGTTATGAAAAATCAAAAATAATCAAAAATAAATCATAAAAGTATTTAAAAAGTAGAAAAATAGTAAAAATTCCCAAAAAATTTCCAAAGGTTCTTGAGACTCCCAAATTTAATTTTGATGCACTTTTTAACCAATACTTTCATATTTTGCGTATAAATTATTTGTTAAATTTTGACTCATATAATTAACCCTTATTAAACTATTTATAATACTCATTTGTTTAAATATAAACCATTATAAAATTAGATTGGCTTTTCAATCTCAATAATAAATTCCATGAATTTTCTTTTCATAATAATTAGTGCCATAATAGACCTTAAGCTGTCACACCAAGCTCAAGCAACTGTCTTTGCTAAATTCTACTCAGGAATCGCCCTCTTAATAACTACCTCTACTTATTCAAAATTGTGGACTCACAAATGTGTCATATTTGTGGACCTAACAATAAAGACACCCAAGAACACCTCCTCATTTCTTTCCCAGCACATGCAGCAAAAAGGTGCAAGCTAGTTCATTAAGATAAATTACACAAAATCACTTTCAAAACATCCTATTTACTTTCACTGTCTCCTATCATTTCTGAAGTTGCTAAATACTTGATATCAACAAAACGATTCAATAATAATCTTCCTCT